>JAWNMU010000401.1:0-16403 GCA_035043665.1 Drosophila quasianomalipes
GCCCTGTAGAGTTCAGTCCTAAATAATTGAAATTTTGCAGTGCGGTCACCATTTCTTCAGGATGATTCGGTCAACCGCTGCTCACATATGATCCGATACTTGCACAAGTTGGTGCACTTTATGCCAATCAGATGTTAGATTTGCGTCCGAGACTTGAGGAGCCGGTACCGCTGCGCGGGAGCACTGTACTGAAGTATTCCCCGTATTGCACACCCAACAGATTAACAGCCAGTTAATTGTTAACGGCAGCAATACGCTGCAACTGTGCACCTTCAATTACAGAAAGGGCACTGGCACACTGTAAGCGATCACAATTTGAATCATTGGTGTAGCCGCCCTGGCACATTTTGCTTATGGCAGCCGCCACGTTTCGGGAAGGCGCCTATGCACCAAAAAATCTTTTAAATAATATGCATTGCCGGGTTTTTATATTGGTGGGGACCACTTTTCACCGTTTTTAGTATCGGTTTCTTTCAATTATTATCAACAAAACGAGCTTTAATATGACGATGCCGCCAAGTTCTTTTTCAATTAAAAACTTGTTGCACACGTCGTCAATTGCAGAATTGAAATGGATTGGCCGGAACCAACTGTGTGGGCGTCGCTACGCACAGATGCTCTGAGTCAGAGTTGCTCATTAGGTCACCGATTAGAGTTGCTAATTAGGTCACAGAAGGCTCTGAATGGTTCGGCCAACGCATCATTCTCGATCAGCTTTTTAAATGTGTGCTTACAGGCTGATCGTTGTTACATTTGCGTCCCAAAAAACGTTACCAGTGCGAATTGTTCTCATTTTTTTTTTTTTGTTAATATTAATGTGCATATAAGTACACCACTATAACACAGGTTTAATCTAAGTCTGCTAGACGAAGATAAAAGCCGAAGAAATGTGTTCATATGAATTACCATACGTCTTTCACATGAAATGAGCCTAACTCTCTACCATTCAGGTCTTCTAAAATATATAGCGAGCATATGTTGTCCAAACACAACGAAGTATGGTGACTGTCCAATAGACTGGTGAAAGGAGAGCAGTTTATATTGCTTAGATACAAATCCCAATCTATCTGATCGTGTCTACATACGATTTAAGCAGCGTTAATCGACAGATTACTCGTTCTGCAGCATTTGATTGAGGTGAGTAAACAGCGGTACAGATATGCTTTACACCATGCTTTGAGAGAAATGTAGTGAATTCATGGCTTTTAAATTGAGTTCCATTATCACTTACAATTATCTCGGGAACACCAAAACAATCGAAAATGTCCTCCTTCAAGTACGAAATTATAATTTTGGAGTTAAATTTCCTTACAGGTTTTAGGAATGTAAATTTGGAAAAGTGGTCTAATACAATAAAAATTCCAATATTTCCCTTTTTTGTACGTGGGTAAGGTCCAATAAAATCTACGTACAGTCTTTGGAAAGGCCTCTCACTTATGACTTGATTACCCATTCGTGTTTTCAGTGCTTGTGCTGGATATTTCGAAGTTTTACATAATTCACAGTTTCGAATGTACGTGCGAATGTCAACAACCATTCGTGGCCAATAAAACTTGCGACGTATCAGCTCTAAGCACTTGGCTATACCACAATGAGAAGAAGTAGGTAGATCGTGCGCGGATTTGATCACACTTTCACGCAATGCCATGGGAACAACAAGCTTCCAAGATTAATTAGCCAACGTAAACTTGCATGATCGGTTACGACTTTAAATTCGTGACCTTCAATGTACATACGAAATCTTTTTATAGCTAAAACTACTGCTAAACATTCCAGTTCCGTCACTGAATAATTGCGTTGTGCTTTATTGAGCTTCTTTGACATATATCCAATGGGTCGTTCTACTCCAGACTCATCATATTATGCAACTACTGCGCCTACTCCATTTATAGATGCGTCGCATTGTAAGACAAAGGGTTTGGCGTAATTTGGATGGACGAGAAAGGGTGCGGATGTTAGTTGTTTCTTTAATTCATCCAAAGCCTTTTGCACATCCTCATTCCACTCAAATGTTTTCCCTTTCAATAATTCAGTTAAAGCGAATGTAATATCCGAATACTGAAAGAGGAATCTTTGATACCAGCCGGTCATACCCAAAAAGCGCTTAAGCTGACGTTTAGTTTTAGGTGTTGGAAATTCCGAGATAGCCTGAATTTTATTTGGATTTATTCTCAATGTGCCTTCACCTACAATATATCCTAAATATTCCACTTTCTTCAGACAAAATTGACTCTTATTAACGTTTATCGTGAGACCAGCCTTTTGAAGTTGCGTTGCTACTTCTACCAGGTTAAACAAGTGCTCCTCAAAGTTGGAGGACAGCACTAATAAGTCATCCAAATAAACTAGTACGTGGGACTTCATGGTATAAGGTATGACTTGATCCATAAGTCTGCACAATGTTTGAGGAGCATTCGTTAATCCGAATGGCATCCTGGTAAATTGATACAACGGTCTGTTTGGGACAGCAACCGCAGTTTTTTCTTTTGACTTGGCATCCAAACCAATCTGCCAGAAAGCGTTTTTTACGTCAATTTTGGAAATACACTGAACAGGTGGAAGACGACTTAACAGTCCTTCGATTAGAGGTGAAGGATATGCTATCCTTAATTGTAACCGAGTTTAGCTTCCTTGAATCTAAACAAATTCTCACTTTACATGGCCTTAGAAGAAGAACAGCCGGAGAGGACCAGTCAGAGATAGGTGCTTTTTCAAGGACTTCTAACTCAATCATTCTGTCGATTTCACTACACATCTGTTACTCTTTAGCAGGGGACAACGGATAATATCTTTGCTTGATGGGCTTAGCATCACCAGTATCAATACTGTGTTCGATTAAAGAGGTTTTTCCTAACCCATCTCTTTCCGAGAAGGGACAAAAATCTACAACAGCTTTTAAGCGATTCCTCTCGGTAACACTAAGACAAATATTATCAGATGTTTGATCACGTGCAGTTTAATTCGCTTACCACAGTCGTATTAGAAATATTAATACCGAATAACTTCCAAAAATCCATTCCACAGATGATGTCTTGTGTGATTGAAGGTACAATCATAAATTCAACTTATTTCTGTAGTAAGTCATACTCTAACGGAATAAGAGTCCCTAGTACTTTTTGACGTTGGCCACGTACAGTACGATTGCCATTCAATTTTTTAAACTTTAGGTCTGCTGTAAGCAATCGTGCGGTTATCCTCCGATCACGCTTTTTATTGGCACCATTATCCAATAATGCTAAATATCTTGGACCAAATAACATAAAATTTATATATGGACGCGAATCATTACAGTTGCGGATGGTAGAGACAACTGTAATGTTCTTTAGTGATTGCTTGTTTCTCCAAAATTCATTCATTCTAACTGAAGAACGAGTTTTGGGAAGCGAATTTATTTTCAAACAGAATATTTCCGCTCTACGCTGGTAATATTCTTTCAATTTGACATGCAACGGTTTGAATCTTAGATTCTTAGATAAGTTCGTGTTATTGTTAGGAATTTGTGGGGTACAAATTGAGTCTTTTCCATTGTTTGATAGTTGATCCGGGGCTGTAGGTGGATATCCACTGATTATGCTCGGTGGACAACCTGTTGCAAGTTTTCCGATACGGGTTGCACTTAGGACATGTCGGTTTGTAAGTATCAAACGGCCACAACCATAGCAAAATACGCGTCTGGTTTTTATACAATCTTGATATCTATGACCTATCTCATCATAATTCTCACATTTTATTCTATCAACTGATCGTATTGCATTTATCTCAGTTGCCTCTGCAGAACGTATGGGAAGTTTCTATCGATTTTTCCTCATGCATGGCTTCATAAAGAAAACGCCGTTAGCAATACACAGGATAGCATCCAAAAATGTATCAAAACTTTGCCCATTTTACTGTTTTCGAGATCTTAAAGAATCTTTTATCTCCTCATCCGAGCGTTGATCTCTATACCGCTCACGCAAGGCATCGCATAGTTGCAACCAACTAGACCGACTATTTGTTCTTTGAAACCGCCAGTAGAACGTCGATTATCTACAGCTGTTCGAATCCCTTGATACCTATTATTATTATTATTTGAATTCATTGAATTATTTTGCTCGACTCCTGATTCAATTCGAGCTTGCTGGTTAAGGTTTCTGATAGCTAAACTGATCTCGTCAGTCACTGCTACAACCATACCGGCTCGAAATGTATCTAACGAGTTTGAAATAAGTTGTTGAACTCGCTGCTCAGAAAGGATGGGTGGGCTCATGAAGCATTGGATGAATCACGTCTATTCCTGAGATTAAGATTAGTATTTGGCCTGTAAGTCTGTGCTCCATAGCTGCTTCTGTTGGGTATTGGATTAGGTCTATCCATAGGATGTAGCACCAGTTGCAGATGGCCACCACGAACTGTTCGAGGAACTTGAGAGTGGGCTGTTCTGATGACTGACTCTTCGACAGCATTTAACTCTGAAAGTTGCACATGACTGTCTACACGACGGACATGTTTCATAAATACTGTAATCAGGTTACCAAACAAGCTCGATGGAATTTATGTTTGCAAAGGGGTCTCACGTAATTTTAGTATTAATTCAAGACTGCGTCGTCTACAAACGTTACATAACACTATATCATGCATTTATGCTAGCTGCGATTATATCTTCGGGTTCTGTAACCAGCTCATACGATATTTCATCAATAACTTCTCTTCTAATATCGACACCAGTCGAATTCCGTCATAACTTTATCATAACTTAACTACTCCAATGTTAATAATATGAGCGACAAAATTACATTAATGATAAGTTACGACTTGGGTTCTGGATATTTACTAGAGGACATCTCTCGACTCGATCGTTCTTATGCTTTGGAGGAGCCTGATTTCGACTATGGTTAACATTTCTTACATTCACATTCATAACATTTCGCGATTCATCTACTTATCTTCAAACATTTTGCAACATACTTGACAATTGTTGAAGGTGCAGAATGTTCTTCCATATGGAAATATGTATACCGTAATCTTCAGAGACTTTAAGAATCGTTCACAACGGAATCAGGCTATAATACACAATGAGAAATTTGAAGTAGATTTCTTTAAGGTGACTTGTTACTTTTCACAAATACAATTGTATATAGCATATACTAAGTTGTCTTCTTCTTGCCATGCTATAGTGCCATAGGAATTTGCACAACTTAACTCCGATACATCAGCTTGTAACGAACACGTTGAAGTGTGCAACAAACTGGAGGCGTACTCTGCCTACGGGGTCGACTGTGCTCAGGGAAAATGGGGTGGGTGCTTTTGCTACCTACTAAGGTGCCGTGTCACGTAACTAAAACATAGTAGACAGAGTGTTAAAGGATCGGAATAAAACTACCAGACAGAGTAGTTAAAAGAATTGATATATTTAGATCGAAGAACAGAGATGTTGATGTTCTTCTTCTTTTACCCGCCCAACCTGTAAAGACTAATATTCGGTGCCTTTACCCTATTAAAGATGCAAAACCATATTTATCTCAGGAGCCCATTAAACTATTTAATCCATAATATTCTTATATACTTCATAATGATGGTTTTAGTTCCATTATTTTTGACATTCATTTTAGGAGTTTTACTTAATTACTAGTTTTCAAGTTTCACGTGTGGGAGTGTTACTTAATTACTAATAATTCATTCAATTTCGTTTTCTTCAAGTTGGATCTAATAATATTCAATAATAAACTTATGCTCAGAGGCCGTTGACTATATATGTGTATGTAATTTGAGTTAACTGAATCAGGCAGGTATTTACATATGTCTTTGTATTCCACATCTGTTATATGGTCACTATTAGTTTGTTATTTTCTTTATAACTTACAATCTCTGAGTGCGGTTACGCCCAACATATATCACCAAAACAGCTGTATTAGTAGTCCATCTTAGTCGATCAGGTCTGAAGACGGATGACGTTGTTGTTTGAACTTCAAAACGGATTAGACAATATAACAGCTAATATCACATATACATACAATACCAAGTTTAGTTAATGCATTTTAAAATTGAATATTAATTCCTCACAAATTCATTCTAGGTTAATTTAAACTAAAGTTTAATTGAATTGTTGTGTAGAGTTGTGTAGCCTTGTAGAGTTCAGTCCTAACTAATTGAAATTTTGCAGTGCGGTCACCATTTCTTCAGGATGATTCGGTCAACCCTTGCTCACATATGATCCGATACTTGCACAAGTTGGATACTTTTTGCCAATCAGATTTTAGATTTGCGTCCGAGACTTCGGCGCTGACCCGCCTTTAAAGGCCGGTACCGCTGCACGTGAGCACTGTACTGATGTATTCCCCGTATTGCACACTCAACAGATTAGCAGCAAGTTAATTGTTAACGGTAGCGCTCGAACTGGACAAGTGTGCAGCTTCGATTACAGAAAGGGCACTGGCACACTGTAAGCGATCACAATTTGAATCATTTGCTTATGGCAGCCGCCACGTTTCGGGAAGGCCTATACACCAAAAAATCTTTTAAATAATATGCATTTCCGGATTTTTATATTGGTGGGAACGCACTTTTAGTTTTTAGTATCGGTTTCTTTCAATTAATATCAACAAAACGAGCTTTAATATGACGATGCCGCCAAGCTGTTGCACACGTCGTCAATTGCAGAATTGAAATGGATTGGCCGGAACCAACTGTGTGGCCGTCGTTACGCACAGATGCTCTGAGTCCAGAGTTGCTTTTTAGATCACCGATTAGAGTTGCTAATTATGTCATAGAAGGCTCTGAATGGTTCGGCCAACGCATCATTATCGATCAGCTTTTTAAATGTGTGCTTACAAGCTGATCGTTGTTACATTTGCGTCCCAAAAAACGTTACCAGTGCGAATTGTTCTCATTTTTTTTTTTGTTAATGTTAATGTGCATATAAGTACACCACTATAACACAGGTTTAATCTAAGTCTGCTAGATGAAGATAAAAGCCGAAGAAAGGTGTTCATATGAATTACCATATGTCTTTCATATGAAATGAGCCTAACTCTCTACCATTCAGGTCTTCTAAAATATATAGCGAGCATATGTTGTCCAAACACAACGAAGTATGGTGACTGTCCAATAGACTGGTGAAAATGGTTGCTTAGGAGCAGTTTATAGTGCTTAGATATAAATCCCAATCTATCTGATCGTGTCATATATACGATCTTAAAGCAGCGTTAATCGACAGATTAACTCGTTCTGCAGCATTTGATTGAGGTGAGTAAACAGCGGTACAGATATGCTTTACACCATGCTTTGAGAGAAATGTAGTGAATTCATGGCTTTTAAATTGAGTTCCATTATCACTTACAATTATCTCGGGAACACCAAAACAATCGAAAATGTCCTCCTTCAAGTACGAAATTATAATTTTGGAGTTAAATTTCCTTACAGGTTTTAGGAATGTAAATTTGGAAAAGTGGTCTAATACAATAAAAATTCCAATATTTCCCTTTTTTGTACGTGGGTAAGGTCCAATAAAATCTACGTACAGTCTTTGGAAAGGCCTCTCACTTATGACTTGATTGCCCATTTGTGTTTTCAGTGCTTGTGCTGGATATTTCGAAGTTTTACATAATTCACAGTTTCGAATATACGTGCGAATGTCAGCAACCATTCGTGGCCAATAAGGCTTGCGACGTATTAGTTCTAAGCACTTGGCTTTACCACAATGAGAAGAAGTAGGTTGATCGTGCGCGGATTGGATTACACTTTCACGCAGTACCATGGGAACAACAAGCTTCCAAGATTAATTAGCCAACGTAAACTTGCATGATCGGTTACAAGGTTAAATTCGTGACCTTCAATCCACAATCGAAATCTCTTTATAGCTAAAACTACTGCTAAACATTCCAGTTCCGTCACTGAATAATTGCGTTGTGCTTTATTGAGCTTCTTTGACATATATCCAATGGGTCCTTCTAGTCCAGACTCATCATATTATGCAACTACTGCGCCTACTCCATTTATAGAGGCGTCGCATTGTAAGACAAAGGGTTTGGCGTAATTTGGAAGGGTGAGAAAGGGTGCGGATGTTAGTTGTTTCTTTAATTCATCCAAAGCATTTTGCGCATCCTCATTCCACTCAAACGTTTTCCCTTTCAATAATTCAGTTAAAGCGAATGTAATATCCGAATACTGAAAGAGGAATCTTTGATACCAGCCGGTCATACCCAAAAAGCGCTTAAGCCGACGCTTAGTTTTAGGTGTTGGAAATTCCGAGATAGCCTGAATTTTATTTGGATTTATTCTCAATGTACCTTCACCTACAATATATCCTAAATATCCCACTTTCTTCAGACAAAATTGACTCTTATTAACGTTTATCGTGAGACCAGCCTTTTGAAGTTGCGTTGCTACTTCCACCAGGTTAAACAAGTACTCCTCAAAGTTGGACGACAGCACTAATAGGTCATCCAAATAAACTAGTCCGTGGGACTTCATGGCATAAGGTATGACTTGATCCATAAGTCTGCACAATGTTTGAGGAGCATTCGTTAATCCGAAGGGCATCCTGGTAAATGGTCTGTTTGGGACAGCAACCGCAGTTTTTTCTTTTGACTTGGCATCCAAACCAATCTACCAGAAAGCGTTTTTTACGTCAATTTTGGAAATACACTGAACAGGTGGAAGACGACTTAACAGTCCTTCGATTAGAGGTGAAGGATAAGCTGTCCTTAATTGTAACCGAGTTTAGCTTCCTTGAATATAAACAAATTCTCACTTTACATGGCCTTAGAAGAAGAACAGCTGGAGAGGACCAGTCAGAGATAGGTGCTTTTTCAAGGGCTTCTAACTCAATCATTCTGTCGATTTCAGTACACATCTGTTTCTCTTTAGCAGGGGAAAACGGATAATATCTTTGCTTGATAGGCTTAGCATCACCAGTATCAATACTGTGTTCGATTAAAGAGGTTTTTCCTAACCCATCTCTTTCCGAGGAGGGACAAAATCTACAGCAGCTTTTAAGCGATTCCTCTCGGTAACACTAAGACACATATTATCAGATGTTTGATCGCTGCAGTCTAATTCGCTTACTAATCATATTAGAAATATTAATACCGAATAACTTCCAAAAATCCATTCCACAGATGATGTCTTGTGTGATTGAAGGTACAATCGCAAATTCAACTTCTTTCTGTAGTAAGTCATACTCTAACGGAATAAGAGTCCCTAGTACTTGTTTGATGTTGGCCATCTACAATGCGAACATTGCCGTTCAATTTTTTAAACTTTAGGTCTGCTGTCAAGCAATCGTGAGCCAATTGTCCTCCGATCACGCTTTTATTGGCACCATTATCCAATAATGCTAAATATCTTGAGACCAAATACAGTTGCGGATGGTAGAGACAACAGTAATTGTCTTTAGTGATTGCTTGTTTCTCCAAAATTCATTCAATTTAACTGAAGAACGAGTTTTGTGAAGCGAATTTATTTTCAAACAGAATATTTCCGCTCTACGTTGGTAATATTCTTTCAATTTACATGCAACGGTTTGAATCTTAGATTCTTAGATAAGTTCAGTGTTATTGTTAGGAATTTGTGGGGTACAAGTTGAGTCTTTTCTCATTGTTTGATAGTTGATCCGAGGCTGTAGGTGGATATCCATTGATTATGCTTGGTGGACAACCTGTTGCAAGGTTAACCAGGGTAACCAGGCTACCAAACAAGCTCGATGGAATTTACGTTTGCAAGTGGTATCCGCAATTTTAGTATTAATCAAGACTGGGTCTCTACAAATGTTACATAACACTATATCAGCATTTATGCTAGCTGCATATCTTCGTTACTTCGCTGCACTGCCATTGTATAATAAATACGTTAATCAAAAATCTCAAGATAATTTTATATTTAAATTTATGATACTAGATTTAGATAAAAGGTAATAATATTTTGTTAACTATCAAACGATAGGCGATATGCGAATAATATATGTGTCTGGATCATCTGAGCGAGTATAAGAACTATATTATGTAACCAGCTCATACGATATTTCATCAATAGCTTCTCTTCTAATGTCGACACCAGTCGAATTCCGTCATAACTTTATCATAGCTTAACTACTCCAATGTTAATAATATCAGCGACAAAATTACATTAATGATAAGTTACGACTTGGGTTCTGGATATTTGCTAGACTCGATCGTTCTTATGCTTTGGAGGAGCCTGATTTCGACTATGGTTAACATTTCTTACATTCACATTCATAACATTTCGCGATTCATCTACTTATCTTCAACCATTTTGCAACATACTTGACAATTGCTGAAGGTGCAGAATGTTCTTCCATATGGAAATATGTATACCGTATTATTCAGAGACTGTAGAATCGTTCACAACGGAATCAGGCTATAATACACAATGGGAAATGTGAAGTAGATTTCTTTAAGGTGACTTGTTACTTTTTACAAATACAATTGTATATAGCATATACTAAGTTGTCTTCTTCCTGCCATGCTATAGTGCTATAGGAATTTTCAGAAGTTAACTCCGATACATCAGCTTGTAACGAACACGTTGAAGTGTGCAGCAAACCGGAGGCGTACTCCGCCTACGGGGTCGACTGGGCTCAGGAAAAT
Organism: Drosophila quasianomalipes; assembly: GCA_035043665.1. NCBI lineage: Eukaryota > Metazoa > Arthropoda > Insecta > Diptera > Drosophilidae > Drosophila > Drosophila quasianomalipes. The sequence goes on from JAWNMU010000401.1 coordinate 10,584, forward strand.
GGGGTGGTTGCTTTTGCTACCAACTAAGCTGCCGTGTCACGTAACTAAAACACAGTAGACAGAGTGTTAAAGGATCGGAATAAAACTACCAAACAGAATACGTAACAGAATCCACTAATGATATATTTAGATCGAAGAACAGAGATGTTGATGTTCTTCTTCTTTTACCCGCAACCTGTAAAGACTAATATTCGGTGCCTTTACCCTATTAAAGATGCAAAACCATATTTATCTCAGGAGCCCATTAAACTATTTTAATCCATAATTAATTTCTTATATACTTCATAATGATGGTTTTAGTTCCATTATTTTTAACATTCATTTTAAGAGTTTTACTTAATTACTAGTTTTCAAGTTTCACGTGTTGGAGTGTTGCATAATTACAAATAATTCGATCAATTTCTTTTTCTTCAAGTTGGATCTAATAATATTCAATAATAAACTAATGCTACAGAGGCCGTTGACTATATATGTGTATGTAATTTGAGTTAACTGAATCAGGCAGGTATTTACATATGTCTTTGTATTCCACATCTGTTATATGGTCATTATTGGTTGGTTATTTTCTTTATAACTTACAATCTCTGAGTGCGATTACACCTAACATATATCACCAAAACAGCTGTGTTAGTATTCCATCTAAGTCGACAGGTCTGAAGACGGATGACGTTGTTGTTCGAACTTCAAAACGGATTAGACAATATAACAGCTGATGTCACATATACATACAATACCAAGTTTAGTTAATGCATTTTAAAATTAAATATTAATTCCTCACAAATTCATTCTAGGTTAATTTAAACTAAAGTTTAATTGAATTGTTGTGTAGAGTTGTGTAGCCCTGTAGAGTTCAGTCCTTAATAATTGAAATTTTGCAGTGCGGTCACCATTTCTTCAGGATGATTCGGTCAACCGCTGCTCACATATGATCCGAAACTTGCACAAGTTGAAGTACTTTTTGCCAATCAGATTTTAGATTTGCGTCCGAGACTTTGGCGCTGACCCGCCTTTAAAGGGCCGGTATCGCTGCACGTGAGCACTGTACTGATGTATTCCCCGTATTGCACACTCAACAGATTAGCAGCAAGTTAATTGTTAACGGTCGCGCTCGAACTGGACAACTGTGCAGCTTCGATTACAGAAAGGGCACTGGCACACTGTAAGCGATCACAATTTGAATCATTGGTGTAGCCGCCCTGGCACAATTTGCTTATGGCAGCCGCCACGTTTCGGGAAGGCGCCTATACACCAAAAACATTTTTAAATAATATGCATTGCCGGGTTTTAAGATTGGTGGGGACGCACTTTTCACCGTTTTTAGTATCGGTTAGCTTATGACTTGATTACCCATTCGTGTTTTCAGTGCTTGAGCTGGATATTTCGAAGTTTTACATAATTCACAGTTTCGAATGTACGTGCGAATGTCAACAACCATTCGTGGCCAATAAAACTTGCGACGTATTAGTTCTAAGCACTTGGCTATACCACAATGAGAAGAAGTAGGTTGATCGTGCGCGGATTGTGATTACACTTTCACGCAATGCCATGGGAACAACAAGCTTCCAAGATTAATTAGCCAACGTAAACTTGCATGATCGGTTACAAGCTTAAATTCGTGACCTTCAATGTACAAACGAAATCTCTTCATAGCTAAAACTACTGCTAAATACTCCAGTTCCGTCACTGAATAATTGCGTTGTGCTTTATTGAGCTTCTTTGACATATATGCAATGGGTCGTTCTACTCCAGACTCATCACATTATGCATCTACTGCGCCTACTCTATTTATAGAGGCGTCGCATTGTAAGACAAAGGGTTTGGCGTAATTTGGAAGGGCGAGAAAGGGTGCGGATGTTAGTTGTTTCTCTAATTCATCCAAAGCCTTTTGCACATCCTCATTCCACTCAAAAGTTTTCCTTTCAATAATTCAGTTAAAGCGAATGTAATATCCGAATACTGAAGGAGGAATCTATGATACCAGCCGGTCATACCCAAAAAGCGCTTAAGCTGACGCTTAGTTTCAGGTGTTGGAAATTCCGAGATAGCCTGAATTTTATTTGGATTTATTCTCAATGTACCTTCACCTACAATATATCCTAAATATTCCACTTTCTTCAGACAAAATTGACTCTTATTAACGTTTATCGTGAGACCAGCCTTTTGAAGTTGCGTTGCTACTTCTACCAGGTTAAACAAGTGCTCCTCAAAGTTGGAGGAAAGCACTAATAGGTCATCCAAATAAACTAGTACATGGGACTTCATGGCATAAGGTATAACTTGATCCATAAGTCTGCACAATGTTTGAGGAGCATTCGTTAATCCGAATGGCATCCTGGTAAATTGATACAACGGTCTGTTTGGGACAGCAACCGCAGTTTTTTCTTTTGACTTGGCATCCAAACCAATCTACCAGAAAGCGTTTTTTACGTCAATTTTGGAAATACACTGAACAGGTGGAAGACGACTTAAAAGTCCTTCGATTAGAGGTGAAGGATATGTGTCCTTAATTGTAACCGAGTTTAGCTTCCTTGAATATAAACAAATTCTCACTTTACATGACCTTAGAAGAAGAACAGCCGGAGAGGACCAGTCAGAGATAGGTGCTTTTTCAAGGACTTCTAACTCAATCATTCTGTCGATTTCACTACACATCTGTTACTCTTTAGCAGGGGAAAACGGATAATATCTTTACTTGATGGGCTTAGCATCACCAGTATCAATACTGTGTTCGATTAAAGAGGTTTTTCCTAACCCATCTCTTTCCGAGAAGGGACAAAAATCTACAGCAGCTTTTAAGCGATTCCTCTCGGTAACACTAAAACAAATATTACCAGATGTTTGATCACGTCAGTTTAATTCGCTTACCACAGTCGTATTAGAAATATTAATAACGAATAACTTCCAAAAATCCATTCCGCAGATGATGTCTTGTGTGATTGAAGGTACAATCATAAATTCAACTTATTTCTGTAGTAAGTCATACTCTAACGGAATAAGAGTCCCTAGTACTTTTTGATGTTGGCCATCTACAATGCGAACATTGCCGTTCAATTTTTTAAACTTAAGGTCTGCTGTAAGCAATCGTGGCCAATTGTCCTCCGATCACGCTTTTATTGGCACCATTATCCAATAATGCTAAATATCTTGGACCAAATAACACCAAATTTATATATGGACGCGAATCATTACAGTTGCGGATGGTAGAGACAACTGTAATGTTCTTTAGTCGATTGCTTGTTTCTCCAAAATTCATTAATTCCAACTGAAGAACGAGTTTTGGGAAGCGAATTTATTTTCAAACAGAATATTTCCGCTCTACGCTGGTAATATTCTTTCAATTTTACATGCAACGGTTTGAATCTTAGATTCTTAGATAAGTTCGTGTTATTGTTAGGAATTTGTGGGGTACAAGTTGAGTATTTTCCATTGTTTGATAGTTGATCCGAGGCTGTAGGTGGATATCCATTGATTATGCTCGGTGGACAACCGGTTGCAAGGTTAACCAGGGTAACCAGGTTACCAAACAAGCTCGATGGAATTTGTGTTTGCAAGGGGTCTCCGCAATTTTAGTATTAATCAAGACTGGGTCTCTACAAATGTTACACAACACTATATCAGCATTTATGCTAGCTGCTATATCTTCGTTACTTCGCTGCACTGCCATTATACTAAATGTATGTTAACTAGCGAATATTCAAAATTGACGTTAATCAAAAATCTTAAAATAATTTTATATTTAAATTTATAATACTAGATTTAGAAAACGGTAATGATATTTTGTTAACTATCAAACGATAGGCGATAAGCGAATAATGTATGTGTCTGGCTCATCTGAGCGATTATAAGGAAATATTGTGTAACCAGCTCATACGATATTTCATCAATAACTTCTCTTCTAATATCGACACCAGTCGAATTCCGTCATAACTTTATCATAACTTAACTACTCCAATGTTAATAATATGAGCGACAAAATTACATTAATGATAAGTTACGACTTGGGTTCTGGATATTTACTAGAGGACATCTCTCGACTCGATCGTTCTTATGCTTTGGAGGAGCCTGATTTCGACTATGGTTAACATTTCATATATTCACATTCATAACATTTCGCGATTCATCTACTTATCTTCAAACATTTTGCAACATACTTGACAATTGCTGAAGGTGCAGAATGTTCTTCCATATGGAAATATGTATACCGTAATCTTCAGAGACTTTAAGAATCGTTGACAACGGAATCAGGCTATAATACACAATGAGAAATGTGAAGTAGATTTCTTTAAGGTGACTTGTTACTTTTTACAAATACAATTGTATATAGCATATACTAAGTTGTCTTCTTCTTGCCGTGCTATAGTGCTATAGGAATTTTCACAACTTAACTCCGATACATCAGCTTGTAACGAACACGTTGAAGTGTGCAGCAAACTGGAGGCGTACTCTGCCTACGGGGTCGACTGGGCTCAGGGAAAATGGGGTGGTTGCTTTTGCTACCTACTAAGCTGCCGTGTCACGTAACTAAAACATAGTAGACAGAGTGTTAAAGGATCGGAATAAAACTACCAGACAGAATAGCTAACAGAATCCATTAATGATATATTTAGATCGGAGAACAGAGATGTTGATGTTCTTCTTCTTTTACCCGCCCAACCTGGAAAGACTAATATTCGGTGCCTTTACCCTATTAAAGATGCAAAACCATATTTATCTCAGGAGCCCATTAAACTATTTTAATCCATAATTAATTTCTTATATACTTCATAATGATGGTTTTAGTTCCATTATTTTTGACATTCATTTTAGGAGTTTTACTTAATTACTAGTTTTCAAGTTTCACGTGTGGGAGTGTTACTTAATTACTAATAATTCATTCAATTTCTTTTCTTCAAGTTGGATCTAATAATATTCAATAATAAACTTATGCTACAGAGGCCGTTGACTATATATGTGTATGTAATTTGAGTTAACTGAATCAGACAGGTATTTACATATGTCTTTGTATGCCACATCTGTTATATGGTCACTATTAGTTTGTTATTTTCTTTATAACTTACAATCTCTGAGTGCGGTTACGCCTAACATATATCACCAAAACAGCTGTGTTAGTAGTCCATCGTAGTCGACAGGTCTGAAGACGGATGACGTTGTTGTTTGAACTTCAAAACGGATTAGACAATATAACAGCTGATATCACATATACATACAATACCAAGTTTAGTTAATGCATTTTAAAATTAAATATTAATTCCTCACAAATTCATTCTAGGTTAATTTAAACTAAAGTTTAATTGAATTGTTGTGTAGAGTTGTGTAGCCCTGTAGAGTTCAGTCCTAAATAATTGAAATTTTGCAGTGCGGTCACCATTTCTTCAGGATGATTCGGTCAACCGCTGCTCACATATGATCCGATACTTGCACAAGTTGGAGTACTTTTTGCCAATCAGATTTTAGATTTGCGTCCGAGACTTCGGCGCTGACCCGCCTTTAAAGGGCCGGTACCGCTGCACGTGAGCACTGTACTGATGTATTCCCCGTATTGCACACTCAACAGATTAACAGCAAGTTAATTGTTAACGGTATCGCGCTCGAACTGGACAAGCTGTGCAGCTTCGATTACAGAAAGGGCACTGGCACACTGTAAGCGATCACAATTTGAATCATTGGTGTAGCCGCCCTGGCACAATTTGCTTATGGCAGCCGCCACGTTTCGGGAAGGCGCCTATACACCAAAAAATCTTTTAAATAATATGCATTGCCGGGTTTTAAGTATCGGTTAACTTATGACTTGATTACCCATTCGTGTTTTCAGTGCTTGAG
>JAWNMU010000402.1:0-28176 GCA_035043665.1 Drosophila quasianomalipes
AAAATCTACAACAGCTTTTAAGCGATTCCTCTCGGTAACACTAAGACAAATATTATCAGACGTTTGATCACGTCAGTTTAATTCGCTTACCACAGTCGTATTAGAAATATTAATACCGAATAACTTCCAAAAATCCATTCCACAGATGATGTCTTGTGTGATTGAAGGTACAATCATAAATTCAACTTCTTTCTGTAGTAAGTCATACTCTAACGGAATAAGAGAGCCCCTAGTACTTTTTGACGTTGGCCATCTACAGTGCGAACATTGCCATTCAATTTTTAAACTTTAGGTCTGCTGTAAGCAATCGTGCGTTATCCTCCAATCACGCTTTTATTGGCACCATTATTCAATAATGCTAAATATCTTGGACCAAATAACATAAGATTTATATATGGACGCGAATCATTACAGTTGCGGATGGTAGAGACAACAGTAATGTTCTTTAGCGATCGCTTGTTTCTCCAAAACTCATTCATTCTAACTGAAGAACGAGTTTTAGGAAGCGAACTTACTTTCAAACAGAATATTTCCGCTCTACGCTGGTAATATTCTTTCAATTTTACATGCAACGGTTTGAATCTTAGATTCTTAGATAAGTTCGTGTTTTGTTATGAATTTGTGGGGTACAAATTGAGTCTTTTCATTGTTTGATAGTTGATCCGAGGCTGTAGGTGGATATCCACTGATTATGCTCGGTGGACATCCTGTTGCAAGATTTCCGACACGGGGTTGCACTTAGGACATGTCGGCTTGTATGTACCAAAACGGCCACAACCATAGCAAAAATTCTATCAAAACTTTGCGCGTTTTACTGTTTTCGAGATCTTAAAGAACCTTTTATTCCTCATCCGAGCGTTGATCTCTATACCGCTCACGCAAGGCATCGCATAGTTGCAACCAATTAGACCGACTATTTGTTCTTTGAAACCGCCAGTAGAACTGTAATGCTGGTCCACAGGACAAAATATTTGCAAATTGATAAAGCAAATTCCAATTTCCGTTGAGGCATTAGTCGGTCAAGCGATTGATCCGGTAAATAAAATCTTCCACAGAAATTTCATTAAAGGATCCAGAGAATTGTACATGCCAACTCGAAATAATTCTTGAGACTTTGTCGGGTCGTTCAATGGAATCAGTGCTTCGATTATCTACAACTGTTCGAATCCCTTGATACCTATTATTATTATTTGAATTCATTGAATTATTTTGCTCAACTCCTGGTTCAATTCGAGCTTCCTGCTGGATATTTGATATATTAAGGTTTCTGATAGCTAAACTGATCTCGTCAGTCACTGCTACAACCATACTGGCTCGAAATGTATCTAACGAGTTTGAAATAAGTTGCTGAATTCGCTGTTCAGAAAGGATGGGAGGGTCAAGCGAAGCATTGGATGAGTCTCGTCTATTCCTGACATTAAAATTACTATTAGGCCTGTAAGCCTGTGCGCCAGAGTTATTTCGTTGGTTATTGGATCTGGTATTAGGTCTAGTCCTAGGAGTAGCACCAGTTCGATGGCCACCACGAACTGTTCGAGGAACTTGAAGGTGCTGTTCTGATGACTGACTTTCGATATCATTTAACTGGGAAAGTGTACATGTCTGTCTACACGACGGACATGTTTCATTAGTACGTAACCAGGCTACCAAACAAGCTCGATGGAATTTGTGTTTGCAAGGGGTCTCCGCAATTTCAGTACTAATCAGAACTGGGTCTCTACAAATGTTACACAACACTATATCAGCATTTATGCTAGCTGCTATATCTTCGTTACTTCCCTGCACTGCCATTATAATAAATACGTTAATCAAAAATCTCAAAATAATTTTATATTTAAATTTATGATACTAGATTTAGATAAAAGGTAATAATATTTTGTTAACTATCAAACGATAGGCGATAAGCGAATAATATATGTGTCTGGCTCATCTGAGCGATTATAAGAACTATATTATGTAACCAGCTCATACGATATTTCATCAATAACTCTTCTAATATCGACACCAGTCGAAATCCGTCATAACTTTATCATAACTTAACTACTCCAATGTTAATAATATCAGCGACAAAATTACATTAATGATAAGTTACGACTTGGGTTCTGGATATTTACTAGACTCGATCGTTCTTATGCTTTGGAGGAGTCTGATTTCGACTATGGTTAACATTTCTTACATTCACATTCATAACATTTCGCGATTCATCTACTTATCTTCAAACATTTTGCAACATACTTGACAATTGTTGAAGGTGCAGAATGTTCTTCCATATGGAAATATGTATACCGTAATCTTCAGAGACTTCAAGAATCGTTGACAACGGAATCAGGCTATAATACACAATGGGAAATGTGCAGTAGATTTCTTTAAGGTGACTTGTTACTTTTTACAAATACAATTGTATATAGCATACTAAGTTGTCTTCTTCTTGCCATGCTATAGTGCTATAGAAATTTTCACAACTTAACTCCGATACATCAGCTTGTAACGAACACGTTGAAGTGTGCAGCAAACTGGAGGCGTACTCTGCCTACGGGGTCGACTGGGCTCAGGGAAAATGGGGTGGTTGCTTTTGCTACCTACTAAGTAGTATAGTAGTAGTAGTAGTATAAATAGTAGACAGGATGTTAAAGGAACGGAATAAAACTACCAAACAGAATACGTAACAGAATCCATTAATGATATATTTAGATCGGAGAACAGAGATGTTAATGTTCTTCTTCTTTACCCGCCCAACCTGTAAAGACTAATATTCGGTGCCTTTACCCTATTAAAGATGCAAAACCATATTTATCTCAGCATAATTAATTTCTTATAGACTTCACAATGATGGTTTTAGTTCCATTATTTTTAACATTCATTTGAAGAGTTTTACTTAATTACTAGTTTTCAAGTTTCACGTGTGGGAATGTTCCTTAATTACTAATAATTCATTCAATTTCTTTTTTTGTTGGATCTAAAAATATTCAATAATAAACTTATGCTACGGAGGCCGTTGACTATATATGTGTATGTAATTTGAGTTAACTGAATCAGCAGGTATTTACATATGTCTTTGTATGCCACATCTGTTAAATGGTCATTATTAGTTTGTTATTTTCTTTATAACTTACAATCTCTGAGTGCGGTTACGCCTAACATATATCACCGAAACAGCTGTATTAGTAGTCCATCGTAGTCGACAGGTCTGAAGACGGATGACGTTGTTGTTTGAACTTCAAAACGGATTAGACAATATAACAACTGATATCACATATAGTTAATGCATTTTAAAATTAAATATTAATTCCTCACAAATTCATTCTAGGTTAATTTAAACTAAAGTTTAATTGAATTGTTGTGTAGAGTTGTGTAGCCCAGTAGAGTTCAGTCCTAAATAATTGAAATTTTGCAGTGAGGTCACCATTTCTTCAGGATGATTCGGTCAACCGCTGCTCACATATGATCCGATACTTGCACAAGTTGGAGTACTTTTGCCAATCAGATGTTAGATTTGCGTCCGAGACTTCGGCGCTGACCCGCCTTTAAAGGGCCGGTACCGCTGCACGTGAGCACTGTACTGATGTATTCCCCGTATTGCACACTCAACAGGTTAGCAGCAAGTTAATTGTTAACGGTCGCGCTCGAACTGGACAACTGTGCAGCTTCGATTACAGAAAGGGCACTGGCACACTGTAAGCGATCACAATTTGAATCATTGGTGTAGCCGCCCTGGCACAATTTGCTTATGGCAGCCGCCACGTTTCGGGAAGACGCCTATACACCAAAAAATTTTTTAAATAATATGCATTGCCTGGTTTATATATTGGTGGGAACGCACTTTTCACCGCTTTTAGTATCGGTTTCCTTCAATTAATATCAACAAAACGAGCTTAAATATGCCGCCAAGCTCTTTTTCAATAAAAAAAATTGTTGCACACGTCGTGAATTGCAGAATTGAAATGGATTGGCCGGGACCAACTGTGTAGGCGTCGCTACGCACAGATGCTCTGAGTCAGAGTTGCTCATTAGGTCACCGATTAGGTTGCTAATTATGTCAGAGAAGGCTCTGAATGGTTCGGCCAACGCATCATTCTCAAACAGCTTATTAAATGTGTGCTTACAGGCTGATCGTTGTTACATTTGCGTCCCAAAAAACGTTACCAGTGCGAATTGTTCTCATTTTTTTTTGTTTGTTAATATTAATGTGCATATAGGTACACCACTATAACACAGGTTTAATCTAAGTCTGCTAGACGAAGATAAAAGCCGAAGAAAGGTGTTCATATGAATTACCATATGTCTTTCACATGAAATGAGCCTAACTCTCTACCATTCATATCTTCTAAAATATATAGCGAGCATATGTTGTCCAAACACAACGAATTAGGGTGACTGTCCAATAGACTGGTGAAAGGAGAAGTTTATCCTGCTTAGATACAAATCCCAATCTATCTGATCGTGTCATATATACGATCTTAAAGCAGCGTTAATCGATAGATTCTCGTTCTGCAGCATTTGATTGAGGTGAGTAAACAGCGGTACAGATATGCTTTACACCATGCTTTGAGAGAAATGTAGTGAATTCATGGCTTTTAAATTGAGTTCCATTATCACTTACAATTATCTCGGGAACACCAAAACAATCGAAAATGTCCTCCTTCAAGTACGAAATTATAATTTTGGAGTTAAATTTCCTTACAGGTTTTAGGAATGTAAATTTGGAAAAGTGGTCTAATACAATAAAAATTCCAATATTTCCCTTTTTTGTACGTGGGTAAGGTCCAATAAAATCTACGTACAGTCTTTGGAAAGGCCTCTCACTTATGACTTGATTGCCCATTTGTGTTTTCAGTGCTTGTGCTGGATATTTCGAAGTTTTACATAATTCACAGTTTCGAATGTACGTGCGAATGTCAACAACCATTCGTGGCCAATAAAACTTGCGACGTATCAGCTCTAAGCACTTGGCTATACCACAATGAGAAGAAGTAGGTAGATCGTGCGCGGATTGGATCACACTTTCACGCAATGCCATGGGAACAACAAGCTTCCAAGATTAATTAGCCAACGTAAACTTGCATGATCGGTAACAAGTTTAAAATCGTGACCTTCAATGTACAATCGAAATCTCTTTATAGCTAAAACTACTGCTAAATACTCCAGTTCCGTCACTGAATAATTGCGTTGTGCTTTATTGAGCTTCTTTGACATATATCCAATGGGTCGTTCTACTCCAGACTCATCACATTATGCAACTACTGCGCCTACTCCATTTATAGAGGCGTCGCATTGTAAGACAAAGGGTTTGGCGTAATTTGGATGGACGAGAGAGGGTGCGGATGTTAGTTGTTTCTTTAATTCATCCAAAGCCTTTTGCACATCCTCACTCCACTCAAAAGTTTTCCCTTTCAATAATTCAGTTAAAGCGAATGTAATATCCGAATACTGAAGGAGGAATCTATGATACCAGCCGGTCATACCCAAAAAGCGCTTAAGCTGACGCTTAGTTTCAGGTGTTGGAAATTCCGAGATAGCCTGAATTTTATTTGGATTTATTCTCAATGTACCTTCACCTACAATATATCCTAAATATTCCACTTTCTTCAGACAAAATTGACTCTTATTAACGTTTATCGTGAGACCAGCCTTTTGAAGTTGCGTTGCTACTTCTACCAGGTTAAACAAGTGCTCCTCAAAGTTGGAGGAAAGCACTAATAGGTCATCCAAATAAACTAGTACATGGGACTTCATGGCATAAGGTATGACTTGATCCATAAGTCTGCACAATGTTTGAGGAGCATTCGTTAATCCGAATGGCATCCTGGTAAATTGATACAACGGTCTGTTTGGGACAGCAACCGCAGTTTTTTCTTTTGACTTGGCATCCAAACCAATCTGCCAGAAAGCGTTTTTACGTCAATTTTGGAAATACACTGAACAGGTGGAAGACGACTTAACAGTCCTTCGATTAGAGGTGAAGGATATGTGTCCTTAACTGTAACCGAGTTTAGCTTCCTTGAATCTAAACAAATTCTCACTTTACCTGGCCTTAGAAGAAGAACAGCCGGAGAGGACCAGTCAGAGATAGGTGCTTTTTCGAAGGACTTCTAACTCAATCATTCTGTCGATTTCACTACACATCTGTTACTCTTTAGCAGGGGAAAACGGATAATATCTTTGCTTGATGGGCTTAGCATCACCAGTATCAATACTGTGTTCGATTAAAGAGAGTTTTTCCTAACCCATCTCTTTCCGAGAAGGGACAAAAATCTACAACAGCTTTTAAGCGATTCCTCTCGGTAACACTAAGACAAATATTATCAGACGTTTGATAACTGCAGTTTAATTCGCTTGCCACAGTCGTATTTGAAATATTAATAACGAATAACTTCCAAAAATTCATTCCACAGATGATGTCTTGTGTGATTGAAGGTACAACATAAATTCAACTTCTTTCTGTAGTAAGTCATACTCTAACGGAATAAGTAGAGTCCCTAGTACTTTTTGACGTTGGCCATCTACAGTGCGAACATTGCCGTTCAATTTTTTAAACTTTAGGTCTGCTGTAAGCAATCGTGCGGTTATCCTCCAATCACGCTTTTATTGGCACCATTATCCAATAATGCTAAATATCTTGGACCAAATAACATAAGATTTATATATGGACGCGAATCATTACAGTTGCGGATGGTAGAGACAACAGTAATGTTCTTTAGCGATCGCTTGTTTCTCCAAAACTCATTCATTCTAACTGAAGAACGAGTTTTAGGAAGCGAACTTACTTTCAAACAGAATATTTCCGCTCTACGCTGGTAATATTCTTTCAATTTTACATGCAACGGTTTGAATCTTAGATTCTTAGATAAGTTCGTGTTATTGTTAGGAATTTGTGGGGTACAAGTTGAGTCTTTTTCATTGTTTGATAGTTGATCCGGGGCTGTAGGTGGATATCCATTGATTATGCTCGGTGGACAACCTGTTGCAAGATTTCCGATACGGGGTTGCACTTAGGACATGTCGGTTTGTAAGTATCAAACGGCCACAACCATAGCAAAAATACGCGTCTGGTTTTTATACAATCTTGATATCTATGACCTATCTAATCATAATTCCCACATTTTATTCTATCAACTGATCGTATTGCTGTATAGTGGAAGTATCTATCGATTTTTCCTCATGCATGACTTCATAAAGAAAACGCCGTTAGCAATACACAGGATAGCATCCAAAAATGTATCAAAACTTTGCCCATTTTACTGTTTTCGAGATCTTAAAGAATCTTTTATCTCCTCATCCGAGCGTTGATCTCTATATCGCTCACGCAAGGCATCGCATAGTTGCAACCAATTAGACCGACTATTTGTTCTTTGAAACCGCCAGTAGAACTGTAATGCTGGTCCACAGAACAAAATATTTGCAAATTGATAAAGCAAATTCCAATTTCCGTTCAGGCATTGGTCGGTCAAGCGATTGATCCGGTAAATAAAATCTTCCACTGAATTTTCATTAAAGGATCCAGAGAATTGTACATGCCAACTCGAAATAATTCTTGAGACTTTGTCGGGTCGTTCAATGGAATCAGTGCTTCGATTATCTACAGCTGTTCGAATCCCTTGATACCTATTATTATTATTTGAATTCATTGAATTATTTTGCTCAACTCCTGATTCAATTCGAGCTTCCTTCTGGTTATTAGAGATATTAAGGTTTCTGATAGCTAAACTGATCTCGTCAGTCACTGCTACAACCATACTGGCTCGAAATGTATCTAACGAGTTTGAAATAAGTTGCTGAATTCGCTGTTCAGAAAGGATGGGTGGGTCAAGCGAAGCATTGGATGAATCACGTCTATTCCTGACATTAAACTTAGTATTAGGCCTGTAAGCCTGTGCTCCAGAGTTATTTCGTTGGTTATTTGATCTGGTATTAGGTCTATTCCTAGGTGTAGCACCAGTTAGATGGCCATCACGAACTGCTCGAGGAACTTGAAAGGGCTGTTCCTATTGACTGACTTTCGACAGAATTTAACTGCGAAAGTGTACATGGCTGTCTACACGACGGACATGTTTCATTAGTACGTAACCAGGTTACCAAACAAGCTCGATGGAATTTATGTTTGCAAGGGGTCTCCGCAATTTTAGTATTAATCAAGACTGGGTCTCTACAAATGTTACATAACACTATATCAGCATTTATGCTAGCTGCTATATCTTCGTTACTTCGCTGCACTGCCATTATAATAAACATGTTACTAGCGAATATTCAAAATTTACTTAATCAAAATCTTAAAATAATTTTAGATTTAAATTTATGATACTAGATTTAGAAAAAGGGTAATAATATTTAGTTAACTATCAAACGATAGGCGATAAGCGAATAATGTATGTGTCTGGCTCATCTGAGCGATTATAAGAACTATATTATGTAACCAGCTCATACGATATTTCATCAATAACTTCTCTTCTAATATCGACACCAGTCGAATTCCGTCATAACTTTATCATAACTTAACTACTCCAATGTTAGTAATATGAGCGACAAAATTACATTAATGATAAGTTACGACTTGGGTTCTGGATAGTTACTAGGACACTTCGACTCGATCGTTCTTATGCTTTGGAGGAGCCTGATTTCGACTATGGTTAACATTTCTTACATTCACATTCATAACATTTCGCGATTCATCTACTTATCTTCAAACATTTTGCAACATACTTGACAATTGTTGAAGGTGCAGAATGTTCTTCCATATGGAAATATGTATACCGTAATCTTCAGAGACTTTAAGAATCGTTCACAACGGAATCAGGCTATAATACACAATGGGAAATGTGAAGTAGATTTCTTTAAGGTGACTTGTTACTTTTTACAAATACAATTGTATATAGCATATACTAAGTTGTCTTCTTCTTGCCATGCTATAGTGCTATAGGAATTTTCACAACTTAACTCCGATACATCAGCTTGTAACGAACACGTTGAAGTGTGCAGCAAACTGGAGGCGTACTCTGCCTACAGGGTCGACTGTGCTCAGGGAAAATGGGGTGGGTGCTTTTGCTACCCACTAAGCTGCCGTGTCACGTAACTAAAACATAGTAGACAGGAGTGTCAAAGGAACGGAATAAAACTACCAGACAGAATAGCTAACAGAATCCACTAATGATATATTTAGATCGAAGAACAGAGATGTTGATGTTCTTCTTCTTTTACCCGCCCAACCTGTAAAGACTAATATTCGGTGCCTTTACCCTATTAAAGATGCAAAACCATATTTATCTCAGGAGCCCATTAAACTATTTTAATCCATAATTAATTCCTTATATACTTCATAATGATGGTTTTAGTTCCATTATTTTTAACATTCATTTTAGGAGTTTTACTTAATTACTAGTTTTCAAGTTTCACGTGTTGGGAGTGTTACTTAATTACTAGTTATTCATTCAATTTCTTTTTCTTCAATTTGGATCTAATTAATATTCAATAATAAACTTATGCTACAAAGGCCCTTGGCTATGTATATATATAAATGTGTATGTAATTTGAGTTAACTAAATCAGGCAGGTATTTACATATGTCTTTGTATGCCACATCTGTTATATGGTCATTATTAGTTGGTTATTTTCTTTATAACTTACAATCTCTGAGTGCGGTTACGCCCAACATATATCACCAAAACAGCTGTGTTAGTAGTCCATCGTAGTCGACATGCTCGAAGACGGATGACGTTGTTGTTTGAACTTCAAAACGGATTAGACAATATAACAGCTGATATCACATATACATACATACCAAGTTTAGTTAATGCATTTTAAAATTAAATATTAATTCCTCACAAATTCATTCTAGGTTAATTTAAACTAAAGTTTAATTGAATTGTTGTGTAGAGTGTGTAGCCCTGTAGAGTTCAGTCCTAAATAATTGAAATTTTGCAGTGCGGTCACCATTTCTTCAGGATGATTCGGTCAACCCCTGCTCACATATGATCCGATACTTGCACAAGTTGGTGCACTTTATGCCAATCAGATGTTAGATTTGCGTCCGAGATTCGCGCTGACCCGCCTTTGGCGGTACCGCTGCACGTGAGCACTGTACTGAAGTATTCCCCGTATTGCACACCCAACAGATTAACAGCCAGTTAATTGTTAACGGCAGCAATACGCTGTCCGCTCGAACTGGCCAACTGTGCAGCTTCAATTACAGAAAGGGCACTGGCACACTGTAAGTGATCACAATTTGAACCATTGGTGTAGCCGCCCTGGCACAATTTGCTTATGGCAGCCGCTACGTATTCGGGAAGACGCCTATACACCAAAAATCTTTTAAATAATATGCTATGCCGGGTTTTTATAATATATTTACACAATTTCTACCATTGGTGGGAACGCACTTTTCACCGTTTTTAGTATCGGTTTCTTTCAATTATTATCAATAAAACAGTATGCCGAATTTTTTCAATAAAAATTGTTGCACACGTCGTCAATTGCAGAATGAAATGCATTGGCCGGGACCAACTGTGGGGCGTCGCTACGCACAGATGCTCTGAGTCAGAGTTGCTAATTAGGTCACCGATTAGAGTTGCTAATTAGGTCACAGAAGGGCTCTGAATGGTTCGGCCAACGCATCATTATCGATCAGCTGTTTACATGTGTGCTTACAGGCTGATCGTTGTTACACTCGCGTCCCAAAACGTTACCAGTGCGAATTGCTCTCATTTCTTTTTTTTGTTGGTTAATATTAATGTGCATATAGGTATACCACTACAACACAGGTTTAATCTAAGTCTGCTAGACGACGACAAAAGCTCAATAAAGGTGTTCATATGAATTACCATATGTCTTTCAGGTCTTCTCAAATATATAGCGAGTTTCTTAACTTTCCTTTACAGAATTTTGGTTCCAATAGCGGATGCATTACTTAACAAAGTTTCGTTTAACAACTATTGTAACTTAAATGTACGTGGCCTCGCGCTAAATTATATGTTTTCCGATTTGTATCATAAGCCTCATTCATAGCTTTTGAGCATATGTTGTCCAAACACAACGAAATAGGGTGACTGTCCAATAGACTGGTGAATGTGGATTCTTAAGGAGCAGTTTATACTACTTAGATACAAATCCCAATCTCTCTGATCGTGTCGTACATACGATCTTAAGCAGCGATCGACGATTAACTCGTACTGCAGCATTTGATTGAGGTGAGTAAACAGCGGTACAGATATGCTTTACACCATGCTTTGAGAGAAATGTAGTGAATTCATGGCTTTTAAATTGAGTTCCATTATCACTTACAATTATCTCGGGAACACCAAAACAATCGAAAATGTCCTCCTTCAAGTACGAAATTATAATTTTGGAGTTAAATTTCCTTACAGGTTTTAGGAATGTAAATTTGGAAAAGTGGTCTAATACAATAAAAATTCCAATATTTCCCTTTTTTGTACGTGGGTAAGGTCCAATAAAATCTACGTACAGTCTTTGGAAAGGCCTCTCACTTATGACTTGATTGCCCATTTGTGTTTTCAGTGCTTGTGCTGGATATTTCGAAGTTTTACATAATTCACAGTTTCGAATGTACGTGCGAATGTCAACAACCATTCGTGGCCAATAAAACTTGCGACGTATCAATACGGTATCAATACTGTGTTCGATTAAAGAGGTTTTTCCTAACCCATCTATTTCCGAGAGAAAAAATCTACAACGGCTTTTAAGCGATTCCTCTCGGTAACACTAAGACACATATTATCAGATGTTTGATCGCTGCAGTCTAATTCGCTTACTACAGTCATGTTAGAAATATTATTGTCTTTTAAAAATCCGTTTCACAGATGATGTATTGTGTGATTGAAGGTACAATCATAAATTCAACTTCTTTCTGTGATAAGTCATACTCTAACGGAATAAGAAGAATACCCAATTCTTTTTGATGTTTGCCATCTGCAGTGTGAAAATTGCCTTTCAATTTTTTAAACTTTAGGTCTGCTGCAAGCAATCGTGCAGCCAATTGTCCTCCGATCACGCTTTTATTAGCACCACTATCCAATAATGCTGAAAAATGGCTTTGACCGAATAACATATGATTTATATATATTTATTTATGGATGCGAATCATTACATTTGCGGATGGTAGAGACAACTGTAATGTTCTTAGCCAATCGCTTGTTTTTCCAAAATTCATTCATTCTAACTGAAGAACGAGTTTTGGGAAGCGAATTTACTTTCAAACAGAATATTTCAGCTCTACGGTGGTAATCTTAGATTCTTCGATAAGTCCGTGTTATTGTTAGGAATTTGTGGGGTACAAGTGAGTCTTTTCATTGTTTGATAGTCGATCCCAGGCTGTAGGTGGATATCCACTGATTATGCTCGGTGGACATCCTGTTGCAAGTTTTCCGATACGGGGTTTCACTTAGGACATGTCGGCTTTTAAGTATCAAGACGGCCACAACCACAGCAAAATACGCGTCTGATTTTTATACAATCTTGATATCTATGACCTATCTCATCACAATTGCAACAGCTGGTCGTATTGCATTTATCTCGGTTGCCTCCGCAGAATCTGCATGCCCATGACTTCATTAAGAAAACGCCTGGCGTTAGTTGGCCGAGGCACAGGTTTTGAAGACATACTTAATAGAATTGTTCGTGCTTGTGACATTCAGTTCGAAGGGTTGCTATATTTGGATTAGCTGAAGTAGTTCTAGCCTCAATTCAGGCTTAAGGTTTCTTTTAATATTAGCCACTAACTCCCGATCTGTCATTGGTTCTCGCCGTGCATCAGCAATACATCGGATATCATCCAAAAATTGATCAAAACTTTCTCCATTTCGCTGTTTTCGAGATCTGAAAGAATCTTTCATCTCCTCATCCAAGCGTTGATTTCTATGTCGCTCACGCAAGGCATCGCATAGTTGAAACCTATTAGACCGATATTTGTTCTTTGAAACCGCCAGTAGAACTGTAATGCAGGTCCACAGAACAACATGTTTGCAAATTGATAAAGCAAGTTCCAATTTCCGTTCAGGCACTGCTCGGTTAAGCGATTGATCCGGTAAATAAAATCTTCCACGCAAATTTCATTAAAGGGTCCAGAGAATTGTACATGCCAACTCGAAATAATATTTGAGACTTTGTCGGGTCGTTCAATGGGAATCAGTGCTTCGATTATCTACAGCTGTTCGAATCCCATTCATATTAGTATTATTATTATTTGAATTCATTGAATTATTTGACTCGACTCCTGATTCAATTCGAGCTTCCTGCTGGTTATTAGAGATATTAAGTTTTCTTATAGCTAAACTGATCTCGCCAGTCACTGGTACAACCATCCTGGTTCGAAATGTATCTAACTAGTTTTAAATAAGTTTCTGAATTCTCTGTTCAGAAAGGATGGGTTGGTCAAGCGAAGCATTGGATAAATCGCGTCTATTCCTGACATTAAAATTATTATATCGTTGGATCTGGTACTGCTACTTCGTTCGATTAACGCTGCTTTAAGATCATATGTACGACACGATCAGAGAGATTGGGATTTGTATCTAAGCAGTATAAACGGCGTCTTAAGAAACCACATTCACCAGTCTCTTGGACAGTCACGGTATTTCGTTGTGTTTGGACAACATAAGCTCACTCACCTGTGTGCTGTAGTGGTATACCTATATGCACATTAATATTAACTAACTAATATTAACCAACAAAAAAAAGAAATGAGAGCAATTCGCACTGGTAACGTTTTGGGACGCGACTGTAACAACGGTCAGCCTGTAGGCACACATGTAAACAGCTGATCGATAATGATGCATTAGCCGAACCATTCACAGCCCTTTGTGACCGTATTAGCAACTCTAATCGGTGACCTAATTAGCAACTGTGACTCAGAGCATCTGTGCGTAGCGACGCCCACACAGTTGGTTCCTGCCAATGCATTTCGTTTCCGCAATTGACGACTTTTGAAACAATTTTCTTATTGGAAAATAACTTGGCGGCATCTTCATATTAAAGCTCGTTTTATTGATATTAATTGAAAGAAATCGATACTGAAAACGGAGAAAAGTGCGTTCCCACCAATATTGGATAGAAATTGTGTAAATATATTATAAAAACCCGGCATAGCATATTATTTAAAAGATTTTTTGGTGTATATGCGTCTTCCCGAAACGTGGCGGCTGCCATAAGCAAAATGTGCCAGGGCGCTACACCAATGATTCAAATTGTGATCACTTACAGTGTGCCAGTGCCCTTTCTGTAATTGAAGGTGCACAGTTGCAGCGTATTGCTGCCGTTAACAATTAACTGGCTGTTAATCTGTTGGGTGTGCAATACGGGGAATACTTCAGTACAGTACTCACGTGCAGCGGTACCATCCCTTTAAAGGTGTGCAAGTATCGGATCATATGTGAGCGGCGGTTGACCGAATCATCCTGAAGAAATAGTGACCGCAATGAAGTTCTTTGCTGCGCTGTCAACACCACCGTTAGCTAAAAACATGATTCTGATTTTGGATTCTTTTCTGCTTATTATTAAACTTTTTTAGTCCATAGTTAATTCCTTATATACTTCACAATGGTGGTTTTAGTTTCATTATTATTAACATTAATTTTAGGAGTTTTACTTAATTTCTACTTTTCAAGTTTCATGTTTGGGAGTGTTACTTAATTATTAGTTTTAATTCAATTTCTTTTTCTTTAATTTGAATCAATTAATATTAATATTAATAATATTATGCTACAAAGGCCCTTGGCTATATATATATATATAAATGTGTATGTAATTGAAGTTAACAAAATCAGGCAGGTATTTACATATATCTTTGTATGCCATATCTATTATATGGTCATTATTAGTTGGTTATTTTCTTTATAACTTACAATCTCTGAGTGCGGGGTTACCCCGTACTTACAACACCAAAACAGCTGTGTTAGTAGTCCATCGTAGTCGACATGCCCGAAGACGGATGACGTTGCTGTTTGAACTTCAAAGCGGATTAGACAATATAACAGCAGATATTACATATACATACCATACCAAGTTTAGTTGACGCGTTATAAAATTAAATATTAATTCTTCACAAATTAATTCTATGTTAATTTAAACTAAAGTTTAATTAAACTCGAGTTGTGTAGCCCTGTAGAGTTCAGTCCTAAATAATCGAAGTTTTGCAGTGCGGTCACTATTTCTTCAAGATGATTCGGTCAACCACCGCTCACATATGATCCGATACTTGCACAAGTTGGTGCACTTTATGCCAATCAGATGTTAGATTTGCGTCCGAGAAAGGACCGGTACCGCTGCGCGGGAGCACTGTACTGAAGTATTCCCCGTATTGCACACCCAACAGATTAACAGCAAGTTAATTGTTAACGGCAGCAATGCGCTGGTCGCGCTCGAACCGGCCAACTGTGCAGCTTCAATTACAGAAAGGGCACTGGCACACTGTAAGTGATCACAATTTGAATCATTGGTGTAGCGCCCTGGCACATTTTGCTTATGGCAGCCGCCACGTATCGGGAAGACGCCTATACACCAAAAAATCTTTTAAATAATATGCTATGCCGGGTTTTATAATATATTTACACAATTTCTACCCAATATTGGTGGGAACGCACTTTTCTCCGTTTTTAGTATCGGTTTCTTTCAATTAATATCAATAAAACGAGCTTTAATATGAAGATATTATTTATTTTTCAATAAAAAAATTGTTTCACACGTCGTCAATTGCGGAAACGAACTGCATTGGCAGGAACCAACTGTGTGGGCGTCGCTACGCACAGATGCTCTGAGTTAGAGTTGCTAATTAGGTCACAGATTAGAGTTGCTAATTAGGTCACAAAGGGCTGTGAATGGTTTGGCCAACGCATCATTATCGATCAGCTGTTTACATGTGTGCTTACAGGCTGATCGTTGTTACAGTCGCGTCCCAAAACGTCACCAGTGCGAATTGCTCTCATTTCTTTTTTTTGTTGGTTAATATTAATGTGCATATAGGTATACCACTACAACACAGGTTTAATCTAAGTCTGCTAGACGACGGCAAAAGCTCAATAAAGGTGTTCATATGAATTACCATATGTCTTTCACATGAAATGAGCCTAACAGGTCCAATCAGGTCTTCTCAAATATATACGAGTTTCTTAACCTTTCCTTTACAAGAATTTTGGTTCCAATAGCGGATGCATTACTTAATACAAAGTTTCGTTTAACAACCATTTGTCCAACTTAAATGTACGTGGCCTCGCAGCTAAATTATATGTTCTCTGATTTGTATCATAAGCCTTATTCATATGTTTTTGGATATCCGAACGTAATCTAGCAAACTCGTCCGATGGATTCAACTTGATTGCGCCTTCGCTTAGTAAATTCAAATTTTTAAGCAACAAGTAATCTTTCCCGTGAGTGAGCATATATTGTCCAAACACAACGAAATAGGGTGACTGTCCAATAGTCTGGTGAAGGTGGTTTCTTAAGGAGCAATTTATACTACTTAGGTACAAATCCCAATCTCTCTGATCGTGTCGTACATACGATCTTAACGCAGCGTTGATCGACCGATTAACTCGTTCTGCAGCATTTGATTGAGGTGAGTAAACAGCGGTACAGATATGCTTTACACCATGCTTTGAGAGAAATGTAGTGAATTCATGGCTTTTAAATTGAGTTCCATTATCACTTACAATTATCTCGGGAACACCAAAACAATCGAAAATGTCCTCCTTCAAGTACGAAATTATAATTTTGGAGTTAAATTTCCTTACAGGTTTTAGGAATGTAAATTTGGAAAAGTGGTCTAATACAATAAAAATTCCAATATTTCCCTTTTTTGTACGTGGGTAAGGTCCAATAAAATCTACGTACAGTCTTTGGAATGGCCTCTCACTTATGACTTGATTACCCATTCATGTTTTCAGTGCTTGAGCGGGATGTTTTGAAGTTTTACATAATTCGCAGTTTCGAATTTACGTGCTAATGTCAACCATTCGTGGCAAATAAAACTTGCGACGTGTCAATACAGTATCAATACTGTGTTCGATTAAAGAGGTTTTTCCTAACCCATCTATTTCCGAGAGAAAAAATCTACAACGGCTTTTAAGCGATTCCTCTCGGTAACACAAATACACATATTATTAGACGTTTGATCACTGCAGTCTAATTCGCTTACTACAGTCATGTTAGAAATATTATTGTCTTTTAAAAATTCGTTTCACAGATGATGTATTGTGTGATTGAAGTTGTACAATCATAAATTCAACTTCTTTCTGTGATAAGTCATACTCTAACGGAATAAGAAGAATACCCAATTCTTTTTGATGTTGGCCATCTGCAGTGCGAACATTGCCTTTCGATTTTTTAAACTTTAGGTCTGCTGCAAGCAATCGTGCAGCCAATTGTCCTCCGATCACGCTTTTATTAGCACCACTATCCAATAATGCTAAATAGCTTTGGCCATGGTAGAGACTTAACATGTACATGTTCTTTAGTCAATCGCTTGTTTTTCCAAAATTCATTCATTCTAACTGAAGAACGAGTTTTGGGAAGCGAATTTACTTTCAAACAGAATATTTCAGCATCATACGGTGGTAATCTTAGATTCTTCGATAAGTCCGTGTTATTGTTAGGAATTTGTGGGGTACAAATTGAGTCTTTTTCATTGTTTGATAGTCGATCCGAGGCTGTAGGTGGATATCCACTGATTATGCTCGGTGGACATCCTGTTGCAAGTTTTCCGATACGGGGTTGCACTTAGGACATGTCGGTTTGTAAGTATCAAGACGGCCACAACCATAGCAAAATACGCGTCTGGTTTTTATACAATCTTGATATCTATGACCTATCTCATCACAATTCCAACATTTTATCCTGTCAACTGATCGTATTGCATTTATCTCGGTTGCCTCTGCAGAATCTGT
This sequence comes from Drosophila quasianomalipes, assembly GCA_035043665.1. NCBI lineage: Eukaryota > Metazoa > Arthropoda > Insecta > Diptera > Drosophilidae > Drosophila > Drosophila quasianomalipes. The sequence continues at coordinate 17,882 of JAWNMU010000402.1, forward strand.
AGGGAGTATCTATCGATTCTTCCTCATGCATGACTTCATTAAGAAAACGCCTGGTGTTAGTTGGCCGAGGCACAGGTTTTGAAGACATACTTAACAGAATTGTTCGTGCTTGTGACATTCAGTTCGAAGAGTTGCTATATTGGGTGTAGCCACATGAAGTAGTTCTAGCCTCAATTCAGGCTTAAGGTTTCTTTTAATATTAGCCACTAACTCCCTATCTGTCATTGGTTCTCGCAGTGCATCAGCAATACACAGGATAGCATCCAAAAATTGATCAAAACTTTCTCCATTTCGCTGTTTACGAGATCTTAAAGAATCTTTTATCTCCTCATCCGAGCGTTGATCTCTATATCGCTCACGCAAGGCATCGCATAGTTGAAACCAATTAGACCGACTATTTGTTCTTTGAAACCGCCAGTAGAACTGTAATGCAGGTCCACAGAACAACATATTTGCAAATTGATAAAGCAAATTCCAATTTCCGTTCAGGCATTGGTCGGTCAAGCGATTGATCCGGTAAATAAAATCTTCCACAGAAATTTCATTAAAGGATCCAGAGAATTGTACATGCCAACTCGAAATAATACTTGAGACTTTGTCGGGTCGTTCAATGGAATCAGTGCTTCGATTATCTACAAGCTGTTCGAATCCCTTGATACCTATTATTATTATTTGAATTCATTGAATTATTTGGCTCGACTCCTGATTCAATTCGAGCTTCCTGCTGGTTATTAGAGATATTAAGGTTTCTTATAGCTAAACTGATCTCGTCAGTCACTGTACAACCATACTGGCTCGAAATGTATCTAACGAGTTTGAAATAAGTTGCTGAATTCGCTGTTCAGAAAGGATGGGTGGGTCAAGCGAAGCATTGGATGAATCACGTCTATTCCTGACATTAAAATTAGTATTAGGCCTGTAAGCCTGTGCTCTAGAATTATTTCGCTGTTTATTGGATCTGGTATTAAGTCTATTCCTAGGTGTAGCACCAGTTTGATGGCCACCACGAACTGTTCGAGGAACTTGAAGCATGGAGACTCTTCCGACATCATTTAACTGGGAAAGTGTACATGTCTGTCTACACGAAGGACATGTTTCATTAGTACGTAACCAGGCTACCAAACAAGCTCGATGGAATTTATGTTTGCAAGAGGTCTCCGCAATTTCAGTATTAATCAAGAACTGGGTCTCTACAAATGTTACACAACACTATATCAGCATTTATGCTAGCTGCTATTATCTTCGTTACTTCGCTGCACTGCCATTATAATAAATGGTATATGTTAACTAGCGAATATTCAAGATTTACGTTAATCAAAAATTTTAAAAATAATTTTATATTTAAATTTATGATACTAAATTTAGAAAACGGTAATAATATTTAGTTAACTATCAAACGATAGGCGATAAGCGAATAATGAACGAAACTATCAAATTTATGAGTCACTTTGGACTTATGCGTTAATAAAATGGTTGCAGCTTGAAATTATAAATATATCCATCGTGATTTCCCTTAACCAATGACTGATTCTACTTTAATTCGAAGCAATTGTTTTCGGAAAAGAGGAACAGTGGCAAAATAGTCGACCAAAGAACATTCTCATTCTCTTTTAACAATAATTGGGGTATTTATTCAGTGAATCTACCACCTGGTTTAGATCGACGTGAAGACCAATGCTAAAATTCCGAAAGCAGAAAAGAATCCGAAATCATTTGTGTTCTTAGCTAACGCGTGGTTAACTTAAGCATTTCTTCTTTCGTGTTTATTGATTATTGGTCTGGCACCGCAAACACTGACAGACAATCCGCAGGTTCCTGAAACTGTACTGCAGGGAATGTGGGGTGGATTGCCTTTGCTACCTAGTAAGCTGCCGTGTCACATAACCAAAATATAGTAGACAGAGTGCTAAAGGAACGGAATAAAACAACCAGACAGAACAGCTAATAGAATCCACTAGTGATATATTTAGGTCGAGGAACAGGGATGCTGATGTTCTTCATCTAGTTTACCCGCCCAACTTCTAACGACTAATATTCGGCGCCTTTACCCTATTAAAGATGCAAAACCATATTTATCTCAGGAGCCAATTAAACTACTGCTTAACACTCTAGTTCCGTCACAGAAAAAGTTATGCTTCACGTAATCAATGACATATATCCATATATCCAGACTCAGACTACTCATCACATTGTGCTAGTACTGCGCCTATTCCATTCATAGATGGGTCGTATTGTAACACAAAGGGTTTTGCGTAATTTGGATGGACAAGAAATGGTGCAGATGTATAGTTGTCTCTTTAATTCATCCAAAGCCTTTTGCGCATTCTTATTCCACTCAAAAGTTTTTCCTTTCAATAATTCAGTTAAAGCGAATGTAATATTCGAATACTGAGAGGAATCTTGATATCGGCCGGTCCTACCCAAAAAGCGCTTGATCCAATTTTATTTGGATTTATTCTCAATGTGTTTTCACCTAAAATATATCCTAAATATTCCACTTTCTTCAGACAAAATTTACCCTTATTGACGTTTATCATTAGACCAGCCTTTCGAGATTGTTGCGTTGCCTTCTGCCAGATGAGACAAGTGCTCCTCAAAGTTATGGTTTTAGAAGTTTTATCTTAATTACTAGTTTTCCAAGTTTCATTGTTTGGGAGTGTTACTTAATTACTAGTTTTCAAGTTTCATGTTTGGGAGTGCCAATTACATAAGAATTATTCATTCAATTTCTTTTTCTTCATATTTGGATCAATTAATGTTAATTAATGTAATCTGAGTTAACTAAATCAGGAGGTATTTAAATATGTCGTTGTATGCCACATCTGTTATATGGTCATTATTGGTTGGTTATTTTCTTTATAACTTACAATCTCTGAGTGCGGTTACGTACTTACAGCACCAAAATAGCTATGTTAGTAGTCTCTCGCAGTCGACCGGCCTGAAGACGGATGACGTTTTTATTTCAACTTCAAAACGGATTAGACAATATAACAGCAGCTATTAAATATACATACCATATCAAGTTTAGTTAACGCTTTATAAAATTAAATATTAATTCTTCACAAATTCATTCTATGTTTAAGGTAAGGTTTACTAAATTGTTGTGGATGGCCTTGTAGAGTTCAGTCCTAAATAATCAATGTTTTGCAGTGCGGTCACTATTTCTTCAGGATGATTCAAATAACCGCCGCTCACATATAATCCGATACTTGCACAAGTTGGTGCACTTTATGCCAATCAGATGTTAGATTTGCGTCCGAGAAAGGACCGGTACCGCTGCGCGGGAGCACTGTACTGAAGTATTCCCCGTATTGCACACCCAACAGATTAACAGCCAGTTAATTGTTAACGGCAGCAATACGCTGCAACTGTGCACCTTCAATTACAGAAAGGGCACTGGCACACTGTAAGTGATCACAATTTGAATGATTGGTGTAGCCGCCATAGCATAATCTGCTTATGGCATTTTATTGTGCTTTCGTTCTTCACCGCTACTTGCAACCGAACTCTCTCGACTCCGATCAGATATCGATACTTCTCTTATATGGGAAATGATTTGATTACAGATATCGATACTTCTTTTATATCGGTACTTATTCGATTACCCGCTCTCAATAGTATTGGAACGAATTCGGAGACTGTTGAGGTTTTTGAAGGTCCTTCATAGTCTTCTTCTTTTTATACTTATATCTCGATTATATCTTCCGTTTTTCTTAGCAGAAAAATGTCCTTGATTATGCGCGTTAACTATTATTTCTTTTTCCATTTGAGCTGGCACTACAAATAATCCAGAGTTTGGATTTTTTGAAGTAATATCTGATTCTCCATATAATAGTGTTTATAAGAATGTTTTCAACACTTCGTCTACAACGGACTTTATCCAATATAATGAAATTCATGCGCAAAACATATGTATATGCGCCATTTAAATAGCGCTCCAATGATTGCCAAACTTCAAGCTGGTATGAATAGTTCGTTTCTTCCCATTGATTTGTTTTTTACGACTCATATACTGCGCTGGGTGAAACATATTATCCTCTGGATCCTTTTGTAAAGAAAACTGCTCCGAATCCGTATGTCGACGCATCTGTGTGAATTTCTATCTGCAACTTCGGTTTATACAATTTTAAGACAGGTTCACTTATTAAAGCTGATTTAAGTTGCTCGAATGCTATTTTCTGTGACTCACTAAACTCACATTTTGAAAAACGGTCATTTCTTGATCGATAAAGGCTTGCTAAAACGTTTTCTAAATAAGATGTTAAGCCTAAGAACCGTTGAACTTGATTTCTGGTGAAGTATAGGGAAATCTTTCACATCTTGAATCTTTTCTAGCCCTGGGTTATGGTTTCATTTTGAATAATATGCCGAAAATTAACTCTTCTTTCGAATCTGATACTTGCTCCAATTGATTCGCAAACCACTCCTAGCCGCCGCTGCTAATAGTATTTGAAATTTAACTAGTCCCTCTTCAACAATTAATACATCGTCCATGTACACGACCACATCTTTACTGCTTATAAATTCACTTAAAACAGCCACTATGAATATTGTAAACACAGCGAGGTGAATTCGAAATGCCAAACGGTACGGCCAAATTGTACTTTTTTAAAATTCGAACAAAAATCTGGAACTGCCAATTCTGAGTAACGAAGGATTTTTATTTACAAGAACCTTTTTTAATTGGTAGATGCATTCTTATATGTTTGTAAAATCCAAAGTCGTGAAAATTATTGCCTATTCAAAGCATTCTCCATATATGAGCCATCGGAAAATTATCGCATATAATTTTCCTCATTGAGTTTCGTATAGTCACGCCGTTGCTTACCACTTTTCTCTTTCACCAAGACTACGGAAGTTGCATACTCCGAATTGCTAGGTTGTATGATTTTCTCAGTTAGCCGCTCCTGAACCTGACCTTATACGAGTTCTTGGCGACAAAATAGAATACGCCTCGGAATTGAGGTCCATACTCATTGATACTGATTGATAAGGCCATTAACAACACGATCCTCAGATTCAACTTTAGATGGATTAAATCTACCTTATCACTGACATCAATCTGCTCTGCACTTATACTTTTGAACTCGCTGAGCAAACTCATTGCATGATCCTTTTTGTAGTACCTGCTGCATAGCTTCAATGCCAAGTCTACGCATAAGCTCTGTGACATTATTCCTCACTTTTATATATGTTGAGTCAAGTTCTGCTTAAAATCGCATTGAATGTCATCAATCTACTGGAATAAAAAATACTTCCAAGTGTTTGGCTCTCGCCCATTCCAGCTAAACACTTTGCTTTTCCAGTTTTGAGCTCTTTTTCAAGAAAAAAAAAGTATCGTGTTAGCATTAAGTATAAAATCCAGATACTGTGTCGACTAGACCTTTAAAAACAAAAACGGAATGGACAATCCTTCTTAAGTTCAAGACCGGAAGCAGTGAACTCACTTTTTGGATTTACCTCTGCCTTTAATCACCATGAACCAAATGGGAATTTTTCTCTTCCTTATTTTCTACTTTAACTTTGCATTTTACTGCACATTGACCTGCTTTACCACATCTGAAACGAGTTTGCATTCACAATCTCTTTTTACATTTCCAACACCAGCTTATACGCTTTTTAAGTATGATCGGCTGGTATCACAGATAGCTCTATTAATATTCGGATATTACGTTCGATTCAATTGAATTGTTGAAAGAAAAAACTTTTGAGTGGAATGAGGGTGCGCAAAAGGCTTTGGATGAATTAAAGATACAACTAACATCTGCACCCTTTCTTGTCCATCCAAATTACGCCAAACCCATTGTGTTTCAATGCACCGCCGCTTTAAATGGTGTAGGCGCAGTACTAACACAATGTGATGAGTCTGGAGTAGAACGGCCCATTGCATTTATGTCATTAAGCTTACGTAAAGCACAACGCAATTATTCAGTGACGGAACTGGAATGTTTAGCAGTTGTTTTAGCTATTAAATGATTTCGTATGTACATTGAAGGTCACGAATTTAAAGTCAGTGACCGATCATGCAAGTTTACGTTGGTTAATGAATCAACAAGACTTGAATGGTAGACTTGCAAGATGGGCTATAAAGCTACAAGGTTTTAACTTTAGTATAGAACATCGCAAAGGCAGTGAAAATATTGTAGCCGATGCATTGTCTAGATCATATGAAGATGAAATAGCAGCCATAGACCTTGAAGTTATTCCGGAAATTAACTTAAGCTCAAATTTATTAAATATGTCGAACTAAAGGAGATTTATGTCAAGCCCAACTTTACCTGATTTCCAAGTTGTGGATTAATATATTTACCACAGTACAGACTTTGCTCATAATGAGACATATTATAACACTGAATCTTAGAAGCTTCTTATTCCGATAGCATTGCGTGAAAGTATAATCATATGCGCACTCGTTGTGGTGTAGCCAAGAGCTTAAAACTAAGACGACACAAGTTTTAGTGGCCACAAATGATTGTTGACATTCATACGTATATTCGAAACTGTGAATTATGTAAAACTTCGAAATATCCATCTCAAGCCCTGAAAACACGAATGGGTAAATCACGTCATACGTGAGAGGCCATTCCAAAGACTCTACGTAGATTTTATTGGACCTTACCCACGTACAAGAAAGGGAAATATTGGAATTTTTATTGTATTAGACCACTTTTCCAAATTTACATTCCTAAAACCTGTAAGGAAATTTAACTCCAAAATTATAATTTCGTACTTGAAGGAGGACATTTTCGATTGTTTTGGTGTTCCCGAGATAATTGTAAGTGATAATGGAACTCAATTTAAAAGCCACGAACTCACTGCATTTCTCTTAAAGCATGGTGTAAAGCATGTTCTATACGGCTACTTCGTTCGATTCAACGCTGGCTTTAAGATCATATGTACGACACGATCAGAGAGATTGGGACTTGTATCTATGCGGTATAAACTGTTCATTGAGAAACTACAACAGTCTATTGGACAGTCACCCTGTTTCATTGTGTTTGGACAACATATGCTCACTCGGTGCTTAAAAATTTGAATCTAATAAACGAAGGCTCTAGTTAGTTGAATCGAGCTGACCAGTTTGCTCATTTGCGTTCAGATATCCAAAGCCATATGAGTAAGGCTTATGCTACAAATCAGAGACAATATAGTGTATGTACGATGCCACGTACATTTGCAGTTGGACAAATAGTTGTTAAACGAAACTCCTGTTGGAACATATGCTTGTGCAAAGAAAAGGTTAGGAAATTCGTTATATATTTTAGAAGACCTGAATGGCAGAGACTTATGCTCACTTCATGTGAAAGACATATGGTAATTCATATGACTACCTTTCTTTAGCTTTTCTGTTCTCCTTATAGACTTAGATTAAACCTGTGCTGTAGTGGTATAGGAATCCTTTCGTTAGGTGCACCGTCGTTGGCCCGATTTGCGACCGTTCCCTGCGCTCCGAGAGCGTTGCCTTTTCACTTGGCTCTGCTCCTTGCTGGGTAGTGAACTTTCCTCGCTGAACTTTCCCCTGAAGCCATTCGTTTAAGAGAACTTTTATAAAGCAGCCAACTTTGTTGTCTCCACCTTTCATTCGGCTGCTATAGCGACCACAAAAAAAAGGGTATAAAAGCGCGGCACAAGTCAAAACCAAAAACATACTAGTCTGTCTGTGTGGGGTGAGTGCTCATTAGTCTGAAAAAAATACATACATAAGTGCATAGTAGTAATTGTGTATATATAGATAAAAAATGAAGAAATGAGGTGATGTGCTCATATGCCATATTCTTATTCGTAGTCTTATACAAGTGCCAACCTATATGTCTACATACTCACATTTTTTTTAAATTTATTTCTTTTAGTTTCCACACGTTCATACAGACGGACAAGGTTAGATCGATTAGAATTATGCTGATCAAGAATATGTTCTTTCTCCATATTTTCAAAGGTTTCACGGTATAAAGGAGGGATGTGCATGTAGCGACTGAATTGGGGCAAACGCGTGCGTATACATATATATGTAAATAAATATAATGAATCGTAGGTAACGAAGTGGTGTAGAATACACACAAACATATTTAAGCCCTCGTCGATTATCTTGCCGTCCCTTTCTCACACATGCAGGCGCATATTTATGACTACAGAAAACCCTTGCACCTGCTGATGACTTTAAGTAGCTTAATAGATCGTCTTATTCTGGCTCATCTACGTACTCGAATATTTACTTGAATGATCTTTCTGTCTTGTCTGACAATTTCTATTCCCATCTAATGTTATTAGAAGAAATAGCAAAATGTTTGCGAAAAACTAGTAAGACTTACTATCAAGGTTAGTAAATCGATATTTTGCATGACTGAAATTACATACCTTTGGTTCATCATCGGGAATGGTCAAATAGGAACAAATCCTGACAAAATAATAGCTATTTCAGAGTTACCTGTTAAGGAATTATGTATATTTTTGATTTATCCGGTAGCTACCGACGATTTGTGGATAATTATCCTCCTGTCAGCATCGTCTTAACATAGTTGCTTACAAATAAAGAGGTTTAGTGGTATTATAACTTGGGATTTATATTTATTCAGAGCTTTGTCTTTAATGTAGAAAATATGTCCGCTTCATGCGACTTATACTACGCGATTCAAGCGACCAAGAGCGACTGACTCACACTTCATGAAAGTAGCTTAAACATACCATCGAAGAAGGTCTTGATCATAAGGAACTTACAATTATCGTTGCTCGCAGGCAACAACAGATTAAGACTACAAAACGGGAATGCAAGAGAAGCTGCCGTGTACATAGACAAATACAGTTATTTCCAACAAGAGGAAATGAGAAGGCTCTACAGTCTCATTGTGTAACAAATTCAAAAATATTAATAATCCCTGTTTCTCAAAACCGTTTATTTCACTTTGTGACGCCAGCATGTATGGTATCGGTTATGCGACTGTTCTTAAAACGTCTAAATAAAATCGTGGTAACGTTCACATCTCCAACATCATCTAAATCTTCAATAGCACTTTGAAACAATAATTTGACGACCTCAAGCTGATGAGTTATTGGGCGTTCAAAGGATAGCTCACAGTATCTGTAGTTTGGACTTCACACGTGTTTCCTTCAATGGAACTAATATTGCTAGGTGCAAGTGTAAAGTTCTCCAAAAGTTGTCATAATATAAGTTTCAATATGATCTAGGGAATTACATAGAGTTTCATAGATATTCTAGAGAATTTATATGCCATCTCAAGATTTAAAAATTTAAGTATATTCAGACTTTCTTTTAAAGATCCAAATTCTCTATAATTTTTTAGGTACTGATCAGCAACAACTGCTGGCTGATCAGCGGAAGCCCTTTATCGATAGAAATGATCGGCATTGCAGGCCCACATACACCGCCCCCAAGCTAGGAAGCCAGATTACTACAAACAAAGCTTCAAAGAATTTTTAATTGATTATAAATTATGTATATGCTTGAATTTGGAGCCCTGCATGGCCTAATATAAATGTTTGACTTAATTACGTATGCACATTATGTTAAGTGCAGTTTGAGCTGCAGCAGCCGGCGTTCGCAGCGCTCTCATTGTACAGCGGTCTCTTTGTGCAGCGCTCTCTTTGCGCAGCGCTCTCTCTCCTCTCTCTCTCTCTCTCTCTCTCGATAAAGGGCGTTCGCTGATCGGCCGGCTGCTGCAGATAATCAGTTGTTTCGTATAGCTTTAGCTTATCGATCGGTTTTAGTTGTTCTCGTTGTGAGAAGGTGGTGGCTTCAAACCTTCATTTTCGGTAATCGATCGTTGCTTGTGGAAAGGTTTAGCAAGTGGCTTCAAACCTTTAATAAACAAATCGTTGTTGAAAAGACTAAGCATTGGCTTCTAGTCTAAATACATTTGAATAAACTTTGTAACGTGGAAATAACTTCGAATTATTTAGTGGAAAATAAAGCTATCAAAAAGCTGATGGCGCAAACAAAGTTTTTAAAATTCTTGTATTTTCTGTATTTTCACTATCAAAATTCTTGCGTTGCACATCTACAGTGACTCACGGCTCAGTTTGACCCGTGTGTAGCAAAAAATTTAAAGTGCTATAAAATTTAAACAAAGAAACCAACGCAAAATGTTTAAATGCCAATTTGTTTCATGTTATATCACGTTTGAAAAAAAAACTTTAGTTTTTATTAAAATATTAATTAATTAATTAAAATTAGTCAAAAACTGAAAAAATATCCAAAATACATGTCCCAGCTGATTTTGACCAGTCTTAAAAAAAGGAACATATTTGCCGTATAAAAGCTTAAATAAGGATGTTAATAC
>JAWNMU010000403.1:0-37054 GCA_035043665.1 Drosophila quasianomalipes
TCACGGGAAAGATTACTTGTTGCTTAAAAATTTGAATTTACTAAGCGAAGGCGCAATCAAGTTGAATCGAGCTGACGAGTTTCCTAAATTACGTTCGGATATCCAAAAGCATATGAATAAGGCTTATGATACAAATCAGAGAACACATAATTTACGTGAGAGGCCACGTACATTTGAAAGTTGGACAAAACTTTGTATTAAGCTAATGCATCCGCTAATTTTAATGCAAAGCTAGCTCCTATTGGAACCCAAGTTCGTGTAAAAAAGGTTGGGAAACTCGCTATATATTTTAGAAGACCGTTGAAGTGGCAGAGTTAGGTTAATTTCATGTGAAAGAAATATGGTAATTCGTATGAACACCTTTCTTCAGCATTTATCTTCGTCTAGCAGACTTAGATTAAACCTGTGTTGTAGTGGTGTACCTATATGCACATTAATATTAACGCAGTTCGCACTGGTAACGTTTATTGGGACGTGACTGTAACAACGGTTAGCCCGTAAGCATACATGTAAACAGCTGATCGATAATGATGCGTTGGCCGAACCATTCACAGCCCTTTGTGACCTAATAAGCAACTCTAATCGGTGACTCAGTTAGCAACTCTGACTCAGAGCATCTGTGCGTAGCGACGCCTACACTAGTTGGTTCCGGCCAACGCATTTCCCTTCTGCAATTGACGACGTGTGCAACAAATTTCTTATTGCAAAATAACTTGGCGGCAACATCATATTAAAGATCATTTTATTGATATTAATTGAAAGTCTCGGACGATCAGCTTTTGCAATTTCAGTGTAGTGCGAAAACATCCAACATCCTATTGGCATAAGGTGCACCAACTCGCACCAGTAACGGATCCTATGTGGACGGCGGTCGACCGAATCATCCTGAACAAATAGTGACCGCACTGCAAAACTTCGATTATTTAGAACTGAACTCTACAAGGCGCCCATACACAACAACTTTAGGTTAAATTAACATAGAATGAATGTGTGAAGAATTAATATTTAATTTTATAATGCGTTAACTAAACTTGGTATGGTATGTATATGTAATATCTGCTGTTATATTGTCTAATCCGTTTTGAAGTTTCAAACGTCACGCCTTCAAGCCTGTCGATACGATCGACTACAAACAGCCTAAGGACGCTAATCGACTCGAGATTGTGTTATAAAGAATTAACAAACAAATAATGACCATATAACATATGTGGCGTACAAAGACATAAGTGAATACCTGCCTGATTGTGCCTTTGTAGCATAAGTTTATTATTGAATATTATTTAATCCAAATTGAAGAAAACGAAATTGAATGAATTATTAGTAATTAAGTAACACTCCCAAACATGAAACTTGAAAACTAGCAATTAAGCAAAACTCGTAAAATTAATGTTAAAAATAATGGAACTAAAACCATCATTATGAAGTATATAAGGAATTAATTATGAATTAAAATAGTTTAATGAGCTCCTGATATAAATATGGATTTGCATCCTTAATAGGGTAAAGGCACCGAATATTAGTCTTAACGGGTTGGGCGGGTAAAAAAAACCTCAACATCTCTGTTCTTCGACCTAAATATATCGTTAGTGGATTCTGTTAGCTATTCTGTCTGGTTGATTTATTCCGTTCCTTTAGCACTCTCTCGACTATTTTTTTAGCTATGGAACACGGCAGCTAGGTAACAAAAGCACCCACCCCATTTTCCCTGAGCACAGTTGACCCTGTCTGCAGAGTACGCCTACAGTTTGCTGCACACTTCAACGTGTTCGTTACATAATTAAATGGCGCCCAACAGTTACTGTTACTTCTCCAATTTTCACTAACTACCACAATTATTGTAAAAAGAGAATGAGATTGTTTTTGGTGGATTATTTCGCCACGTTCCTCTTTTCCGAAAATAATTCTTCAAATTAAAGTATTTGGTTCAGGGAAATCACTATTGATATATTTATAATTTCAAGATGCAACCATTTTATTAACGGATAAGTCCAAAAATGACTCATAAGTTTTTATAGTTTCGTTCGTTATTCGCTTATCACCTATCGTTTGATAGTTAACTAAATATTATTACCGTTTTCTAAATCTAGTATCATAAATTTAAATGTAAAATTATTTTAAGATTTTTGATTAACGTAAATTTTGAATATTCGCTAGTTAACATATACCATTTATTATAATGACAGTGCAGCGAATTAACGAAGATATAGCAGCTAGCATAAATGCTGATATAGTGTTGTGTAACATTTGTAGAGACCCAGTTTTGATTAATACTGAAATTGCGGAGACCCCTTGCAAACATAAATTCCATCGAGCTTGTTTGGTAACCTGGTTACGTACTAATGAAACATGTCCGTCGTGTAGACAGCCATGTACACTTTCCCAGTTAAATGATGTCGAAAGTCAGTCATCGGAACAGCCCTTTCAAGTTCCTCGAACAGTTCGTGGTGGCCATCGAACTGGTGCTACACCTAGGAATAGACCTAATACCAGATCCAATAACCAACGAAGTAACTCTGGAGCACAGGCTTACAGGCCTAATACTAATTTTAATGTCAGGAATAGACGTGATTCATCCAATGCTTCGCTTGACCCACCCATCCTTTCTGAACAGCGAATTCAGCAACTTATTTCAAACTCGTTAGATACATTTCGAGCCAGTATGGTTGTAGCAGTGACTGACGAGATCAGTTTAGCTATAAGAAACCTTAATATCTCTAATAACCAGCAGGAAGCTCGAATTGAATCAGGAGTCGAGCAAAATAATTCAATGAATTCAAATAATAATAATAGGTATCAAGGGATTCGAACAGTTGTAGATAATCGAAGCACTGATTCCATTGAACGACCCGACAAAGTCTCAAGAATTATTTCGAGTTGGCATGTACAATTCTCTGGATCCTTTAATGAAATTTCCGTGGAAGATTTTATTTACCGGATCAATCGCTTGACCGACCAATGCCTGAACGGAAATTGGAATTTGCTTTATCAATTTGCAAATATTTTGTTCTGTGGACCTGCATTACAGTTCTACTGGCGGTTTCAAAGAACAAATAGTCGGTCTAATTGGTTTCAACTATGCGATGCCTTGCGTGAGCGATATAGAGATCAACGCTCGGATGAGGAGATAAAAGATTCTTTAAGATCTCGTAAACAGCGAAATGGAGAAAGTTTTGATCAATTTTTGGATGCTATCCTGTGTATTGCTGATGCACTGCGAGAACCAATGACAGATCGGGAGTTAGTGGCTAATATTAAAAGAAATCTTAAGCCTGAATTGAGGTTAGAACTACTTCATGTAGCTACACCCAATATAGCAACCCTTCGAACTGAATGTCACAAGCACGAACAATTCTGTTTAAGTATGTCTTCAAAACCTGTGCCTCGGCCAACTAACACCAGGCGTTTTCCTAATGAAGTCATGCATGAGGAAGAATCGATAGATACTTCCCTTACAGATTCTGCAGAGGCAACCGAGATAAATGCAATACGATCAGTTGATAGGATAAAATGTTGGAATTGTGATGAGATAGGTCATAGATATCAAGATTGTATAAAAACCAGATGCGTATTTTGCTGTGGTTACATGTCAAGTTGGAAGAAAATTCGTTTTTCACTTAGAATGAATGAATTTTGGAAAAACAAGCGATCGCCAAAAAAATTACGGTTGTCTCTACCATCCGCAACTGTAATGATTCGCGTCCATAAATAGATCAGTATATAAAGCTTATGTTATTTGGTCAAAACTATTTAGCATTATTGGATAGTGGTGCTAATAAAAGCGTGATCGGAGGACAATTGGCTGCACGATTGCTTGCAGCAGACCATAAAGTTAAAAAATTGAAAGGCAATGTACTCGTTCTTACTCCGTTAGAATATGACTTACTACAGAAAGAAGTTGAATTTATGATTGTACCTTCAATCACACAAGACATCATCTGTGGAATGGATTTTTGGAAGTCATTCGGTATTAATATTTCTAATACGACTGTAGTAAGCGAATTAGACTGCAGTGATCAAACGTCTAATAATATGTGTCTTAGTGTTACCGAGAGGAATCGCTTAAAAGCTGTTGTAGATTTTTTCCATCCTCGGAAAGAGATGGGTTAGGAAAAACCTCTTTAATCGAACACAGTATTGATACCGGTGATGCTAAGCCCATCAAGCAAAGATATTATCCGTTGTCCCCTGCTAAAGAGTAACAGATGTGAGTATGGAAGTCTGAAGAAGCACCTATCTCTGCCTGGTCCTCTCCGGCTGTTCTTGTTCTAAAGCCAGGTAAAGTCAGAATTTGTTTAGATTCAAGGAAGCTAAACTCAGTTACAGTTAAGGATGCATATCCTTCACCTCTAATCGAAGGACTGTTAAGTCGTCTTCCACCTGTTCAGTGTATTTCCAAAATTAACCTAAATGACGCTTTCTGGCAGATTTGTTTGGATGCCAAGTCAAAAGAAAAAACTGCGATTACTGTCCCAAACAGACCGTTGTATCAATTTACCAGGATGCCATTCGGATTAACGAATGCTCCTCAAACATTGTGCAGACTTATGGATCAAGTCATACCTTATGCCATGAAGTCCCATGTACTAGTTTATTTGGATGACTTATTAGTGCTGTCCTCCAACTTTGAGGAGCACTTGTCTCACCTGGTCAGAAGTAGCAACGCAACTTCGAAAGGCTGGTCTCACGATAAACGTTAATAAGAGTCAATTTTGTCTGAAGAAAGTGGAATATTTAGGATATATTGTAGGTGAAGAGCACATTGAGAATAAATCCAAATAAAATTCAGGCTATCTCGGAATTTCCATAACTAAAACAAAACGTCAGCTCAAGCGCTTTTTGGGTATGACGGCTGGTATCAAAGATTCCTCTATCAGTATTCGGATATTACATTCGCTCTAACTGAATTATTGAAAGGAAAAACTTTTGAGTGGAATGAGGATGCGCAAAAGGCTTTGGATGAATTAAAGAGACAACTAACATCTGCACCCTTTCTCGTCCATCCAAATTACGCCAAACCCTTTGTGCTACAATGCGACGTCCTCTATAAATGGAGTAGGTGCAGTACTAGCACAATGTGATGAGTCTGGAGTAGAACGACCCATTGCATATATGTCAAAGAAGCTTAATAAAGCACAACGCAATTATTCAGTGACGGAACTGGAGTGTTTAGCAGTAGTTTTAGCTATAAAAAGATTTCGTATGTACATTGAAGGTCACGAATTTAAAGTCGTAACCGATCATGCAAGTTTACGTTGGCTAATGAATCAACAAGACTTGAATGGTAGACTTGCAAGATGGGCTATAAAGCTACAAGGTTTTAACTTTAGTATAGAACATCGCAAAGGCAGTGAAAATATTGTAGCCGATGCATTGTCTAGATCATATGAAGATGAAATAGCAGCCATAGACCTTGAAGTTATTCCGGAAATTGACTTAAGCTCAGACGCATTCAAGTCTAGTGAATATGTCGAACTAAAGGATGCATTATGTTAAAGCCAATTTACCTGATTTCCAAGTTGTGGATGAATATATTTACCACCGTACAGAATTGGCTCAGAATGAGATAGATTATAATACCGAATCTTGGAAGCTTGTTGTTCCCATGGCATTGCGTGAAATGTGATCAATCCGCGCACGATCACTACCTCATTGTGGTATAGCCAAGTGCTTAGAACTAATACGTCGCAAGTTTTATTGGCCACGAATGGTTGTTGACATTCGCACGTACATTCGAAACTGTGAATTATGTAAAACTTCGAAATATCCAGCACAAGCACTGAAAACACAAATGGGCAATCAAGTCATAAGTGAGAGGCCTTTCCAAAGACTGTACGTAGATTTTATTGGACCTTACCCACGTACAAAAAGGGAAATATTGAATTTTATTGTATTAACCACTTTTCCAAATTTACATCTAAAACCTGAAGAAATTAACTCAAGATTATAATTTGTACTTGAAGGTGGTAATTCGTATTTTTGAGACGTGACTGTAACAATCGATCAGCCTGTAATGCACACATGTAAACAGCCATGAATTCGATACATGTCTCTAAAGCGTTGACGCGAACCATATCTATACAGTTCTTTGTGACCTAATTAAGCAACATCTAATCGGTGACCTATTTAGCAATTCTGACTCAGAGCATCTGTGCGTAGCGACGCCCACACAGTTGGTTCCGGCCAATGCATTTCCTTTCTACAATTGACTGACATGTGCAACGAGCTTGTGCAAAATAACTTGGCGGCATCGTCATACTAAAACTCGTTTTATTGATATTAATGGAAAGAAACCGATACTAAAAACGGTGAAAAGTGCGTTCCCACCAATATTGGATAGAAATTGTGTAAATATATTATAAAAACCCGGCATAGCATATTATTTAAAAGATTTTTTGGTGTATATGCGTCTTCCCGAAACGTGGCGGCTGCCATAAGCAAATTGTGCCAGGGCGGCTACACCAATGATTCAAATTGTGATCACTTACAGTGTGCCAGTGCCCTTTCTGTAATTGAAGCTGCACAGTTGGCCAGTTCGAGCGCGACCAGCGTATTGCTGCCGTTAACAATTAACTTGCTGTTAATCTGTTGGGTGTGCAATATCGGGGAATACATCAGTACAGTGCTCACATGCAGCGTACCGGCCCTTTAAAGGCGGGTCAGCGCCGAAGTCTCGGACGCAAATCTAACATCTGATTGGCATAAAGTGCACCAACTTGTGCAAGTATCGGATCATATGTGAGCGGCGGTTGACCGAATCATCCTGAAGAAATAGTGACCGCACTGCAAAACTTCGATTATTTAGAACTGAACTCTACAGGGCTACACAACTCCACACAACAATTTTATTATTTTATTTGTTTATTTTAATGTAGCAATTAATATTTGAATCATTAATCAACCTAATTTATAAGGCTGTAAAACATTAATCTTGTGAATATGGTATGATATCATAGATGATAATAATCAGCTCTTATATTGTCTAATCCATTTTGAAGTTCGAACAGCAACGTCATCCAGTCTTCAAGCCTGTCGACTACGATCGACTACAAACAGAGCTGTTTTGGTGCTGTAAGTACGGCGTAATCGCACTCAGAGATTGTAAGTTGTATATCAGATTAATTTATAACCAACCAATAATGACCATATAACAGATGTGGCATACAAAGACATATGTAAATACCTGCCTGATTTAGTTAACTCTAATTACATACATATATATAGATATATTGCCAAGGTCCTTTATAGCATAAGTTTATTATTGAATATTAATTGATCCAAATTGAAGAAAAAGAATTTGAATTAAAACTAGTAATTAAGTAACACTCCCAAACATGAAACTTGAAAACTAGTAATTAAGTAAAACTCCTAAATTAATGTTAAAAATAATGGAACTAAAACCATCATTATGAAGTATATAAGGAATTAATTATGGATTAAAATAGTTTAATGGGCTCCTGAGATAAATATGGTTTTGCATCTTTAATAGGGTAAAGGCACCGAATATTAGTCTTTACAGGTTGGGCGGGTAAAAGAAGAAGAACATCAACATCTCTGTTCTTCGATCTAAATATATCATTAGTGGATTCTGTTAGCTATTCTGTCTGGTTGTTTTATTCCGTTCCTTTAGCACTCTGTCTACTATTTTTTAGTTATGTGACACGGCAGCTTACTAGGTAGCAAAAGCACCCACCCCATTTTCCCTGAGCACAGTCGACCCTGTAGGCAGAGTACGCCTCCAGTTTGCTGCACACTTCAACGTGTTCGTTACATAATCAAATGGCGCCCAACTTGTGGGGCTACGAATAACGTAGTACGGTTACTTCTCCAACTCCAACAGCCGCAACAATTTGATTGTCCGAAGTTCGTATAGCCTCGTCCAAATCCCCACAAAACCGTTAACCTCTCTGAATTCTCCTTTCCTCAAATCAACCACCATCCAATTTTTGAAATAGTTCAGTGCGTATTATTAATTATTAGGAATTGCGGGTAATCTGTCAGTTTTGCGGTGCCTGACCAATAATCAATAAATACGAAAGAAAAAATGCTTAAATTAACCACCGTTAGCTAAAAACATAAATGATTTTGAATTCTTTTCTACTATCGGAATTTTAGTATTGGCTTCATGTCGATCTAAACCAGTTGATAGATTTCTAAATAAATACCACAATTATTGTTAAAAGAGAATGAGATTGTTCTTGGTGGATTATTTCGCCACTTTCCTCTTTTCCGAAAACAATTCTTCAAATTAAAGTAGAATCAGTTATTGTTAGGAAATTACGATTGATATATTTATAATTTCAAGATGCAACCATTTTATTAACGGATAAGTCTCAAAAGTGATTCAAATTCGATAGTTTCGTTCATTGTTCACTTACGCTATCGTGATTGTTAACTAAATATTATTACCGTTCTAGTATCATAAATTTAAATATATAATTATTTTAAGATGTTTTGATTAAGGTAAATTTTGAATATTCGCTAGTTGACATATACCATTTATTATGACAATGCAGCCGAAGTAACGAAGATATAGCAGCTAGGATAAATTCTGACATAATGTTATGTAACATTTGTAGAGACCCAGTCTTGATTAATACCGAAATTGCGGAGACCCCTTGCAAACATAAATTCCATCGAGCTTGTTTGGTAACCTGGTTACGTACTAATGAAACATGTCCGTCGTGTACAGACCTAATTCTAATTTTAATGTCAGGAATAGATGCGATTCATCCAATGCTTCTCTTGACCCACCCATCCTTTCTGAACAATGAATTCAGCAACTTATTTCAAACTCGTAAGATACATTTCGAGCCAG
Source organism: Drosophila quasianomalipes (assembly GCA_035043665.1). NCBI lineage: Eukaryota > Metazoa > Arthropoda > Insecta > Diptera > Drosophilidae > Drosophila > Drosophila quasianomalipes. Next base: position 8,816 of record JAWNMU010000403.1, read on the forward strand.
TACGGTCATAGCAGTCGGTTTCAATTATCTACTAGTACAACTATCTTCTTACGTGAGCGCTTTCAAGGAACAAATAGTCGGTCTAATTGGTTTCAACTATCGCCTTACGTGAGCGATATAGAGATCAACGCTCGGATGAGGAGATAAAAGATTCTTTAAGATCTCGTAAACTTCGAAATGGAGAAAGTTTTGATCAATTTTTGGATGCTGCGCATTGCTGATGCACTGCGAGAACCAATGACAGATCGGGAGTTAGTGGCTAATATTAAAAGAAACCTTAAGCCTGAATTGAGGCTAGAACTACTTCATGTGGCTACACCCAATATAGCAACTCTTCGAACTGAATGTCACAAGCACGAACAATTCTGTTTAAGCATGTCTTCAAAATTGGTGCCTCGGTCAACTAACACCAGGCATTTTCTTAATGAAGTCATGCATGACGAAGAATCGATAGAAACTTCCCATATATATTCTGCAGAGGCAACCGAGATAAATTCAATAAGATCAGTTGATAGGATAAAATGTTGGAATTGTGATGAGATTGTATAAAATCAGACGCATGTATTTTGTTATGGTTGTGGCCGTCTTGATACGTACAAACCGACATGTCCAAGTGCAACCCCGTATCGAAAAACTTGCAACAGGATGTCCACCGAGCATAATCAGTGGATATCCAACTACAGCCTCGGATCAACTATCAAACAATGAAAAAGACTCAATTTGTACCCCACAAATTCCTAACAATAACACGGACTTATCGAAGAATCTAAGATTCAAACCGTTGCATGTCAAATTGAAAGAATATTACCAGCGTAGAGCGGAAATATTCTGTTTGAAAATAAATTCGCTTCCCAAAACTCGTTCTTCAGTTAGAATGAATGAATTTTGGAGAAACAAGCGATCGCTAAAGAACATTACTGTTGTCTCTACCATCCGCAACTGTAATGATTCGCGTCCATATATAAATCTTATGTTATTTGGTCAAAGCTATTTAGCATTATTGGATAGTGGTGCTAATAAAACCGTGATCGGAGGAAAATTGGCCGCACTATTGCTTGCAGCAGACCTAAACTATAAAAAATTGAAAGACAATTTTCGCACTGCAGATGGCCAACGTCAAAAAGTATTAGGTACTCTTCTTATTCCGTTGGAGTACGACTTACTACAGAAAGAAGTTGAATTTATGATTGTACCTTCAATCACACAAGACATCATCTGTGGAATGGATTTTTGGAAGTCATTCGGTATTAATATTTCTAATACGGCTGTAGTAAGCGAATTAGACTGCAGCGATCAAACGTCTGATAATATGTGTCTTAGTGTTATCGAGAGGAATCGCTTAAAAGCTGTTGTAGATTTTTTCCTCCTCGGAAAGAGATGAGTTAGGAAAAACCTCTTTAATCGAACATAGTATTGATACCGGTGAGGCTAAGCCCAGCAAGCAAAGATATTATCCGTTGTCCCCAGTACAGAGTGACTGATGTGTACGGAAGTCCTTGAAGAAGCACCTATCTCTGCCTGGTCCTCTCCGGCTGTTCTTGTTCTAAAGCCAGGTAAAGTCAGTATTTGTTTAGATTCAAGGAAGCTAAACTCAGTTACAGTTAAGGATGCATATCCTTCACCTCTAATCGAAGGACTGTTAAGTCGTCTTCCACCTGTTCAGTGTATTTCCAAAATTGACTTAAAAGACGCTTTCTGGCAGATTTGTTTGGATGCCAAGTCAAAAGAAAAAACTGCGATTACTGTCCCAAACAGACCGTTGTATCAATTTACCAGGATGCCATTCGGATTAACGAATGCTCCTCAAACATTGTGCAGACTTATGGATCAAGTCATACCTTATACCATGAAGTCCCACGTACTAGTTTATTTGGATGACCTATTAGTGCTGTCCTCCAACTTTGAGGAGCACTTGTCTCACCTGGCAGAAGTAGCAACGCAACTTCGAAAGGCTGGTCTCACGATAAACGTTAATAAGAGTCAATTTTGTCTGAAGAAAGTGGAATATTTAGCATATGTTGTAAGTGAAGAGGCACATTGAGAATAAATCCAAATAAAATTCTGGCTATCTCGGAATTTCCAATACCTAAAACAAAACGTCAGCTCAAGCGCTTTTTGGGTATGACCGGCTGGTATCAAAGATTCCTCTTTCAGTATTCGGATATTACATTCGCTTTAACTGAATTATTGAAAGCAAAAACTTTTGAGTGGTATGAGGATGGGCTGAAGGCTTTGGATGAATTAAAGAGACAACTAACATCTACACTCTTTCTCGTCCAACCAAATTACGCCAAACCCTTTGTGTTACAATGCGACGCCTCTATAAATGGAGTAGGCGCAGTACTAGCACAATGTGATGAGTCTGGAGTAGAACGACCATTGCATATAGTCAAAGAAGCTTAATAAAGCACAACGCAATTATTCTGTGATGGAACTGGAGTGTTTAGCAGTAGTTTTAGCTATAAAGAGATTTCGTATGTACATTGAAGGTCACGAATTTAAAGTCGTAACCGATCATGCAAGTTTACGTTGGCTAATGAATCAACAAGACTTGAATGGCAGACTCGCAAGATGGGCTATAAAGCTACAAGGTTTTAACTTTAGTATAGAACATCGCAAAGGCAGTGAAAATATTGTAGCCGATGCATTGTCTAGATCATATGAAGATGAAATAGCAGCCATAGACCTTGAAGTTATTCCGGAAATTGACTTAAGCTCAGACGCATTCAAGTCTAGTGAATATGTCGAACTAAAGGATCATTATGTTAAAGCCAATTTACCTGATTTCCAAGTTGTGGATGAATATATTTACCACCGTACAGAATTGGCTCAGAATGAGATAGATTGTAATACCGAATCTTGGAAGCTTGTTGTTCCCATGGCATTGCGTGAAAGTGTGATCCAATCCGCGCACAATCAACCTACTTCTTCTCACTGTGCTGTTGTTGACATTCGCACGTATATTCGAAACTGTCAACAAAATGTAAAACTTCGAAATATTCCGCCTAAGCACTGAAAACACGAATGGGTCACGAACGGGAATCAAGTCATAAGTGAGAGACCATTCCAAAGGCGGTATGTAGATTTACAGAAAAGAGGAAATATTCGAATTTTTATTGTATCCACTTTTCTAAATTTACATTCCAGAAACCAGCGAGAAAATTTGAAGATTATTTGTCTGTTCCTGAGATAATTGTAAGTGATAATGGAACTCAATTTAAAAGCCATGAATTCACTACATTTCTCTCAAAGCATGGTGTAAAGCATATCTGTACCGCTGTTTACTCACCTCAATCAAATGCTGCAGAACGAATTAATCGGTCGACTAAATCTGGTTTAAGCTCGTATGTACGACACAATCTAAGCGATGGGGATTTGTGTGTAAACAGTACAAACTGTTCATTAAGAAACCACTTTCACCAGTCTATTGGACAGTCATCCTATGTCGTTGTGTTTGAACAACAAATGCTCACTCATAAAACAAATTACTGGCTGGCCACGTACATTTGAAGTTGGAAAATTGTTTTTAAACAAAACTTTGTATTAAGTAATGCATCCGCTAATTTTAATGCAAAGCTAGCTCCTATTGGCACCCAAGCTCGTATAAGGAAAAGGTTGGGAAACTCGTTATATATTTTAGAAGACTTGAATGGCAGAGAGTTAGGCTCGTTTCATGTGAAAGACATATGGTAATTCATATGAACACCTTTCTTCAGCTTTTATCTTCGTCTAGCAGACTTAGATTAAGCGTATGTTGTAGTGGTGTACCTATATGCACATTCATATTAACAAACAAAAAAAATTAAGAGCAATTCGCACTGGTAACGTCTTTTGGGATGCGACAGTAACAACGATCAGCCTCGCAAGCACACATGTAAACAGCTGATCGATAATGATGCGTTGGCCGAACCATTGACAGCCCTTTGTGACCTAATTAGCAACTCTAATCGGTGTCCTAATTAGCAACTCTGACTCAGAGCATCTGTGCGTAGCGGCGCCCTCACAGTTAGTTCCGGCCAATGCATTTCCTTTCTGCAATTGACGAGTGCGCAACAAAATTCTTATTGAAAAATAACTTGGCGGCATCGTCATAGTAAAGCTCGTTTTATTGATATTAACTAAAAGAAACCGATACTAAAAACTGTGAAAAAGTGCGTTCCTACCAATATTGGATAGAGATTGTGTAAACATATTTTAAAAACCCTGCATTGCACATTATTTAAAAGATTACTGCACAATGGGGATCCGCCTGTGTGGTTGTCGCTTGAAACAATGCATTGCCTTCCACAAATTTAATCCATGATTCTTATTGGGATCGGCGTTGCGGAGCATATCCTGGAAATATTTGCTCTTAATGTCAAACAGCAGCTTTCGCAGCTCGTGCGCAGCCCGCCTAAAGTCCCCAGGTCCAACGGATTGACGTCGCAGTGCTCTCTTGTGCCTTACCAGATCCAAAACCTCTGGTTTTAAAAGAGGAGTATTCCGCCGCCACGTTAATATTACGCAGGAATAACTCTGCTGCGTTGTCAATATCAGCCGGTGAACTCAGCTCCATGATCAAGTTAACAAGCTGCTCCAACCTCTCCCGAAATCGGGTGATGTTTGCCTTGCGCGCCAGAAGACGTGTCTTGGGAGCGTTCAGAGTTGCAGCCACTCTGTACTCAACGATCAAGGGGATGTGATCGGAGTTAAGCTCAATTCACTCGGATATACCAAGACGGTCAGACCGATCCCAGCGTACACAGCAAAGTCAATTGCTGTTGGCCTATAGTTGCCGTACGAGTAGTGCGTTGCTCCTCCTGTGGCAAGTAATTGGAGGTTGGAGTCTCTCACGCTATCCGCAAGCGTAATCCCACGGCGAGTGTCCAACGCTGCACTCAGAGATGGTGTTGAGCATTACAGTCTCCAGGATTCAGGAACTTGGGGTCAAGCTCTTCGAAGAGACACTTAAAGTCTTCTATTTCCCACACAAAACGTGGTGGATAATAGACAGCCGCTAGGACTACTTCGCCTTGATCATTAGAGACTTTAACGACAGCACATTGTACGCATAGCCAACTTAATGAAGTCAGTGCATGATATTGCAGTGAAGGTTTTATGATCACTGCTGCTCCGCCACGTATGCGATCCGAAGGATGATTGGCAAGGTGAATATCGTAGCCAGGTAGCCTGTGAGTGCGATCTGGAACAGTAGTGAGTCTCGCAGACCAATATTACATCTATTTGATGGCGTTGAATAAATAACTCCAACTCATTGGCGTTATTTGCAAGGCCATTGGCGTTCCAACAACGTTGCAACAGGCTCATCATGGCCTTAAGTGTCTCACTCAACTTGTCGAATTTTGACATAAGACAGTCAAACTGGAGCTGGGAGTGCTCATGGTCACAAATGAGGCTGCTGCACTAGCTGTTGTTGCTGATGTGGGGGCTGCTGATGTTGCTGGCGCTGTGGCTGCTTGATGTCGTGGTTGATGTTGTTGTATGTGCTCTTGTTGTATGTGCTATTGCTTGTGGTATTGCTGCTGTTGGCGTTGCTGCTGCTGGTTTTGATGCGAGTGTTCCTGTTCTTGCTGTGTGTGCTGTCGATTCTAAGCACCTGGCGAACTTTCCGACGTCGAGTTTTTCTTGTGCGCGGTTGCTCAGGAACCTGCGGAGTAACTTGCTGAACCGACAAAAGTTGTTGTTGGTGCTGCTGCGGCTGCTGGCGGTGTTGATTTTGAGGTTGTTGTTGAAGATGAACCTGCTGCTGATGGTGACGCTGTTGCTGCTGGTGTTGCTGTTGCTCAAGTTGATGCAGAGGCTGAGGAGTCGTTTGAAATACGACAGCATCAACATAGAAAAATGTTCCCTGCGAATGGGTGCCGGGCTTCTGGGGCGCGACTTTTGTATATCTTGGGCCGGCCTTCGTGACTGAGCCACAAGCTTCCGTTCCTTGGCAACGCGCTGATAAGCTAGGCATCCCTTCCAGCTTGCTGGATGGTTACACCACAGTTAGCACATTTCGGTTAAGCGTCCAAAGGTTTTCGCACACCTGAGTTGCATGTGCTGAGCCACACTTCACGCAGAGATGCTGCTTTTGCCAGTACTTCATCGTATGGCCGAATTCCTGGCAACGGTGGCACTGGATGTCCATATGGCGGTCAGGGCATTCCACTGAAATGCGCACTTGAGAGACGGAGCGTAGATTGTATATGTCTTTGTTATTTACGCCGGCTCCAACTCCAAATAACACAGATTCAGCTCCTTCTGGGCAACGCGACTTATGATAGTTTGGACACCACGCATTGCGTGCCCAAGTCTGGCCAGCTCATCTCTGATGTGATCAATTTTCTGCAGATGGATGCAGTCCTCTAATCACTACGCGGAAACCTCTATCCTCCTTTAATTGGTTCGAATGAAACGGGATTCGCTTATCTGTAAACAATCTGTATTGCCATGTAAGCGTCAATACCCCTTGGCATTACCCTTACTGAGCCACCACCACTGCATTTGAGCATATAGCTGTCAGGCGGCGTGACAGCATTTAGTACTTCCAGCAGTCCAACAACGTTGGTGATACCCTCAGCAATAAGTGGGGGAGGCTTAGAAGGTCTTGTTGGCCGAATTTCAACAGTTTCAACATTTGGTGCGTTTGATTGGGAACAATCGCGGATCTCAGCAGCAGTGCTTAGATTGGGGTCCTCATCGTGAATAACTTAATTACGAGTAGACGCACTCGGCGGGACCATCTCGACCATGTCGACCGACTCGACATCTGCGTAGCTCTTGGGATTGTTAGTTTTTGCCATTATGTTTGCAATGTTGGCGTTGTTGTTGTTGTTGTTGTTACCGCTCGCGTGGCGAGACAGCAGATTATAGCGGTGTTCGATGGTCTGCCAGGCAAGAAGGTGAGCACCAAGGTATCGCACTACAGCACTACGGTATCGCCGTCAGTGGAGGTATGGGAGATGTCGGTCATATTGGTTGAATATGCGGCCACCAAGCACACGCACTCCAGCAGAGTGGTGGCGCCACGCGCACAAATCACACTGATAAAAAGAATATATAATAATAATAAAATGCTTCTTTTTTTCGCTACGAAAATTATAGTGTGACCGTACGCTGTGAAAGCTAAAATCTCTTTAGATAATCTCCTTTAAATTTGAGGATTTCTATCTTTGGCAGAGGTAGTGCAGCATGCATTTGAGATGTATTGGCAGGTCGCTGAATAATTTCTTCGCTTGTCATGGTTTGGACTGATATGCCAGCATCTTCAGCAGCCAAATATCTCCTATCATCATATCCAATCTTCTTGGGATCGATGATTTTTTATAAACGTGGACGTGGATGTTTCATATCTCACTCCAATAATGGCCTATGACTTTTTGAAAACCTTTTATTATACGCAATTATACTCTAAGCTGTCGAGCAATACACATTGCTCCTGGAATCATTGGCTCTATTTCCAACTCTTCGTTCACAGTGGACAGGGACAGAGTTTTCAATTCCATTGAGCTTATTTCGCTTTGAAAATGTTCTCTGTATTCAAATACTAATTTTTTTATTTGCACATAGTAATCATTCAAAAAATAGCTATGTTCAATTTTTTCCGGGAATAATTTCTTGCAGATTACTTTCTTCCTTTGAAAATGGCTCCCAAAGGTTGTTTAATCTTTTCAGGCGCTCTTGAAAATATCCTGGCTTCGCATTCCGATCCACGGGATCCTTTTGTAGTTTCGAATTACTTTTTCTCCTCGCCAGTAACTAGTTGCCTGTCCAGCATCGCGTTGAGCTTCGCTGAATCCATTTTGTTTTATTTATTTAATTCTCGTTTTATTTAGCGTAATACCTGGCTCGTTGGAAGTTTTTCTTTTGTCACTGCGACAGGCTGTGCCTCGACTCACAACCAGAATATTAGTCAAGGTAAACAACTAAAAAAAAATTGGAATTGGTTGTTATATTTTATTAATGCATTCGTAGACGATAATCTTTGCTTAGAGCTAGTTATTCTATTTACAGTTGACCCAACAATCAATCCTTATCTATGCGCTTACAGATACCATGTCTTAATATTTTCATATTTACGACGCTGCGTATGATAACATCTGCTTACTTCAGGCTGTCCGACAGATGGTGCGACAACCCATATCTACATGCAACCAATGGTTCGGGTGCATATTTGTTTTATTGAGTCTGTGCGCTATCTGCAGTTTACGATTTTTGGCTTTTGAAAAAATCGTACATACTCCCGGCCGTTGAATGCAAATTCAACCATCATTTAATCTAATGGTGAAAGGTTGATTTCCACCGGGCGGTTCGCAGCTGGTTGTCGTTGATGTTTCGGCTTGCACAATAAATTGCTAGCATTGTCATCATAAATGACAATCCGATGTACATTGCAATATGTTGATGGTCGATTGTTTGGATATTGTGTGGTAAGTGAAAACGTTTGTTTGGTATGAGTTCCCTTTGTAGTTCGTAAAGCTCGTTGTAGCCTAAGATATTCTTGTCTTTTGACGTTGTAGTATCCGGTTGCTTGGTTGTCGGTTTATTGTCCTCCATGTCTCCAAATCGAGTGTATGATGTCAACAATGATGTTTCCTGACGCTGACTAGTTACAGTTATTAATGAATTGCGTGTGGTCCATCCTGCCTTTGCTGTTAACAGTCCAGTATCATGTAACTGGATATCTGATGTTCCATCGGTGCAGACTGTAGATAATTTTAACGGAATCTTTGTCCTATACATTTTTTGCCACATAAATATTTTACTGATATTTTCAATCTGACATGATGCATCTGTTTTATTATGGAACAGTTGCATTTCGCAGCTCATGTCGATAGAGAACAGTGATTGTTTACTGTAGCAAATGAAATCATTTGTAGATCTTGGATGACAGTTTGACATGTCTTCCGCAGTCAACTCCACAAATTTATCTCGATAATTGTTGATGACAATGAAAGGTGTTCGAACTTACTTGATTACTTGAAATCCATTTTTGCTTGTAGCTGGTATAGGTATCAGATTGTATAGATCCAGTGTTGAGGTTGATACCAATGGCAATGTTATTTTAATGATGACATAATTGTCTACTACAGTGCCTTCTGCGTTCATCATTTTGTTGGCCATGAGAATTTTCTCTGAGATAACAGGAAGCATTTGATCTGGCTTTACACAGTCTCATATTTTGTCAAATTGATATCTTAACTGACGTGGTGACGCTAGAAGGGGGCTATGGTATTATGACGTACATCAGTCAGTATATTAATGATCTCGCCTTACATGCGTTGAAGATTGGAAGCTATAGCCGTGAGCTGTGACGTCAGCGTAATGTAGTATTGAAACGTGTGGAAATGGTACTCCTCTTTCGCTTTGAGTAAGCTATTTCGTCTCGTTTCAAGACGTTTATCGTGGAGTCAATCAAAGAGGTTTGGCTTTGTAATAACTCCAGGAGATGGTTTTCATTTGCTTTCACTTCCAGTATCGTTTTTGACATGTCCCTTGCACGCCGAACAAGCTACTGGCGATGTTTCCCACGATGTCCAATGGTGCTCTCTGTTTGCGTGATTTGGTCAGTAACATGTTTTCCATAAATAGTTCTTCTTCTATATGACGGAAGGGGACACATTTGGCCAATCCTTGTAGTACCTCTCGGAAATGTATATATGTCGGTCCAGTAAGGTTTTAAGTCCAAGTAGGCGACTATCGTCCAAAAATTGTGTGGTTCCAATTTTTTTCAAAAAGGATGCCAGGTTTTGCTCCGAACTGAGTTATGTTTATCGATTGTGCCAATTTTAGCGACAATAGAAGCAAAATAACCAACGTCGTTGTAACCAATGATCCGATATTACTCTGCCTTCTTTCCTTGAGATGTGAACTCTCATGTGATTCCTCGCTTTCCATAGGATCATCTACTGGATGCTTGTGGGTGGGTTCATTTTCATTAAATAGAGGAGCTAGATGTTGAATTTCTCGCTTAAAAATTCCTTTGGAGGTATTCACGTCTACAACCCTCATGAAATTATCCTTTCCATTGTAGACTCGAACTATTCTACCCATGGCCCATTGGCATGTTGTCTTCCTTGAGTAGGACCAGTACTCCTACTTTGCTGTTTGCTGACGATCTTCTCCACTTTTGACGCTGCTGCAGCTGCTGAATGGATTCATGGGACCAGACCAGACCTTTCAAGTTCCTCGAACAGTTCGTGGTGGCCATCGAACTGGTGCTACTCCTAGGAATAGACCTAATACCAGATCCAATAACCAACGAAACAACTCTGGAGCACAGGCTTACAGACCTAATACTAATTTTAATTTCAGGAATAGATGCGATTCTTCCAATGCCTCGCTTGACCCACTCATCCTTTCTGAACAATGAATTCAGCAACTTATTTCAAACTCGTTGGATACATTTCGAGACAGTAAGGTCGTAGCAGTGACTGCCGAGATCGGTTTAATATCTCTAATAACCAGCAGGAAGCTCGAATTGAATCAGGAGTCGAGAAAAATAATTCAATGGATTCAAATAATAATAATAATAGGTATCAAGGGATTCGAACAGTGAATGACCCGACAAAGTCTCAAGTATTATTTCAAGTTGGCATGTACAATTCTCTGGATCCTTTAATGAAATTTCCGTGGAAGATTTTATTTACCGGATCAATCGCTTGACCGACCAACGCCTGAACGGAAATTGGAATTTGCTTTATCAATTTGCAAATATTTTGTTCTGTGGACCTGCATTATAGTTTTACTGGCGCTTTCAAAGAACAAATAGTCGGTCTAATTAGTTTCAACTATGCGATGCCTTACGTGAGCGATTTAAAGATCAACGCTCGGATGAGGAGATAAAAGATTCTTTAAGATCTCGTAAACAGCGAAATGAAGAAAGTTTTGATCAATTTTTGGATGCTGCGCATTGCTGATGCACTGCGGCAACTAATGGCAGATCGGGAGTTAGTGACTAATATTAAACGAAATCTTAAGCCTGAATTGAAGTTAGAACTACTTCATGTAGCTACACCGATTATAGCAACCTTTCGAGCTGAATGTCACAAGCACGAACAATTCTGTTTAAGCATGTCTTCAAAACCGGTTCCTCGGTCAACTAACACCAGGCGTTTTCTTAATGAAGTCATGCATGAGGAAGAATCGATAGATCCTTCTCATATAGATTCTGCATAGGCAACCAAGATAAATTCAATAAGATCAGTTGATAGGATAAAATGTTGGAATTGTGATGAGATAGGTCATAGATATCAAGATTGTATAAAAACCAGACGCGTATGTATTTTGTTATGGTTGTGTCCGTCTTCATACTTACAAACGGATATGCAACCCCATATCGGAAAACTTGCAACAGGATGTCCTCCAAGCATAATCAGTGGATCAACTATCAAACAATAAAAAAGACTCAATTTGTACCCCACATATTCCTAACAATAACACGGACTTATCGAAGAATCTAAGATTCAAACCGTTGCATGTCAAATTAAAAGAATATTACCAGCGTAGAACGGCAATATTCTGTTTGAAAATAAATTCGCTTCCCAAAACTCGTTCCTCAGTTAGAATGAATGAATTTTGGAGAAACAAGCGATCGCTAAAGAACATTACATCTACCATCCGCAACTGTAATGATTCGCGTCCATATATAAATCTTATGTTGTTTGGTCAAAGCTATTTAGCATTATTGGATAGTGGTGCTAATAAAACCGTGATCGGAGGAAAATTGGCTGCACGATTGTTTGCAGCAGACCCAAAGTTTAAAAAATTGAAAGACAATTTTCGCACTGCAGATGGCCAACGTCAAAAAGTATTAAGTATTCTTCTTATTCCGTTGGAGTACGACTTACTACAGAAAGAAGTTGAATTTTTGATTTTACCTTCAATCACACAAGACATCATCTGTGGAATGGATTTTGGAAGTCATTATAATATTTCAAATACGACTGTAGTAAGCGAATTAGACTGCAGTGATCAAACATCTAATAATAGTGTGTCTTAGTGTTACCGACAGGAATCGCTTAAAAGCCGTCGTAGATTTCTTTCCATCCTCGGAAAGAGATGGGTTAGGAAAAACCTCTTTAATCGAACACAGTATTGATACCGGTGATGCTAAGCCCATCAAGCAAGGATATTGTCCGTTGCCCCCTGCTAAAGAACAACAGATGTGTAAGGAAATCGACAGAATGATTGAGTTAAGAGTCCTTGAAAAAGCACCTATCTCTGCGTGGTCCTCTCCGGTTATTCTTGTTCTAAAGCCAGGTCAAATGAGAATTTGCTTAGATTCAAGGAAGCTAAACTCCGTTACAGTTAAAGATGCTTATCCTTCACCTCTAATCGAAGGACTGTTAAGTCGTCTTCCACCTGTTCAGTGTATTTCCAAAATTGACTTAAAAGACGCTTTCTGGCAGATTTGTTTGGATGCCAAGTCAAAAGAAAAACTGCGATTACTGCCCCAAACAGACCGTTATATCAATTTACCAGGATGCCATTCGGATCTAACGAATACTCCTCAAACATTGTGCTGACTTATGGATCAAGTCATACCTTATACCATGAAGTCCCACGTACTAGTTTATTTGGATGACCTATTAGTGCTTTCCTCCAACTTTGAAGAGCACTTGTCTCACCTGGCCGAAGTAGCAAAGCAACTTCGAAAGGCTGGTCTCACGATAAACGTTAATACGAGTAAATTTTGTATGAAGGCACATTGAGAATAAATTCAAATAAAATTCAGGCTATCTCGGAATTTCCAATACCTAAAACAAAACGCCAGCTCAAGCGTTTTTGGGTATGACCGGCTGGTATAAAAGATTCCTCTTTCAGTATTCGGATATTATATTCGCTTTAACTGAATTATTAAAAGCAAAAAATTTTGAGTGGTATGAGGACTGGCTGAAGTCTTTGGATGAATTAAAGAGGCAACTAACATCTCACCTTTCTCGTCCAACCAAATTACGCCAAACCCTTGTGTTACAATGCGACGCCTCTATAAATGGAGTAGGCACAGTACTAGCACAAAGTGATGAGTCTGGGAGTAGAACAACGTCAAAGAAGCTTAATAAAGCACAACGCAATTATTCTGTGATGGACTCGAGTGTTTAGCAGTAGTTTTAGCTATAAAGAGATTTCGTATGTTCATTGAAGTTCACGAATTTAAAGTCGTAACCGATCATGCAAGTGTTGGCTAATGAATCAACAAGACGAATGGCAGACTCGCAAGATGGGCTATAAAGCTAAAGGGTTCTAACTTTAGTATAGAACACATCGCAAAGGCAGTGAAAATATTGTAGCCGATGCATTGTCTAGATCATATGAAGATGAAATAGCAGCCATAGACCTTGAAGTTATTCCGGAAATTGACTTAAGCTCAGACGCATTCAAGTCTAGTGAATATGTCGAACTAAAGGATCATTATGTTAAAGCCAATTTACCTGATTTCCAAGTTGTGGATGAATATATTTACCACCGTACAGAATTGGCTCAGAATGAGATAGATTGTAGTACCGAATCTTGGAAGCTTGTTGATACCATGGCATTGCGTGAAAGTGTGATCCAATCCGCACACGATCAACCTACTTCTTCTCATTGTGGTAAGTGCCAAGTGCTTAAACTAATACGTCGCAAGTTTTATTGGCCACGAATGGTTGTTGACATTCGCACGTACATTCGAAACTGTGAATTATGTAAAACTTCGAAATATCCAGCACAAGCACTGAAAACACAAATGGGCAATCAAGTCATAAATGAGAGGCCATTCCAAAAACTGTGTGTAGATTTTATTGGACCTTCACACGTACAATAAAGGGAAATATTGGAATTTTTTATTGTATTAGACCACTTTTCCAAATTTACATTCCTAAAACCTGTAAGGAAATTTTCGATTGTTTTGCTGTTCCTGAGATAATTGTAAGTGATAATGGAACTCAATTTAAAAGCCATGAATTCACTACATTTCTCTCAAAGCATGGTGTAAAGCATATCTGTAACACTGCTTACTCACCTCAATCAAATTCAGCAGAACGAGCTAATCGGTCGATTAACGCTGCTTTAAGATCGTATGTACGACCTGGTCTGAGAAATTGGGATTTGTATCTAAGCAGTACAACCTGTTCATTAAGAAACCGCTTTCACCAGTCATACTACCGTTGTGATTGAACAACATATGATCACTCATAAGAAAAATTACTCGTTGCTTAAAAATTTGAATTTACGAGGGCGAGGGCTCAATCCAGTTAAACTGAGCTGACGAGTTTGCTAAATTACGTTCGGATATCCAAATCCATATGAATAAAGCCTATGATACAAGTCAGAGAACATATAATTTACGTGCGAGGCCACGAGGCTGATAAGCTAGGCATCCCTTCCAGCTTGCTGGATGGTTACCGTAGCGTAGATTGTATATCTCTTTGTTATTTACAGCCGGCTCCAACTCCAAATAACACAGATTCAGCTCCTCTTGGTAACGCGACTTATGATAGTCTATACACCACGCATTGCGTGCCCAAGTCTGGCCAGCTCATCTCTGATGCGATCAATTGTCTGCAAGGATGGATATAGTCCCCTGATCACCACGCGGAAACCTCTATCCTCCCATAATTGGTTCGAATGAAACGGGATTCGCTTATCCGTAAACAATCTCTGTATTGCCATGTAAGCGTCAATACCCCTTGGCATTACCCTTACTGATCCACCACCACTGCATTTGAGCATATAGCTGTCAGGCTGCGTGACAGCATTTAGTGCTTCCAGCAGTCCAACAACGTTGGTGATACCCTCAGCAATAAGAAGGGGAGGCTTAGAAGGTCTTGTTGGCCGAATTTCAACAGTTTCAACATTTGGTGCGTTTGATTGGGAACAATCGCGGATCTCAGCGGCAGTGCTTAGATTGGGGTCCTCATCGTGAGTAACCTCGACCATGTCGACCGACTCGACATTTGCGTCAGAATCTGACAGCAGATCCTCGAGCGCTTGTGATGCTGCACGAGCTCCAGCAGAAGTAGGCGCATTTCCACTGCCACTGCATCCAAGTCAATTTCATCTTAAACTATCCCAATTTTCATCTTTATGTTGGCGTTGTTGCAGTTGAAATTGTTGACGTTGATATTGGTGTTATTTTTGGTGTTTTTGTTAGTGTTTGTTGTTGGTGTTTTGAATGTTGTTGAGGACATTGTTTTTGTTGTTGACGGTGTTCTTGTTGAAGTAATTGTTGTAGCTCTTGGGATTGTTAGTATTTTCCATTATGTTTGCAATGTTGGCGTTGTTGTTGTTGTTGTTGTTACCGCTTGAGTGGCGAGACAGCAGACTATAGCGGTGTTCGATGGTCTGCCAGGCAAGAGAAGGTGAGCACCAAGGAACTACAATATCGCCGTCAGTGGAGGTATGGGAGATGTCGGTCATATTGGTTGAATATGCGGCCACCAAGCACACTCACTCCAGCAGAGTGGTGGCCCCACGCGCACAAATTACACTGATAAAAATAATAAATAATAATAATAAAATGCTTCTTTTTTTCGCTACGAAAATTATAGTGTGACCGTACGCTGTGAAAGCTAAAATCTCTTTAGATAAATAAATAGACTGCTTATTTACCACCTGGCAAATTATGAATGACTGGTCGTCAGTTACCAATTATGGATAGTTCGCCAAATAAAACTAAACTCCAAGAGTCGGGGTTCACCAAATGTAAATAAAAATTAATTTCTTACTGTCAATTCTTTGGGTATGCTGAAATGTGTTTGGTATGCTACCGGTTCATCTACCAGTAACAAAATGTCGCCGCAATCGTTACTTGAAATAAATTTGGCTGAATGATGTGAATACGTAAAAAGTTATTTTCGCACTGGTTTATTTCATAAAGAATGCATGGTTTATATACAAAATTCTTCGACGATAATCTTAGCTTAGAGCTAGTTATTCTATTTACAGTTGACCCAACAATCAATCCTTATCTATGCGCTTACAGATACCATGTCTTAATATTTTCTTATTTACGACGCTGTGTACGATAACATCTGCTTACTTCAGGCCATCCGATAGATGGTGCGACAACTCATATCTACATGCAACCAATGGTTCGGGTGCATATTTGTTTTATTGAGTCTGTGCGCTATCTGCAGCGTACGATTTTTGGCTTTTGAAAAAATCGTACATACACCCGGCCGTTGAATGCAAATTCAACCATCATTTAATCTAATGGTGAAAGGTTGATTTCACCGGGCGGTTCGAATCTGGTTGCCGTGGATGTTTCGGCTTGCTGATGTGATCCATTTGTTATGCGCCATTTTTTAACACAATAAATTGCTAGCATTGTCATCATAAATGATAATCCGATGTACATTGCAATATGTTGATGGTCGATTGTTTGGATATTGTGTAGTAAATGAAAACATTTGTTTGGTATGAGTTCCCTTGTAGTTCGTAAAGCTCGTTGTAGCCTAAGATATTTATGTCTTTTGACGTTGTAGTATCCGGTTGCTTGGTTGTCGGTTTATTGTCCTCCATGTCTCCAAATCGAGCGTATGATGTCAACAATGATGTTTCCATAACGCTTTGACTAGTGAAGTTATTAGTGAATTGCGTGTGGTCCATCCTGCCTTTGCTGTTAATAGTCCAGTATCACGTAACTGGATATCTGATGTTTCATCGGTGCAGACTGTAGATAATTTTAATCGCGAATCATGTTCGTCCTATACATTTTTTGCCACATAAATATTTTACTGATATTTTCAATCTGACATGATGCATCTGTTTTGTTATGGAACAGTTGCATTTCGCAGCTCATGTCGATAGAGAACAGTGATTGTTTACTTTACTCCACAAATTTATCTCGATAATTGTTGATGACAATGAAAGGTGTTCGAACTTACTTGATTACTTGAAATCCATTTTTGCTTGTAGCTGATATAGGTATCAGATTGTGTAGATCCAGTGTTCAGGTTGATACCAATGGCAATGTTATTTTAATGATGACATAATTGTCTACTACAGTGCCTTCTGTGTTCATCATTTTGTAGGCCATGAGAATTTTCTCTGAGATAACAGGAAGCATTTGATCTGGCTTTACACGGTCTCATATTTTGTCAAATTGATATCTTAACTCCTAAATAGAGGAGCTAGATGTTGAATTTCTCGCTTAAAACTTCCTTTGGAGGTATTCACGTCTACAACCCTCATGAAATTATCCTTTCCATTTTAGACTCGAACGATTCTACCCATGGCCCATTGGCATGTTGTCTTCCTTGAGTAGGACCAGTACTCCTACTTTGCTGTTTGCTGACGAACTTCTCCACTTTTGACGCTGCTGCAGCTGCTGAATGGATTCATGGGACCAGACCAGACCTTTCAAGTTCCTCGAACAGCTCGTGGTGGCCATCGAACAGGTGCTACACATAGGAATAGACCTAATACCAGATCCAATAACCAACGAAATAACTCTGGAGCACAGGCTTACAGACCTAATACTAATTTTAATTTCAGGAATAGATGCGATTCATCCAATGCCTCGCTTGACCCACTCATCCTTTCTGAACAATGAATTCAGCAACTTATTTCAAACTCGTTGGATACATTTCGAGACAGCAAGGTCGTAGCAGTGACTGCCGAGATCGGTTTAATATCTCTAACTAACCGGCAGGAAGCTCGAATTGAACTGCAGGAGTCGAGAAAAATAATTCAATGGATTCAAATAATAATAGTAATAGGTATCAAGGGATTCGAACAGTGAATGACCCGACAAAGTCTCAAGTATTATTTCAAGTTGGCATGTACAATTCTCTGGATCCTTTAATGAAATTTCCGTGGAAGATTTTATTTACCGGATCAAACGCTTGACCGACCAATGCCTGAACGGAAATTGGAATTTGCTTTATTAATTTGCAAATATTTTGTTCTGTGGACCTGCATTACAGTTTTACTGGCGCTTTCAAAGAACAAATAGTCGGTCTAATTAGTTTCAACTATGCGATGCCTTACGTGAGCGATTTAAAGATCAACGCTCGGATGAGAAGATAAAAATTCTTTAAGATCTCGTAAACAGCGAAATGGAGAAAGTTTTGATCAATTTTTGGATTCTGCGCATTGCTGATGCACTGCGACAACTAATGGCAGATCGGGAGTTAGTGGCTAATATTAAAAGAAATCTTAAGCCTGAATTGAGGTTAGAACTACTTCATGTAGCTACACCGATTATAGCAACCTTCGAGCTGAATGTCACAAGCACGAACAATTCTGTTTAAGCATGTCTTCAAACCGGTTCCTCGGTCAACTAACACCAGGCGTTTTTCTTAATGAAGTCATGCATGAGGAAGAATCGATAGATACTTCCCATATAGATTCTGCATAGAGCAACCAAGATAAATTCAATAAGATCAGTTGATAGGATAAAATGTTGGAATTGTGATGAGATAGGTCATAGATATCAAGATTGTATAAAAACCAGACGCATGTATTTTGTTATGGTTGTGTCCGTCTTGATACTTACAAACGGATATGCAACCCCATATCGGAAAACTTGCAACAGGATGTCCTCCAAGCATAATCAGTGGATATCCACCTACAGCCTCGAATCAACTATCAAACAATAAAAAAGACTCAACTTGTACCCCACAAATTCCTAACAATAACACGAACTTATCTAAGAATCTAAGATTCAAACCGTTGCATGTCAAATTAAAAGAATATTACCAGCGTAGAACGGCAATATTCTGTTTGAAAATAAATTCGCTTCCAAAACTCGTTCCTCAGTTAGAATGAATGAATTTTGGAGAAACAAGCGATCGCTAAAGAACATTACTGTTGTCTCTACCATCCGCAACTGTAATGATTCGCGCCCATATATAAATCTTATGTTATTCGGTCAAAGCTATTTAGCATTATTGGATAGTGGTGCTAATAAAACCGTGATCGGAGGAAAATTGGCTGCACGATTGTTTGCAGCAGACCCAAAGTTTAAAAAATTGAAAGACAATTTTCGCACTGCAGATGGCCAACGTCAAAAAGTATTAGGTATTCTTCTTATTCCGTTGAATTTTTGATTTTACCTTCAATCACACAAGACATCATCTGTGGAATGGATTTTTGGAAGTCATTAATATTTCTAATACGACTGTAGTAAGCGAATTAGACTGCAGCGATCAAACGTCTGATAATAGTGTGCCTTAGTGTTACCGACAGGAATCGCTTAAAAGCCGTCGTAGATTTCTTTCCATCCTCGGAAAGAGATGGGTTATGAAAAACCTCTTTAATCGAACACAGTATTGATACTGGCGATGCTAAGGCCATCAAGCAGAGATATTGTCCGTTGCCCCCTGCTAAAGAACAACAGATGTGTACGGAAATCGACAGAATGATTGAGTTAAGAGTCCTTGAAAAAGCACCTATCTCTGCGTGGTCCTCTCCGGTTGTTCTTGTTCTAAAGCCAGGTCAAATGAGAATTTGTTTAGATTCAAGGAAGCTGAACTCGGCGACAGTTAAGGATGCGTATCCCTCACCTCTAATCGAAGGACTGTTAAGTCGTCTTCCACCTGTTCAGTGTATTTCCAAAATTGACTTAAAAGACGCTTTCTGGCAGATTTGTTTGGATGCCAAGTCAAAAGAAAAAACTGCGATGACTGCCCCAAACAGACCGTTATATCAATTTACCAGGATGCCATTCGGATTAACGAATGCTCCTCAAACATTGTGCAGACTTATGGATCAAGTCATACCTTATGCCATGAAGTCCCATGTACTAGTTTATTTGGATGACCTATTAGTGCTTTCCTCCAACTTTGAGGAGCACTTGTCTCACCTGGCAGAAGTAGCAAAGCAACTTCGAAAGGCTGGTCTCACGATAAACGTTAATACGAGTAAATTTTGTATGAATGTACATTGAGAATAAATCCAAATAAAATTCTGGCTATCTCGAAATTTCCAATACCTAAAACAAAACGCCAGCTTAAGCGC
This sequence comes from Drosophila quasianomalipes, assembly GCA_035043665.1. Classification (NCBI taxonomy): domain Eukaryota; kingdom Metazoa; phylum Arthropoda; class Insecta; order Diptera; family Drosophilidae; genus Drosophila; species Drosophila quasianomalipes. The sequence goes on from JAWNMU010000403.1 coordinate 28,745, forward strand.
TTTTTGGGTATGACCGGCTGGTATCAAAGATTCCTCTTTCAGTATTCGGATATTACATTCGCTTTAACTGAATTATTAAAAGCAAAAACTTTTGAGTGGTATGAGGACGGGCTGAAGTCTTTGGATGAATTAAAGAGGCAACTAAAATCTACACTCTTTCTCGTCCAACCAAATTACGTCAAACCCTTTGTGTTACAATGCGACGCCTCTATAAATGGAGTAGGCGCAGTACTAGCACAAAGTGATGAGTCGGGAGTAGAACGACGTCAAAGAAGCTTAATAAAGCACAACGCAATTATTCTGTGATGGACTCGAGTGTTTAACAGTAGTTTTAGCTATAAAGAGATTTCGTATGTTCATTGAAGTTCACGAATTTAAAGTCGTAACCGATCATCATCATCATAACACATGAAACGCTAAATTACGTTCGGATATCCAAAGCCATATGAATAAAGCCTATGATACAAGTCAGAGAACATATAATCTACGTGCGAGGCCACGAGGCTGATAAGCTAGGCATCCCTTCCAGCTTGCTGGATGGTTACCACCACTGTTAGCACATTTCGGGTCAGCGTCCGAAGGTTTTTCGCACACCTGAGTTGCATGTGCTGAGCCACACTTCACGCAGAGATGCTGCTTTTGGCAGTACTTCATCGTATGGCTGAATTCCTGGCAACGGTGGCACTGGGGGATGTCCATATGGCGGTCAGGGCATTTCACTGAAATGCGCACTTGAGAGATGGAGCGTAGATTGTATATGTCTTTGTTATTTACAGCCGGCTCCAACTCCAAATAACACAGATTCAGCTCCTTCTTGGTAACGCGACTTATGATAGTTTATACACCACGCATTGCGTGCCCAAGTCTGGCCAGCTCATCTCTGATGCGATCAATTTTCAGCAGGGATGGATGCAGTCCCCTGATCACCACGCGGAAACCTCTATCCTCCTTTAATTGGTTCGAATGAAACGGGATTCGCTTATCCGTAAACAATCTCTGTATTGCCATGTAAGCGTCAATACCCCTTGGCATTACCCTTACTGATCCACCACCACTGCATTTGAGCATATAGCTGTCAGGCTGCGTGACAGCATTTAGTGCTTCCAGCAGTCCACCAACGTTGGTGATACCCTCAGCAATAAGAAGGGGAGGCTTAGAAGGTCTTGTTGGCCGAATTTCAACAGTTTCAACATTTGGTGCGTCTGATTGGGAACAATCGCGGATCTCAGCGGCAGTGCTTAGATTGGGGTCCTCATCGTGAGTAACCTCGACCATGTCGACCGACTCGACATTTGCGTCAGAATCTGACAGCAGATCCTCGAGCGCTTGTGATGCTGCACGAGCTCCAGCAGAAGTAGGCGCATTTCCACTGCCACTGCATCCAAGTCAATTCCATATTAAACTATCCCAATTTTCATCTTTATGTTGGCGTTGTTGCAGTTGAAATTGTTGACGTTGATATTGGTGTTATTTTTTGTGTTTTTGTTAGTGTTGTTGTTGGAATTGTTGGTGTTTTGAATGTTGTTGAGGACATTGTTTTTGTTGTTGACGGTGTTCTTGTTGAAGTAATTGTTGTAGCTCTTGGGATTGTTAGTATTTGCCATTATGTTCGCAATGTTGGCGTTGTTGTTGTTGTTGCTGTTACCGCTTGCGTGGCGAGGCAAGAGAAGGTGAGCACCAAAGAACTACAGTATAGCCGTCAGTGGAGGTATGGGAGATGTCGGTCATATTGGTTGAATAGGCGGCCACCAAGCACACTCACTCCAGCAGAGTGGTGGTGCCACGCGCACAAATCACACTGATAAAAATAATAAATAATAATAATAAAATGCTTCTTTTTTTCGCTACGAAAATTATAGTGTGACCGTACGCTGTGGAAGCTAATATCTCTTTAGATAAATAAATAGACTGCTTATTTACCACCTGGCAAATTATGAATGACTGGTCGTCAGTTACCAATTATGGATAGTTCGCCAAATAAAACTAAACTCCAAGAGTCGGGGTTCACCAAATGTAAATAAAATTAATTTCTTACTGTCAATTCTTTGGGTATGCTGAAATGTGTTTGGTATGCTACCGGTTCATCTACCAGTAACAAAATGTCGCCGCAATCGTTACTTGAAATAAATTTGGCTGAATGATCTGAATACGTAATAAGTTCTTTTCGTACTAGTTTATTTCATAAAGAATGCATGGTCTATATACAAAATTCTTCGACGATAATCTTAGCTTAGAGCTAGTTATTCTATTTACAGTTGACCCAACAATCAATCCTTATCTATGCGCTTACAGATACCATGTCTTAATATTTTCTTATTTACGACGCTGCGTCTGATAACATCTGCTTACTTCAGGTCATCCGACAGATGGTGCGACAACTCATATCTACATGCAACCAATGGTTCGGGTGCATATTTGTTTTATTGAGTCTGTGCGCTATCTGCAGTTTACGATTTTTGGCTTTTGGAAAAAATCGTACATACACCCGGCCGTTGAATGCAAATTCAAACCATCATTTAATCTAATGGTGAAAGGTTGATTTTCAGCGGGCGGTTCGAATCTGGTTGCCGTGGATGTTTCGGCTTGCTGATGTGATCCATTTGTTATGCGCCATTTTTTAACACAATAAATTGCTAGCATTGTCATCATAAATGATAATCCGATGTACATTGCAATATGTTGATGGTCGATTGTTTGGACATTGTGTGGTAAATGAAAACGTTTGTTTGGTATGAATTCCCTTTGTAGTTCGTAAAGCTCGTTGTAGCCTAAGATATTTATGTCTTTTGACGTACCAGTATCCGGTTGCTTGGTTGTCGGTTTATTGTCCTCCATGTCTCCAAATCGAGCGTATGATGTCAACAATGATGTTTCCATAACGCTTTGACTAGTCATAGTTATTAGTGAAATGCGTGTGGTACATCCTGCCTTCGCTGTTAATAGTCCAGTATCATGTAACTGGATATCTGATGTTCCATCGGTGCAGACTGTAGATAATTTTAACGGAATCTTTGTCCTATACATTTTTTGCCACATAAATATTTTACTGATATTTTCAATCTGACATGATGCATCTGTTTTGTTATGGAACTGTTGCATTTCGCAGCTCATGTCGATAGAGAACAGTGATTGTTTACTTTACTCCACAAATTTATCTCGATAATTGTTGATGACAATGTAAGGTGTTCGAACTTACTTGATTACTTGAAATCCATTTTTGCTTGTGGCTGATATAGGTATCAGATTGTATAGATCCAGTGTTGAGGTTGATACCAATGGCAATGTTATTTTGATGATGACATGATTGTCTACTACAGTGCCTTCTGCGTTCATCATTTTGTAGGCCATGAGCATGTTCTCTGAGATGACAGGAAGCATTTGATCTGGTTTTAAATGATCTCGTATTTTGTCAAATTGATCTCTTAACTGCCGTGGTGACACTAGAAGAGGGCTTATGGTATTGTGACGTACATCAGTCAGTATATTAATGATCTCGCCTTGCATGCATTGAAGATTGGAAGCTATAGCCGTGAGCTGTGACGTCAGCGTAATGTACCATTGAAACGTGTGGAAATGACACTCATCTTTCATTACATTCTTAATTTGCTCTTCCAAATGGTTTAATCGCTTTGAGTAAGCTATTTCATCTCGTTTCAAGACGTTTATCGTGGAGTCAATCAAAGAGGTTTGGCTTTGTAATAGCTCTAGGAGATGGTTTTCATTTGCTTTCACTTCCAGTATCGTTTTTGACATGTCCTTTGCATATGTAGAGTCTAACACGCCGAACAAGCTACTGGCGATGTTTCCCACGATGTCCAATGGTGCTCTCTGTATTGCGTGATTTGGTCAGTAATATGTTTTCCATAAATAGTTCTTCTTCTATATGACGGAAGTGTTGATACATTCCCTTGCATGCAGGTATGTCAATAATTTTGTAACACATTTGGCCAATCCTTGTAGTACCTCTCGGAAATGTATCTATGTCGGTCCAGTAGGGTTTTAAGTCCAAGTAGGCGACTATCCTTCAATCAGCTACTACTAATTGTGATGTTCCAATTTTTTCAAAAAAGATGCCAGGTTTTGATCCGAACTGAGTTATGTTTATCGATTGTGCCAGTTTTAGCGGCAATAGAAGCAACATAACCAACGTCGTTGTAACCAATGAACCGATATTACTCTGCCTTCTTTTCTTGAGATGTGAACTCTCATCTGATTCCTCGCTTTCCATAGGATCATCTACTAGATGCTTGTGAGTGGGTCCCTCTTCATTAAATAGAGGAGCTAGATGTTGAATTTCTCGCTGAAAAATTCCTTTGGAGGTTTTCACGTCTACAACCCTCACGAAATTATCCTTTCCATGGTAGACTCGAACGATTCTACCCACGGGCCAATGTAATGACTGCGTGTTTTCTTCCTTCAGTAGGACCAGTGCTCCTACTTTGATGTTTGCTGACGATCTTCTCTACTTTTGACGCTGCTGCAGCTGCTGAATGGATTCATGGGACCAGACCAGACCTTTCAAGTTCCTCGAACAGTTCGTGGTGGCCATCGAACAGGTGCTACACATAGGAATAGACCTAATACCAGATCCAATAACCAACGAAATAACTCTGGAGCACAGGCTTACAGGCCTAATACTAATTTTAATTTCAGGAATAGATGCGATTCTTCCAATGCCTCGCTTGACCCACTCATCCTTTCTGAACAGCGAATTCAGCAACTTATTTCAAACTCGTTAGATACATTTCGAGACAGTAAGGTCGTAGCAGTGACTGCCGAGATCAGTTTAATATCTCTAATAACCAGCAGGAAGCTCGAATTGAATCAGGAGTCGAGCAAAATAATTCAATGGATTCAAATAATAATAATAATAGGTATCAAGTTATGGATAATCGAAGCACTGATTCCATTGAACGACCCGACAAAGTCTCAAGTATTATTTCGAGTTGGCATGTACAATTCTCTGGATCCTTTAATGAAATTTCCGTGGAAGATTTTATTTACCGGATCAATCGCTTGACCGACCAATGCCTGAACGGAAATTGGAATTTGCTTTATCAATTTGCAAATATTTTGTTCTGTGGACCTGCAGTACAGTTTTACTGGCGCTTTCAAAGAACAAATAGTCGGTCTAATTGGTTTCAACTATGCGATGCCTTACGTGAGCGATTTAAAGATCAACGCTCGGATGAGGAGATAAAAGATTCTTTAAGATCTCGTAAACAGCGAAATGGAGAAAGTTTTGATCAATTTTTGGATGCTAGCGCATTGCTGATGCACTGCGACAACCAATGGCAGATCGGGAGTTAGTGGCTAATATTAAAAGAAATCTTAAGCCTGAATTGAGGCTAGAACTACTTCATGTAGCTACACCGATTATAGCAACCTTTCGAACTGAATGTCACAAGCAACGAACAATTCTGTTTAAGCATGTCTTCAAAACCGGTGCCTCGGTCAACTAACACCAGGCGTTTTCTTAATGAAGTCATGCATGAGGAAGAATCGATAGATCCTTCTCATACAGATTCTGCAGAGGCAACCGAGATAAATGCAATACGATCAGTTGATAGGACGAAATGTTGGAATTGTGATGAGATAGGTCATAGATATCAAGATTGTATAAAAACCAGACGCGTATGTATTTGTTATGGTTGTGGCCGTCTTGATACTTACAAACGATGTCCTAAGTGCAACCCCGTATCGGAAAACTTGCAACAGGATGTCCACCGAAGCAATCAGTGGATATCCACCTACAGCCTCGGATCAACTATCAAACAATGAAAAAGACTCAATTTGTACCCCACAAATTCCTAACAATAACACGAACTTATCTAAGAATCTAAGATTCAAACCGTTGCATGTCAAATTAAAAGAATATTACCAGCGTAGAGCGGAAATATTCTGTTTGAAAATAATTCGCTTCCCAAAACTCGTTCTTCAGTTAGAATGAATGAATTTTGGAGAAACAAGCGATCGCTAAAGAACATTACAGTTGTCTCTACCATCCGCAACTGTAATGATTCGCGTCCATATATAAATCTTATGTTATTCGGTCAAAGCTATTTAGCATTATTGGATAGTGGTGCTAATAAAACCGTGATCGGAGGAAAATTGGCTGCACGATTGTTTGCAGCAGACCTAAAGTTTAAAAAATTGAAAGACAATTTCGCAATTCTGCAGATGGCCAACGTCAAAAAGTATTAGGTACTCTTCTTATTCCATTGGAGTACGACTTACTACAGAAAGAAGTTGAATTTATGATTGTACCTTCAATCACACAAGACATCATCTGTGGAATGGATTTTTGGAAGTCAGTATAATATTTCTAATACGACTGTAGTAAGCGAATTAGACTGCAGTGATCAAACGTCTAATAATATGTGTCTTAGTGTTACCGACAGGAATCGCTTAAAAGCTGTTGTAGATTTCTTTCCATCCTCGGAAAGAGATGGGTTAGGAAAAACCTCTTTAATCGAACACAGTATTGATACTGGTGATGCTAAGGCCATCAAGCAAAGATATTATCCGTTGTCCCTTGCTAAAGAGCAACAGATGTGTACGGAAATCGACAGAATGATTGAGTTAAGAGTCCTTGAAAAAGCACCTATCTCTGCCTGGTCCTCTCCGGTTATTCTTGTTCTAAAGCCAGGTCAAATGAGAATTTGCTTAGATTCAAGGAAGCTAAACTCACGTTACAGTTAAAGATGCATATCCTTCACCTCTAATCGAAGGACTGTTAAGTCGTCTTCCACCTGTTCAGTGTATTTCCAAAATTGACCTAAAAGACGCTTTCTGGCAGATTTGTTTGGATGCCAAGTCAAAAGAAAAAACTGCGATTACTGTCCCAAACAGACCGTTGTATCAATTTACCAGGATGCCATTCGGATTAACGAATGCTCCTCAAACATTGTGCTGACTTATGGATCAAGTCATACCTTATACCATGAAGTCCCACGTACTAGTTTATTTGGATGACTTATTAGTGCTGTCCTCCAACTTTGAGGAGCACTTGTCTCACCTGGCAGAAGTAGCAAAGCAACTTCGAAAGGCTGGTCTCACGATAAACGTTAATAAGAGTCAATTTTGTCTAAAGAGAGTGAAATATTTAGGATATATTGTGGTGAAGGCACATTGAGAATAAATCCAAATAAAATTCAGGCTATCTCGGAATTTCCAATACCTAAAACAAAACGTCAGCTCAAGCGCTTTTTGGGTATGACCGGCTGGTATCAAAGATTCCTCTTTCAGTATTCGGATATTACATTCGCTTTAACTGAATTATTGAAAGGAAAAACTTTTGAGTGGAATGAGGATGCTAAAAGTGCTTTGGATGAATTAAAGAGACAACTAACATCTGCACCCTTTCTCGTCCATCCAAATTACGCCAAACCCTTTGTGTTACAATGCGACGCCTCTATAAATGGAGTAGGCGCAGTACTAGCACAATGTGATGAGTCTGGAGTAGAACGACCTTGATGTCAAAGAAGCTTAATAAAGCACAACGCAATTATTCTGTGACGGAACTGGAGTGTTTAGCAGTAGTTTTAGCTATAAAGAGATTTCGTATGTACATTGAAGGTCACGAATTTAAAGTCGTAACCGATCATGCAAGTTTACGTTGGCTAATGAATCAACAAGACTTGAATGGTAGACTTGCAAGATGGGCTATAAAGCTACAAGGTTTTAACTTTAGTATAGAACATCGCAAAGGCAGTGAAAATATTGTAGCCGATGCATTGTCTAGATCATATGAAGATGAAATAGCAGCCATAGACCTTGAAGTTATTCCGGAAATTGAGCTTAAGCTCAGACGCATTCAAGTCTAGTGAATATGTCGAACTAAAGGATCATTATGTTAAAGCCAATTTACCTGATTTCCAAGTTGTGGATGAATATATTTACCACCGTACAGAATTGGCTCAGAATGAGACAGATTGTAGTACCGAATCTTGGAAGTTTGTTGTTCCCATGGCATTGCGTGAAAGTGTGATCCAATCCGCGCACGATCAACCTACTTCTTCTCATTGCCGGTATCCAAGTGCTTAGAACTAATACGTCGCAAGTTTTATTGGCCTCGAATGGTTGTTGACATTCGCACGTATATTCGAAACTGCGAATTATGTAAAACTTCGAAATATCCAGCTCAAGCACTGAAAACACGAATGGGTAATCAAGTCATAAGTGAGAGGCCATTCCAAAGACTGTACGTAGATTTTATTGGACCTTACCCACGTACAAGAAAGGGAAATATTGGAATTTTTATTGTATTAGACCACTTTTCCAAATTTACATTCCTAAAACCTGTAAGGA
>JAWNMU010000404.1:0-36247 GCA_035043665.1 Drosophila quasianomalipes
AGAAATTTCATTAAAGGATCCAGAGAATTGTACATGCCAACTCGAAATAATTCTTGAGACTTTGTCGGGTCGTTCAATGGAATCAGTGCTTCGATTATCTACAACTGTTCGAATCCCTTGATACCTATTATTATTATTTGAATTCATTGAATTATTTTGCTCAACTCCTGATTCAATTCGAGCTTCCTGCTGGTTATTATGAGATATTAAGGTTTCTTATAGCTAAACTGATCTCGTCAGTCACTGCTACAACCATACTGGCTCGAAATGTATCCGCGAGTTTGAAATAAGTTGCTGAATTCGCTGTATCAGAAAGGATGGGTGGGTCAAGCGAAGCATTGGATGAATCACGTCTATTCCTGACATTAAACTTAGTATTAGGCCTGTAAGCCTGTGCTCCAGAGTTATTTCGCTGGTTATTGGATCTGGTATTAGGTCTATTCCTAGGATGTAGCACCAGTTCAGATGGACCATCACGAACTGCTCGAGGAACTTGAAAGGGCTGTTCCTGATTGACTGACTTTCGACATCATTTAACTGCGAAAGTGTACATGGCTGTCTACACGAAGGACATGTTTCATTAGTACGTAACCAGGCTACCAAACAAGCTCGATGTCTCGGGGTCTCCGCAATTTCAGTACTAATCAGAGCTGGGTCTCTACAAATGTTACACAACACTATATCAGCATTTATGCTAGCTGCTATATCTTCGTTACTTCGCTGCACTGCCATTATACTAAATGTATGTTAACTAGCGAATATTCAAAATTTACGTTAATCAAAAATCCTAAAATAATTTTATATTTAAATTTATGATACTAGATTTAGAAAAAGGGTAATAATATTTAGTTAACTATCAAACGATAGGCGATGAGCGAATAATGTATGTGTCTGGCTCATCTGAGCGATTATAAGAAATATATTATGTAACCAGCTCATACGATATTTCATCAATAACTCTCTTCAATTTCGACACCAGTCGAATTCCGTCATAACTTTATCATAACTTAACTTAACTAATCCAATGTTAATAATATGAGCGACAAAATTACATTAATGATAAGTTACGACTTGGGTTCTGGATATTTACTAGGACCTCGATCTGTTCTTATGCTTTGGAGGAGCCTGATTTCGACTATGGTTAACATTTCTTACATTCACATTCATAACATTTCGCGATTCATCTGCTTATCTTCAAACATTTTGCAACATACTTGACAATTGTTGAAGGTGCAGAATTTTCTTCCATATGGAAATATGTATACCGTAATCTTCAGAGAATTTAAGAAGCGTTGACAACGGAATCAGGCTATAATACACAATGGGAAATGTGAAGTAGATTTCTTTAAGGTGACTTGTTACTTTTTACAAATACAATTGTATATAGCATATACTAAGTTGTCTTCTTCCTGCCATGCTATAGTGCTATAGGAATTTTCACAACTTAACTCCGATACATCAGCTTGTAACGAACTCGTTGAAGTGTGCAGCAAACTGGAGGCGTACTCTGCCTACAGGGTCGACTGTGCTCAGGGAAAATGGGGTGGTTGCTTTTGCTAGTCACTAAGCTGGCGTGTCACGTAACTAAAAAATAGTAGACAGGATGTCAAAGGAACGGAATAAAACTACCAGACAGAATAGCTAACAGAATCCACTAAAGATATATTTAGATCGGAGAACAGAGATGTTGATGTTCTTCTTCTTTACCCGCCCATCCTATAAAGACTAATATTCGGTGCCTTTACCCTATTAAAGATGCAAACCATATTTATTTCAGGAGCCCATTAAACAATTTTAATCCATAATTAATTCCTTATATACTTCATAATGATGGTTTTAGATCCATTATTTTTAACATTCATTTTAGGAGTTTTACTTAATTACTAGTTTTCAAGTTTCACATGTGGGAGTGTTACTTAATTACTAATAATTCATTCAATTTCTTTTTCTTCAAGCTGGATCTAATAATATTCAATAATAAACTTATGCTTCAGAGGCCGTTGACTGTATATGTGTATGTAATTTGAGTTAACTGAATCAGGCAGGTATTTACATATGTCTTTGTATTCCACATCTGTTATATGGTCATTATTGGTTGGTTATTTTCTTTATAACTTACAATCTCTGAGTGCGGTTACGCCTAACCTATATCACCAAAACAGCTGTATTAGTAGTCCATCGTATTCGACAGATCAGAAGACGGATGACGTTGTTGTTTGAACTTCAAAACGGATTAGACAATATAACAGCTGATATCACATATACATACAATACCAAGATTAGTTAATGCATTTTAAAATTAAATATTAATTCCTCACAAATTCATTCTAGGTTAATTTAAAGTTGTGTAGCCCTGTAGAGTTCAGTCCTAAATAATTGAAATTTTGCAGTGCGGTCACCATTTCTTCAGTATGATTCGGTCAACCGCTGCTCACATATGATCCGATACTTGCACAAGTTGGAGCACTTTATGCCAATCAGATGTTAGATTTGCGTCCGAGACTTCGGCGCTGACCCGCCTTTAAAGGGCCGGTACCGCTGCATGTGAGCACTGTACTTATGTATTCCCCGTATTGCACACTCAACAGATTAGCAGCAAGTTAACGGTTGCGCTCGAACTGGACAACTGTGCAGCTTCGATTACAGAAAGGGCACTGGCACACTGTAAGCGATCACAATTTGAATCATTGGTGTAGCCGCCCTGGCACAATTTGCTTATGGAAGCCGCCACACCAAAAAATCTTTTAAATAATATGCATTGCCGGGCTTTCATATTGGTGGGGACGCACTTTTCACCGCTTTTAGTATCGGTTTCTTTCAATTAATATCCACAAAACGAGCTTTAATATGACGATGCCGCCAAGTTCCTTTTCTATAAAAAAATTGTTGCACACGTCGTGAATTGCAGAATTGAAATGGATTGGCCGGAACCAACTCTGTGGGCGTCGCTACGCACAGATGCTCTGAGTCAGAGTTGCTAATTAGGTCACCGATTAGAGTTGCTAATTATGTCACAGAAGGCTCTGAATGGTTCGGCCAACGCATCATTATCGATCAGCTTTTTAAATGTGTGCTTACAGGCTGATCGTTGTTACATTTGCGTCCCAAAAAACGTTACCAGTGCTCATTTTTTTTTTGTTTGTTAATATTAATGTGCATATAGGTATACCACTATAACACAGGTTTAATCTAAGTCTGCTAGACGAAGATAAAAGCTGAAGAAAGGTGTTCATATGAATTACCATACGTACCATATGAGCCTAACTCTCTACCATTCAGGTCTTCTAAAATATATAACGAGAATAAGTTGTCCAAACACAACGAAGGTTTTTCCTTTCAATAATTCAGTTAAAGCGAATGTAATATCCGAATACTGAAAGAGGAATCTTTGATACCAGCCGGTCATACCCAAAAAGCGCTTAAGCTGACGTTTAGTTTTAGGTGTTGGAAATTCCGAGATAGCCTGAATTTTATTTGGATTTATTCTCAATGTGCCTTCACCTACAATATATCCCAAATATGCCACCTTCTTCACTTGACTCTTATGAACGTTTATCGTGAGACCAGCCTTTCGAAGTTGCGTTGCTACTTCTACCAGGTTAAACAAGTGCTCCTCAAAGTTGGAGGACAGCACTAATAAGTCATCCAAATAAACTAGTACGTGGGACTTCATGGTATAAGGTATGACGTGATCCATAAGTCGGCACAATGTTTGAGGAGCATTCGTTAATCCGAATGGCATCCTGGTAAATTGATACAACGGTCTGTTTGGGACAGCAACCGCAGTTTTTTCTTTTGACTTGGCATCCAAACCAATCTACCAGAAAGCGTTTTTGACGTCAATTTTGGAAATACACTGAACAGGTGGAAGACGACTTAAAAGTCCTTCGATTAGAGGTGAAGGATATGTGTCCTTAATTGTAACCGAGTTTAGCTTCCTTGATCTAAACAAATTCTCACTTTACATGGCCTTAGAAGAAGAACAGCCGGAGAGGACCAGTCAGAGATATGTGCTTTTTCAAGGACTTCTAACTCAATCATTCTGTCGATTTCAGGACACATCTGTTTCTCTTTAGCAGGGGAAAATGGATAATATCTTTACTTGATGGGCTTAGCATCACCAGTATCAATACTGTGTTCGATTAAAGAGGTTTTTCCTAACCCATCTCTTTCCGAGAAGGGACAAAAATCTACAACAGCTTTTAAGCGATTCCTCTCGGTAACACTAAGACAAATATTATCAGACGTTTGATCACGTGCAGTTTAATTCGCTTACCACAGTCGTATTAGAAATATTAATACCGAATAACTTCCAAAAATCCATTCCACAGATGATGTCTTGTGTGATTGAAGGTACAATCATAAATTCAACTTATTTCTGTAGTAAGTCATACTCTAACGGAATAAGAACCTTGCGAACATTGCCATTCAATTTTTTAAACTTTAGGTCTGCTGCAAGCAATCGTGTGGCCAATCGTCCTCCGATCACGCTTTTATTGGCACCACTATCCAATACGAGGTCGTACTTAGGACATGTTGGTTTGTAAGTATCAAACGGCCACAACCATAGCAAAATATGCGTCTGGTTTTTACACAATCTTGATATCTATGACCTATCTAACCATAATTCTCACATTTTATTCTATCAACTGATCGTATTGCATTTATCTCAGTTGCCTCTGCAGAATCTGTATGGGAAGTTTCTATCGATTTTTCCTCATGCATGGCTTCATAAAGAAAACGCCGTTAGAAATACACAGGATAGCATCCAAAAATGTATCAAAACTTTGCCCATTTTACTGTTTTCGAGATCTTAAAGAATCTTTTATCTCCTTATCCGAGCGTTGATCTCTATACCGCTCACGCAAGGCATAGCATAGTTGCAACCAACTAGACCGACTATTTGTTCTTTGAAACCGCCAGTAGAACTGTAATGCAGGTTCACAGAACGTAATGTATGTGTCTGGCTCATCTGAGCGATTATAAGAACTATATTAACCAGCTCATACGATATTTCATCAATAACTTCTCTTCTAATATCGACACCAGTCGAATTCCGTCATAACTTTATCATAACTTAACTACTCCAATGTTAATAATTTCAGCGACAAAATTACATTAATGATAAGTTACGACTTGGGTTCTGGATATTTACTAGAGGACATCTCTCGACTCGATCGTTCTTATGCTTTGGAGGGCCCGATTTCGACTATGGACTAACATTTCTTACATTCACATTCATAACATTTCGCAATTCATCTGCTATCATCTTCAAACATTTTGCGAACATACTTGACAACTGTTGAAGGTGCCAGAATGTTCTTTGTTTATGTATACCGTAATCTTCAGAGAATTTAAGAATCGTTGTCAACGGAATCAGGACTATAATACATAATGGGAAATGTGAAGTAGATTTCTTTAAGGTGACTTGTTACTTTTTACAAATACAATTAGTACTATAGCATATACTAAGTTTTCTTCCTCTTGCCATGCTATAGTGCTCTACGAATTTTCACAATTAACTCCGATACGTCAGCTTGTAACGAACACGTTGAAGTGTGCAGCAAACTGGAGGCGTACTCTGCCTACAGGGTCGACTGGGCTCGGGGAAAATGGGGTGGTTGCTTTTGCTAGCCACTAAGCTGCCGTGTCACGTAACTAAAAAATAGTAGACAGGATGTCAAAGGAACGGAATAAAACTACCAGACAGAATAGCTATCATAATCAACTAATGATATATTTAAATCGGAGAACAGAGATGTTGATGTTCTTCTTCTTTTACCCGCCCAACCTGTAAAGACTAATATTCGGTGCCTTTACCCTATTAAAGATGCAAAACCATATTTATTTCAGAGCCTTTTAAACAATTTTAATCCATAATTAATTCCTTATATACTTCATAATGATGGTTTTAGATCCATTATTTTTAACATTCATTTAGGAGTTTTACTTAATTACTAGTTTTCAAGTTTCATGTGTGGGAGTGTTACTTAATTACTAATAATTCATTCAATTTCTTTTTCTTCAAGCTGGATCTAATAATATTCAATAATAAACTTATGCTACAGAGACAGTTGACTGTAATGTATGTAATCTGAGTTAACTAAATCAGGAGGTATTTACATATGTCTTTGTATGCCACATCTGTTATATGGTCATTATTGGTTGGTTATTTTCTTTATAACTTACAATCTCTGAGTGCGGTTACGCCGTAACATATATCATCAAAACAGCTGTGTTAGTAGTCTATCGTAGTCGACAGGCCTGAAGACGGATGACGTTTCTATTTCTAATTTCGAAACGGATAGACAATATACGCACTATGATATTTCATATCAGGTGCAAGCTTATTACATATACTACAAATATTCAAATATTGCGAAGCTTTATGTGTACTACACGGCTCGCGTTGTAAGAGACTTACCCACACGTGCACCATTAACTAGCTTTAAGTGTAATGCGAACACTCCGCGTAAGTGATCACAATTTGAATGATTGGCGTAGCCGCCCTGGCATCAATTTGCTTATGGCAGCCGCCACGTTTCGGGAAGACGCACTATACACCAAAAAATCTTTTAAATAATATGCTATGCCGGGTTTTTATAATATATTTACACAATTTCTATCCAATATTGGTGGGAACGCACTTTTCTCCGTTTTAGTATCGGTTTCTTTCAATTAATATCAAATAAAACGAGCTTTAATATGACGATGCCGCCAAGTTATTTTTCAATAAGAAATTTGTTGCGCACGTCGTCAATTGCAGAAGCGGAAATGCCACAGATGCTCGTGAGTCAACGAGTTGCTAATTAGCGTCACCGATTAGAGTTGCCTAATTAGGTCGAATGGATGTGAATGTTCGGCCATACGCAGCATTATGCGATCAGCTGTTTACATGTGTGTTTACAGCTGATGCTGTTATAGTACGTCCCAAAACAAGTTACCGTGCAAATTGTTCTCATTTTCTGTGAATATTAAAGATTAAGTTTACACCACTCCAACACAGTTTACAATCTATAGACTGCGGGGAAGACGTTCATGAATTACCATATGTCTTTCACATGAAATGAGCTTAACTCTCTGCCATTCAGGTCTTCTAAAATATATAACGAGTCTCCTAACCTTTTCTTTATACGAGTCTTTGGTTCCAATAGGAGCTAGCTTTGCATTAAAATTAGCGGATGCATTACTTAATACAAAGTTTCGTTTAACAACTGTTTGTCCAACTTCAAATGTACGTGGCCTCGCACGGAATTATATGTTCTCTGATTTGTATCATAAGCCTTATTCATATGTTTTTGGATATCCGAACGTAATTTAGCAAACTCGTCAGCTCGATTCAACTTGATTGCGCCTTCGCTTAGTAAATTCAAATTTTTAAGCAACAAGTAATCTTTCCCGTGAGTGAGCATATATTGTCCAAACACAACGAAATAGGGTTGACTGTCCAATAGTCTGGTGAAGGTGGTTTCTTAAGGAGCAGTTTATACTGCTTAGGTACAAATCCCAATCTCTCTGATCGTGTCGTACCTACGATCTTAGAGCAGCGTTATCGACCGATTAGCCCGTTCTGCAGCAGTTGATTGAGGTGAATAAGCAGCGGTACAGATATGGTTAACACCATGCTTTGAGAGAAATGCATTGAATTCATGGCTTCTAAAGTGAGTTCCATTATCACTTAAAATTATTTCAGGAACACTAAGCAATCGAAAATTTCTCCTTCAAATACGAAACTATAATCTACAGTTGAATTTCCTCACTAGTTTCAAAGGTAAATTTAGCAGAGTGGTCAAATACAGTACAAATTCCAATAGTTCCTCTTTTTGTATGTGGCGTGGTCCAATAAAATCTACATGAGCCTTTGGAATGCCTTTCACTTATGATTTGATTATCCATTCGTATTTTCAGTGCTACAGATGGATATTTCGAAGTTTTACATATCAATGTTCAGAATATATGTGCGAATGTCAACAATCATGCAGACGAAGAAATAGGTTGAACGTGCACGACTGGATCACATTTCGCAATGTCATGGGAACAACAAGCTTCCAAGATTCGGTATTACAATCTATCTCATTCTGAGCCAATTCTGTACGGTGGTAAATATATTCATCCACAACTTGGAAATCAGGTAAATTGGCTTTAACATAATGATCCTTTAGTTCGACATATTCACTAGACTTGAATGCGTCTGAGCTTAAGTCAATTTCCGGAATAACTTCAAGGTCTATGGCTGCTATTTCATCTTCATATGATCTAGACAATGCATCGGCTACAATATTTTCACTGCCTTTGCGATGTTCTATACTAAAGTTAAAACCTTGTAGCTTTATAGCCCATCTTGCAAGTCTACCATTCAAGTCTTGTTGATTCATTAGCCAACGTAAACTTGCATGATCGGTTACGACTTTAAATTCGTGACCTTCATTGTACATGCGAAATCGTTTTATAGCTAAATCTACAGCTAAACATTCAGTTCCGCCACAGAATAATTACGTTGGGCTTTATTAAGCTGCTTTGACTTATACACAATATGTCGTTCTACTCCAGAATCATCATATTCTCCTAGTACTGCGCCTATAACATTTATAACACAAAGGGTTTGGCGTAATTTGGATGGATGAGAGAAGTGCAGATGTTAGTTGTCTCTTTAATTCATCCGGAGCCTTTTTGCGCATCCTCATCCCACTTTTTCTCCTCTCAACATTTATTAATTCAGTTAAAAGCGAACGTCAATATCCGAATCTTTGATACCAGCCGGCATACTCAAAAAGACGTTTAAGCGGTGGGCTTGTTTTAAGTACTAGAAATTCTATGACAGTCTGAATTTTAATTAGACTTATTCTGAATATGTCTGCACCTACAATATATCGTATATATTAGATTTTTGTGCAGACAAAATTGATTCTTATTAACGTATTATTGTGAGACCAGCCTTCTTCAAACTTAGAGAACATCACTAATAAGTCATTCAAATAAACTAATTCATGGTGCTTCATGGTATAAGGCATGACTTGATCTATAAGTCGGCACAACGTTTGAGGAGCATTCGTTAATCCGAATGGCATCCTGGTAAAATAATACAAAGGTTTGCTGAGGGTAATATTCGCAGTTTTCTTCTATGACTTGGCATCCTAAGAAATCTACCAGAAATCGTATTTTAAGTCAATTAAATACACTGAACACGTGGAAGGCGACTTAACAGTCGTTCGATTAGAGGTGACGAATGACTAACTGTAACTGAATTTAGCTTCCATGAATCTAAACCAATTCTCACTTTACCTGGCTTCAGAACAATAATAGCCAGAGACGCTGGTCGTCTAGTAGAGACAGGGGCTTTTTCAAGGACGCCTAACTCAAATCATTCTATTGATTTCAATACACATCTGTTGCTCTTTAGCAGGAGACAATGAATAATATTTGGTTTGTTGGGCTTCGCATCACCAGCATTAACACTGTGGTCGATTAAAGATGTTTTTCGTAAACCATCTCATTCCGAGGATAGAGAAAATTTACAACAACTTTTAAGCGATTCGTCTCGATAACACTAAGACACATTATTGGACGATTGATCACTTGATCACGCTTACTGTAGTCGTATTAGAAATATTAAGACTGAATGACTTCCAAATACCCATTCCACAAATAATATATTCTGTGATTGAAGGTACAATCATAAATTCAACTTCTTTATGTAGTAAGTCATGCTCCAACGGAATAAGAAGAGTATACTTTTTGACATTGGCCATCTGCAGTGCGAAAATTGTATTTTAATTTGTCTTTAAACTTTATGTCTCCGCTCATGCTTTTATTGGCACCAATATCCAGCAATGCTAAATAACTTTGACCAAATAACATAAGATTTATATATGGACGCGATTCATTACAGTTGCAGATTATAGAGACAACCATAATGTTCCTTAATGATCGCTTTTTTCTCCAGAATTCGTTCATTCTAACTGAAGAACGAGTTTTGGGAAGCGAATTTACTTTGCGTTTATTTCCGCGCTACCTGTGGTAATATTTTTCAACTTAACATGAAATGGTTTGAATCTTAGATTCGTCGATAAGTCCGTGTTACTTTTA
This sequence comes from Drosophila quasianomalipes, assembly GCA_035043665.1. Classification (NCBI taxonomy): domain Eukaryota; kingdom Metazoa; phylum Arthropoda; class Insecta; order Diptera; family Drosophilidae; genus Drosophila; species Drosophila quasianomalipes. Next base: position 10,087 of record JAWNMU010000404.1, read on the forward strand.
GTTATTTGTTGATTACAAATTGAGTAATTTTTACTGTTGAATCATGGATCCGATGCTGTAGGTGGATATCCACTGATTATGCTCGGTGGACATCTTGCTGCAAGTTTTCCGATACGGGATTGCACTTAGGACATGTCAATTTGTAAGTATCAAGACGGCTATAACCTTAGCAAAATACGCGTCTGGTTTTTTTTACAATCTTGATATCTATGGATATCCATGCACGACTTCATGGCGAAAACCGCCGGTGTTACATGGCCGAGGCTCACGTTTTGAAGACAAACTTAAACAGAATTATTCGTGCTTGTAACATTCAGTTCGAAGGGTTGCTATATTGGGTGTAGCTACATGAAGTAGTTCTAGCCTCAATTCAGGCTTAAGATTTCTTTTAATATTAGCCACTAACTCCCGATCTGTCATTGGTTCTCGCAGTGCATCGAGCAATACACAGGACATCAGCAAAATTGATCAAAATATATGGCAAAATAATCCACCAAGAACTTTCTCCATTTCGCTGTTTAACGATGATCTGTAAGGTATCTATTCGTGAATCTATCAACTGATTCGGATCGACGTTATATCCATATCGCTAAAATTCCGAAAGCAGCACAGAGTTCAAAACCATTTATGTGCCTAGCTAATCGTGGTTAACTTATGCATTCGCCTATCGTAGAACTGTTATTGGTCAGGCACCGCATAACTGACAGATTCTAGCAATTCCTGAAGATTAATGTAGGAAAATTAAAGTTGCTTATGCCTATATTAAGCTCGTCGTGTCACTACTACAACTATACTCAAAGGATCGAAATAAATCTAACCGAGACAGAACAAGTTACAGAATCCACTAATGATATATTTAGATCGAAGAACAGAGATGTTGATGTTCTTCTTCTTTTACCCGCCCAACCTGTAAAGACTAATATTCGGTGCCTTTACCCTATTAAAGATGCAAAACCATATTTATCTCAGGAGCCCATTAAACTATTTTAATCCATAATTAATTCCTTATATACTTCATAATGATGGTTTTAGTTCCATTATTTTTAACATTAATTTTAGGAGTTTTACTTAATTACTAGTTTTCAAGTTTCATGTTTGGGAGTGTTACTTAATTACTAATAATTCATTCAATTTCTTTTTCTTCAATTTGGATCAAATAATATTCAATAATAAACTTATGCTATAACTATATATATATGTATATATATGTATGTAATTTGAGTTAACTAAATCAGGCAGGTATTTACATATGTCTTTGTATGCCACATCTGTTATATGGTCATTATTGGTTGGTTATTTTCTTTATAACTTACAATCTCTGAGTGCGGTTACGCCGTACTTACAGCACCAAAACAGCTGTGTTAGTAGTCCATCGTAGTCGACAGGCCTGAAGACGGATGACGTTGCTGTTTGAACTTCAAAACGGATTAGACAATATAACAGCTGATATTACATATACATACCATACCAAGTTTAGTTAACGCATTATAAAATTAAATATTAATTCTTCACAAATTCATTCTATGTTAATTTAACCTAAAGTTTAACTAAATTGTTGTGTATGGCCTTGTAGAGTTCAGTCCTAAATAGTCAAATTTTGCAGTGCGGTCACGATGATTCGGTCAATCGCCGCTCACATATAGTCCGATACTTGCACAAGTTGGTGCACTTTATGCCAATCAGATGTTAGATGCTTGCGTCCGAGACTTCGGCGCTGACCCGCCTTTAAAGAGGCGGTACCGGTGCACGTGAGCACTGTGGATACGGCGTCAGGGAGTAGATGTATTCCCCGCATTACACACCCAACAGATTAACAGCAAGTTAATTGCTAACGGCAGCAATACGCTTGTCGCGCTCGAACTGGCCAACTGTGCAGCTTCAATTACAGAAAGGGCACTGGCACACTGTAAGTGATCACAATTTGAATGATTGGTGTAGCCGCCCTGGCACAATTTGCTTATGGCAGCCGCCACGTTTCGGGAAGACGCCTATACACCAAAAAATCTTTTAAATAATATGCTATGCCGGGTTTTTATAATATATTTACACAATTTCTATCCAATATTGGTGGGAACGCACTTTTCACCGTTTTTAGTATCGGTTTCTTTCAATTAATATCAATAAAACGAGCTTTAATATGACGATGCCGCCAAGTTATTTTTCAATAAGAAATTTGTTGCATACGTCGTCAATTGCAGAAAGGAAAACGCATTGACGGATGCCAATCTGAGTCAGAGTTGCTAATTAGGTCACCGATTAGAGTTGCTAATTAGGTCACAAAGGACTGTGAATGGTTCGGCCAACGCATCATTATCGATCAGCTGTTTACATGTGTGCTTACAGGCTGATCGTTGTTACAGTCACGTCCCAAAAAACGTTACCAGTGCGAATTGTTCTCATTTTTTGTTAATATTAATGTGCATATATGTACACCACTACAACACAGGTTTAATCTAAGTCTGCTAGACGAAGATAAAAGCTGAAGAAAGGCGTTCATATGAATTACCATATGTCTTTCACATGAAATGAGCCTAACTCTCTGCCATTCAGGTCTTCTAAAATATATAGCGAGTTTCCTAACCTTTTCTTGACACGAACTTTGGTTCCAATAGGAGCTAGCTTTGCATTAAAATTAGCGGATGCATTACTTAATACAAAGTTTCGTTTAACAACTATTTGTCCAACTTCAAATGTACGTGGCCTCGCACGTAAATTATATGTTCTCTGATTTGTATCATAAGCCTTATTCATATGTTTTTGGATATCCGAACGTAATTTAGCAAACTCGTCAGCTCGATTCAACTTGATTGAGCCTTCGCTTAGTAAATTCAAATTTTTAAGCAACGAGTAATCTTTCCCATGAGTGAGCATATGTTGTCCAAACACAACGAAATAGGGTGACTGTCCAATAGTCTGGTGAAGGTGGTTTCTTAAGGAGCAGTTTATACTGCTTAGATACAAATCCCAATCTCTCTGATCGTGTCGTACATACGATCTTAACGCAGCGTTAATCGACCGATTAACTCGTTCTGCAGCATTTGATTGAGGTGAGTAAACAGCGGTACAGATATGCTTTACACCATGCTTTGAGAGAAATGCAGTGAATTCATGGCTTTTAAATTGAGTTCCATTATCACTTACAATTATCTCAGGAACACCGAAGCAATCGATGATATTTCCGAAATTCTACATAATTCGCAGTTTCGAATTTACGTGCTAAATGTCAACAACCATTTGTGGTCCAATAAAACTTGCGACGTATTAATTCTAAGCACTTGGCTATACCACAATGAGAAGAAGTAGATTAATCGTGCGCGGATTGGATCACACTTTCACGCAATGCCATGGGAACAACATGCTTCCAAGATTCGGTATTACAATCTATCTCATTCTGAGCCAATTCTGTACGGTGGTAAATATATTCATCCACAACTTGGAAATCAGGTAAATTGGCTTTAACATAATGATCCTTTAGTTCGACATATTCACTAGACTTGAATGCGTCTGAGCTTAAGTCAATTTCCGGAATAACTTCAAGGTCTATGGCTGCTATTTCATCTTCATATGATCTAGACAATGCATCGGCTACAATATTTTCACTGCCTTTGCGATGTTCTATACTAAAGTTAAAACCTTGTAGCTTTATAGCCCATCTTGCAAGTCTACCATTCAAGTCTTGTTGATTCATTAACCAACGTAAACTTGCATGATCGGTTACGACTTTAAATTCGTGACCTTCAATGTACATACGAAATCGTTTTATAGCTAAAACTACTGCTAAACACTCCAGTTCCGTCACTGAATAATTGCGTTGTGCTTTATTAAGCTTCTTTGCACATATATGCAATGGGTCGTTCTACTCCAGACATTGTGCTAGTACTGTGCCTACTCCATTTATAGATGGGTCGCATTGTAACACAAAAGGTTTAACGTAATTTGGATGGACGAGAAAGGGTGCAGCCTTTTTGCTCCATCCTTATTCCATTCAACAGTTTTTCCTTTCAATAATTCAGTTAATGCGAATGTAATATCCGAATACTGAGAGAGGGATCTCTGATATCGGCCGGTCATACCACAAAAAGCGCTTCGAGTCTGAATTTTATTTGGATTTATTCTCAATGTGCTTTCACCTACAATAAATCCTAAATATTCCACTTTCTTCAGTCAAAATTGACTCTAATTAAAGTTTGTCGTAACACCAGCCTTTCGAAGTTGCGTTGCTACTTCTGCCAGATGAGACAAGTGCTCCTCAAAGTTGGAGAACAGCACTAATAAGTCATCCAAATAAACTATTACAAGGTATATTACTTCATGGTATAAGATATGACTTGATCCATAAGTCTGAACAATGTTTGAGGAGCATTCGTTAATCCGAATGGCATCCTGGTAAATTGATACAACGGTCTGATTAGGGCAGTAATCGCAGTTTTTTCTTTTGACTTGGCATCCAAACAAATCTGCCAGAAAGCGTCATTTCGGTCAATTTTTGAAATACACTGAACAGGTGGAAGACGACTTAACAGTCCTTCGATTAGAGGTGAAGGATATGCATCCTTAACTATAACTGAGTTTAGCTTCCTTGAATCTAAACAAATTCTCACTTTACCTGGCTTTAGAACAAGAACAGCCGGAGATGGACCAGGCAGAGATGGGTGCTTTTTCAAGGACTCCCAACTCAATCATTCTGTCGATTTCAGTACACATCTGTTGTTCTTTAGCAGGGGACAACGGATAATATCTTTGCTTGATGGGCTTAGCATCACCGGTATCAATACTGTGTTCGATTAAAGAGGTTTTTCCTAACCCATCTCTTTCCGAGGATGGAAAAAATCTACAACAGCTTTTAAGCGATTCCTCTCGGTAACACTAAGACACATATTATTAGACGTTTGATCGCTGCAGTCTAATTCGCTTACTACAGTCGTATTAGAAATATTAATACCGAATGACTTCCAAAAATCCATTCCACAGATGATGTCTTGTGTGATTGAAGGTACAATCATAAATTCAACTTCTTTCTGCAGTAAGTCATACTCTAACGGAATAAGAGAGTCCCTAGTACTTTTTGACGTTGGCCATCTGCAGTGCGAACATTGCCATTCAATTTTTAAACTTTAGGTCTGCTGTAAGCAATCGTGCGTTATCCTCCGAATCACGCTTTTATTGGCACCATTATCCAATAATGCTAAATATCTTGGACCAAATAACATAAGATTTATATATGGACGCGAATCATTACAGTTGCGGATGGTAGAGACAACAGTAATGTTCTTTAGCGATCGCTTGTTTCTCCAAAACTCATTCATTCTAACTGAAGAACGAGTTTTAGGAAGCGAACTTACTTTCAAACAGAATATTTCCGCTCTACGCTGGTAATATTCTTTCAATTTTACATGCAACGGTTTGAATCTTAGATTCTTAGATAAGTTCGTGTTATTGTTAGGAATTTGTGGGGTACAAATTGAGTCTTTTCATTGTTTGATAGTTGATCCGAGGCTGTAGGTGGATATCCACTGATTATGCTCGGTGGACATCCTGTTGCAAGTTTTCCGATACGGGATTGCACTTAGGACATGTCGGCTTGTAAGTATCAAGACGGCCACAATCATAGCAAAATACGCGTCTGATTTTTATACAATCAACTGTTCGTATTGCTTTTATCTCTTGTTTAGATGCTTGTGACATTCTAGTTCGAAGGGTTTGAAGCTACCTTGAGAGTAGTTCTAATCACTCAATTCTCGGCTTAAGGTTTCTTTTAATATTAGCCACTAACTCCCGATCTGTCATTGGTTCTCGCCGTGCATCAGCAATACACCGGATATCATCCAAAAATTGATCAAAATAAATGGCAAAATAATCCACCAAGAACAATCTCATTCTCTTTTAACAATAATTGTGGTATTTATTCGTGAATCTATCAACTGGTTTGGATCGACGTTAAGACAATACTAAAATTCCGAAAGCAGAAAAGAATTCAAAATCATTTATGTTCTTAGCTAACCGTGGTTAACTTAAGCATTTTTCTATCGTGTTTATTGATTATTGGTCAGGCACCGCAAAACTGACAGATTACCCGCAATTCCTAAAAATTAATGTGGGAAAATGGGGTGGGTGCTTTTGCTACCTAGTAAGCTGCCGTGTCACATAACTAAAATTAGTAGACAGAGTGCTAAAGGAACGGAATAAAACAACCAGACAGAACAGCTAATAGAATCCCTATATTTAGTTCGAGGAATGGGGATGTTGATGTTCTGCTTAGTTTACCCGCCCAACCTGTAACGACTAATATTCGGTGCCTTTACCATAATAAAGATGCAAAACCATATTTTATTAGATACTTCATAATGATTGTTTTAGTTCCATTATTTTTAATATTAATTTTAGGAGTTTTACTTAATTACTAGTTTTGCAAGTTTCATGTTTGGGAGTGTTACTTAATTACTAGTTTTCAAATTTCATGTTTGGGAGTGCTATTTAATTACTAATTATTCATTCAATTTCTTTTTCTTCATTTTGGATCAATTAATGTTAATTAATGTAATCTAGAGTTAACTAAATCAGGCAGGTACTTACATATATCTTTGTATGCCACATCTATTATATGGTCATTATTAGTTGGTTATTTTCTTTATAACTTACAATCTCTGAGTGCGGGGTTACCCCGTACTTACAACACCAAAACAGCTGTGTTAGTAGTCTATCGCAGTCGACCGGCCTGAAGACGGATGACGTTTCTATTTGAATTTCGAAACGGATTAGACAATATAACAGCAGCTATTACATATACATACCATACCAAGTTTAGTTAACGCATTATAAAATTAAATATTAATTCTTCACAAATTCATTCTATGCTAATATAACCTAAAGTTTTACTAAATTGTTGTGTATGGCCTTGTAGAGTTCGAGTCCTAAATAATCGAATGTTTTGCAGTGCGGTCACTATTTCTTCAGGATGATTCGGTCAATCGCCGCTCACATATAATCCGATACTTGCACCAGTTGGTGCACTTTATGCCAATCAGATGTTAGACGTTTGCATCTGAAACTTCGGCGGTGACCCGCCTTTAAAGAGGAGGTACCGGTGCACGTGAGCACTGTGGATACGGCGTCAGGGAGTAGATGTATTCCCCGCATTACACACCCAACAGATTAGCAGTAAGTTAAATGCTAACGGCAGCAATACGCTTGTCGCGTTCGAAGTAGCCAACTGTGCAGCTTCAATTGCAGAAAGGGCACTGGCACACTGTAAGTGATCACAATTTGAATGATTGGTGTAGCCGCCCTAGCATAATCTGCTTATGGCAGCCGCCACGTTTCGGGAAGACGCCTATACACCAAAAAATCTTTTAAATAATATGCTATGCCGGGTTTTTATAATATATTTACACAATTCCTATCCAATATTGGTGGGAACGCACTTTTCTCCGTTTTCAGTATCGGTTTCTTTCAATTAATATCAATAAAACGAGCTTTTATATTATGATGCCGCAAAGTTATTTTTCAATAAGAAAATTGTTGCATTACGTCGTCAATTGCAGAACGGAAATGCCACAGATATTCTGAGTCAGAGTTGCTAATTAGGTCACCGATTAGAGTTGCTAATTAGGTTGCAAAGGACTGTGAATGGTTCGTCCAACGCTTCATCATCGATCAGCTGTTTACATGTGTGCTTACAGGCTGATCGTTGTTACATTGACGTCCCAGAAAACGTTACCAGTGCGAATTGTTCTCATTTTTTAAAATAATATTGTGCATATATGTACACCACTACATGTTTTCAGTTTTTATCTCCTACTCCAGAATTTCCTGCTAACTGGTCGTCGTTGCCTTTTCCGGAGCATTAATGTAGAGAGATACGAGACTCTCCAAAAGCTCCAGAGATTGTGCCGGCTCTTATGCTATGATATTATTTATTTTAATTTCTAAAGTAATTTTTATAATTTCCACTTCCCGAACCGTAATTTTTTTTATTTTCAGAAAACTTTTTTCGCGTAAACAAATCTAGAGGTCACCAATGTATAATTCACGAAGCTGCGTTATAATAATGATCAAGTATACGGAAATGGAACAAGAATTTAACACGACGACGTTGTTTAAGCATCGAACATAGACTGCTGCCGAAATGCCTCGGCAGGTTAATTGAAAACTTCTAAATTATCTTAAAGCTATCTACCATTATTCTTGTCCTACTTAAGACATCTAAATACATATTTGTAGATTTTATAGTATGTGTTTATTTATTGTATTATAATGAATTGACTTAACGATATACATTGTTAAGTCAAATTTATATTTTATTGTGCTTTCGTTCTTCACCGCTACTTGCAACCGAACTCTCTCGACTCCCGATCAGATATCGATACTTCTCTTATATGGGAAATGATTTGATTACAGATATCGATACTTCTTTTATATCGGTACTTATTCGATTACCCGCTCTCAATAGTATTGGAACGAATTCGGAGACTGTTGAGGTTTTTGAAGGTCCTTCATAGTCTCCTATTTTTATACTTGCTCCCACAGACGCAGATGTTTCGCCTATTGGCCCAAGCACTAAATCCATCCAGGAACCTCTGCGTAACCGCAGCTGCTCTCCAAGCAGTGGTAGAGTTAGCAAGGAACATAGTGTCATCTGTGTATGTGGCAAGCGGCGTGTTTCTGGCTACTGGGATCGGTAAGTCCGCGGTGTACAATGTGTACAAGGCAGGTCCAAGGACATCCGCTCCCATGCGGTGGTTGCTTGATCGCTCGCCCCTAACTTCAACCTTAAAAGAACGGACAAGCAGGTAAGATCTGAGCAGTAAATACTGCTATATTAATTCTTCACAAATTCATTCTATCCTAATATAACCTAAAGGCTTACTAAGTTGTTGTGTATGGCCTTGTAGAGTTCAGTCCTAAATATGCAAATTTTGCAGTGCGGTCAGGATGATTCGGTCAATCGCCGCTCACATATAGTCCGATACTTGCATAAGTTGGTGCACTTTATGCCAATCAGATGTTAGATGCTTGCGTCCGAAACTTCGGCGCAGACCCGCCTTTAAAGAGGCGGTACCGGTGCACGTGAGCACTGTGGATACGGCGTCAGGGAGTAGATGTATTCCCCGCATTACACACCCTACAGATTAACAGTAAGTTAAATGCTAACGGCAGCAATACGCTTGTCGCGCTCGAACTAGCCAACTGTGCAGCTTCATTACAGAAAGGGCACTGGCACACTGTAAGTGATCACAATTTGAATGATTGGTGTAGCCGCCCTAGCACAATCTGCTTATGGCAGCCGCCACGTTTCGGGAAGACGCCTATACACCAAAAAATGTTTTAAATAATATGCTATGCCGGGTTTTTATAATATATTTACACAATTTCTATCCAATATTGGTGGGAACGCACTTTTCTCCGTTTTCAGTATCGGTTTCTTTCAATTAATATCAATAAAACGAGCTTTAATATTACGATGCCGCCAAGTTATTTTTCAATAAGAAATTTGTTGCATACGTCGTCAATTGCAGAAAGGAAACGCGCACAGATGCTCTGAGTCAGAGTTGCTAATTAGGTCACCGATTAGAGTTGCTAATTAGGTCACAAAGGACTGTGAATGGTTCGGCCAACGCATCATTATCGATCAGCTGTTTACATGTGTGCTTACAGGCTGATCGTTGTTACAGTGACGTCCCAAAAAAAGTTACCAGTGCGAATTGTTCTCATTTCTTGTTAATATTAAAGTGCATATATGTCCACCACTACAAGATAGGTTTAATCAAAGTCTGCTAAGACGAAGATAAAAGCTGAGGAAAGCGCGTTCAAATGAATTAGTATATGTCTTTCACATGAAATGAGCCTAACTCTCTGCCATTCAGGTCTTCTAAAATATATAGCGAGTTTCCTAACCTTTTCTTTACACGAACTTTGGTTCCAATAGGAGCTAGCTTTGCATTAAAATTAGCGGATGCATTACTTAATACAAAGTTTCGTTTAACAACTATTTGTCCAACTTCAAATGTACGTGGCCTCGCACGTAAATTATATGTTCTCTGATTTGTATCATAAGCCTTATTCATATGGTTTTGGATATCCGAACGTAATTTAGCAAACTCGTCAGCTCGATTCAACTTGATTGCGCCTTCGCTTAGTAGATTCAAATTTTTAAGCAACAAGTAATCTTTCCCGTGAGTGAGCATATGTTGTCCAAACACAACGAAATAGGGTGACTGTCCAATAGTCTGGTGAAGGTGGTTTCTTAAGGAGCAGTTTATACTACTTAGGTACAAATCCCAATCTCTCTGATCGTGTCGTACATACGACCTTAAACTCGTTCTGCGGCACTTGATTGAGGTGAGTAAGCAGCGGTACAGATATGCTTTACACCATGCTTTGAGAGAAATGCAGTGAATTCAAGGCTTTTAAATTGAGTTCCATTATCACTTACAGTTATCTCAGGAACAGCAAAATAATCTTCAAGTTTCCTCACTGGTTTCAGGAATGTAAATAAAAATTCCAATATTTCCTCTTTTTGTAAATCTACATACAGCCTTTGGAATGGTCTCTCACTTATGAATTGATTCCCATTCGTGACCCATTCGTGTTTTCACTGCTTGAGATGAATATTTCAAATTTTTACATAATTCAGAGTTTCGAATATATCTGGGAATGTCAGCAACCATTCGAGGCTAATAAAACTTGCGACGTGTTAGTTCTAAGCTCTTGGCTATACCACAATGAGAAGATGTAGGTTGATCGTGCGCGGATTGGATCACACTTTCACGCAATGCCATGGGAACAAAAAGTTTCCAAGATTCGGTATTACAATCTATCTCATTAAGAACAAATTCTGTACAGTGGTAAATATATTCATACACAACTTGTAAATCAGGTAAATTCGCTTTCAAATACTGATCCTTTGCGTTAACTTCAAGGTCTATGGCTGCTATTTCATCTTCATATGATCTAGACAATGCATCGGCTACAATATTTTCACTGCCTTTGCGATGCTCTATACTAAAATTAAAACCGATTACAACTTTAAATTCGTGACCTTCAATGTAAATACGAAATCTCTTTATAGCTAAAATTACTGTTAAACAATTTAGTTCCGTCACAAAATAAATGCGTTTAATGTTTATTGAGCTTCTTTGACATATACTATATATATACGCAATAGGTCGTACTACTCCAGACTCATCACATTGTGCTAGTACTGCGACTACACCATTTATAGAGGCATCGCATTGTAACACAAAGGGTTTGGCGTAATTTGGATGGACGAGAAAGGGTGTAGATGTTAGTTGACTCTTCAATTCATCCGAAGTCTTTTGCACATCCTCATTCCACTCAAAAGTTTTTCCTCTTCACAATTCAGTTAAAGCGAATGTACTTTCCGAATATTGAGAGAGGAATCTTTGATGCCAGCCGGTCATACCCAAAAATCGCATAAGCTGCCGTTTTGTTTTAGGGATTGGAAATTCCGAGAAGTTGCGTTGGTACTTCTGCCAAGTGAGACAACTGTTCCTCAAAGCTGGAGGACATCACCAATAAGTCATCCAAATAAACTAATACATGAGACTTCATGGTATAAGGTATGACTTGATCTATAAGTCTGTACAATGTTTGAGAAGCATTCGTTAATCTGAATGGCATCGTGGTAAATTCAACGGTCTGTTTGGGACAGTGATAGCAGTTTTTTCTTTTGACTTGTGGCATCCAAACAAATCTGACAGAAGGCGCCTTTTAACATATGTATCCTTAACTGTAACTGAATTTATCTTCCTTGAATCTAAACAAATTCTTACTTTACCTGGCTTTGTAACAAGAACAGAGGGAGAGCACCAGGCAGGATTATGGGGCTTCTCAAGGGCCCCCAAGTCAATCATTCTATAGATTTCAATATACATCAGTTGCTCTTTAGCAGGAGATTACGGTTAATATATTTGCTTGATGGGCTTAGCATCACCAGTATCAATATTGTGTTCGATTAAAGATGTTTTTCCTAAACCATCTCTTTCCGAGGATGAAAAAAATCTACAAAGACACATATTATTAGACATTTGATCACTGCAGTGTATTTACTACAGTCGTTTTCGAAATATTAAGACCGAATGACTTCCAAAAATCCATTCCACAAATGATGTCTTGTGTGATTGAATCTACAATCATAAATTCAACTTCTTTCTGCAGTAAGTCATACTCCAGCGGAATAAGAAGAGTGCCTAATCCTTTTTGACGTTGGCCATCTCCAGTGCGAACATTTTCTTTCAATTCTGTTTGTTGCAAACAATCGTGGCTAATTGTCCTGTGATCACGCTTTTATTAGCACTACTAATGCTAAATATCTTTGACTAAATAACATAAGATTTATATATGGGCGCGAAGCATTACAGTGGTGGATTGTAAAGACAACGTACTGTTCTTTAACGATAGAAGCACGAGTGTTGCGAATCGAATTTACTTTCAAACAATATTTCCGCTCTACGCTGGAATATTCTTTCAATTTAAATGAAACGGTTTGAATTTAAAATTCATCGATAAGTCCGGGTACAAATTGTGTCTTTTCACTGTTTAATAGTGGATCCGAGGCTGTAGGTGGATATCCACTGATTATTTTCAGTTGCAAGTTTTTCGATACGGGGTTGCATTTAGGACATGTCGGATTGTCGACCACAACCATTGCAAAATACCATTGCAAAATAATTCCAACATTTTAACATCAACTGTCATCCTCATCCATGATTTCATTGAGAAAACGCCTGGTGTTAGTTGGCCGAGGAACAGGTTTTCAAGACATACTTAAACAGAATTTTTCATGCTCATGACATTCAGTTCGAAGGGTTGCTATATTGGAAGTAATTCTAACCTCATTTCAGGCTTAAGATTTCTGTCATTGGTTATCGACGTGCATCAGCAATACACAGGATAGCATCCAAAAATTGATCACTTGATGACTTTCTCCATTGCGGTGTTTACGAGATCTTAAAGAATCTTTTATCTCCTCATCCGAGCGTTGATTTCTATATCGCTCACGCAAGTCATCGCATAATTGAAACCAATTAGACCGACTATTTGTTCTTCGAAACCGCCACATGAACTGTACTGCATGTCCACAGAGCAATATATTTGCAAATTGATAAAGCCAATTCCAATTTCCGTTTCCAAGCAATTGATCCGGTAAATAAAATCTTCCACAGAAATTTCATTAAAGGATCCAGAGAATTGTACATGCCAACTCGAAATAATTCTTGAGACTTTGTCGGGTCGTTCAATGGAATCAGTGCTTCGATTATCTAAAACTGCTCGAATCACTTGATTAATGTTACTATTTAAATTCGTTAAATTATTTTGCACAACTCCTAATTCAATTCTTGCTTCCTGATGGTTATTATAAAGATTAAGGCTTCTTATAGCTAAACTGATCTTGTCAGTCAATGCTACAAGTTGCTGAATTCATTGTATAGAAATGATGGGTGGGTCAAGAGAAGCATTGGATGAATCGTGTCTATTCCTGACATCCAAATTAGTTTTGGGCCTGTCAACCTGTGCGCCAGAGTTATTTCGCTGGTTATTAGATCTGGTATTACGTTTATTCCTAGGCGTGGCACCTGTTCGATGGCCACCACGAACTGTTCGAAGAACTTGAATGGGCTGTCCCGATAACTGATTTTTTACATAATTTAACTGTGAAATTCTACACGGCTGTCTACACGAAGGACATGTTTCATTAGTACTTAACCAGGTTACCAAACACGCTTGGTGGAATTTATGTGTGCAAGGAAATAATTTGAAGAATTGGTTTCGGAAAGAGAAACGTGGCGAAATAATCTACCAAGAATAGTCTCATTCTCTTTTAACAACAAGTGCGGTATTTATTTAGAAATGTATTACCTGGTATATAGATATACTAAATAACAATACTAAATTCTTAAAGGAGAAAAGAATTCAAAATCATTTATCGTTTTAGTTAAGGGTGGTTTTGGCAGTAGCATCAAAGAACTTTAATTGATTATGAGTTGTTAACATGTTTGAATTTGGAGCTCTGTGTGGTTTAATATAAATATCTTATTTATATTAATTTGATTGCTAAGTGCAGTTTGAACGGTAGCAGACAACGTTAGCAGCACTCTCTTTATACAACGCTCTCATTGTGCAGCGCTCTCTCTCTCTCCTCGCTCTCTCGAGAAAGGCCGTTTGCTGATCGGCGGGCTGCTGCAGGCTTATAACTTCAGCTTATGGCTTCAAACCTTCAATTTCGGTAATCGATCGTTAGTTGCTCTTGTTGTGAAAATGTTTAGCAATTGGTTTCAAACTTTAATCAACAAAGTGTTGATAGAAAAGACTAAGCGTTTGGCTTCTAGTCTAGGCATCTTTGAAGAATTTTTGTAACGTGGAAATAACTTGTTATGTTATTAATTTGAAAATAAAGCTATCAAAAAGCTGAAAGTGCAAATTGGTGATCAACTTAAGCCATTTACTTTCATATATATTGATTACTGGTCAGGTACCGCAAAAACTGACTTGACCCCCACAATTCCTAATAATTAATAATACGCACTGAACTATTTCAAATATTGGATGGTGGTTGATTTGGGGAAAGGAGAATTCAGATAGGTTAACGGTTTTGTGGGGATAGCCATAGTACAATATTCGTAGCCCCTCGTTGGTCGCTATTTAATTACATAACGAACTCGTTAAAGTGTGCAGCAAACTGTGGGTGTGGGTGATTTTCCTACATAGTAAGCTGCCGTTTAGACAGAGTTTAGGTCAAAGAATAGAGATTTTGATGTTCTTCTTCCTTTAGCCGCCCAACCTGTAAAGACTAATGTTCGGTATATTTACCCTATTAAAGATGCAAAACCATATTTATATCAGGAGCCCATTAAACTATATTAATCCATAATTAATTCCTTATATACTTCAAAATGATTATTTTAGTTCCATTATTTTTAACATTAATTCTAGGAGTTTTACTTAATTACTATTTTTTGCAAATTTCGTGTTTGGGAGTGTTACTTAATTACTAATAATTCTTTCATTTTCAATCAATTTCTTAGATTACAAATTATTCAATAATAAACGTATGCTACAAAGGCATTTGACTATATGTATTTGTAATTTGAGTTAACTAAATCAAGCAGGTATTTACATTTATCTTTTATAAGGTCATTATTTGTTTGTCCATCGTAGTCGAGAGGCATGAGGACGGACGACGTTGCTGTGTGAACTTCTAAACGGATTAGACAATATAACAGCTGATATTACATATGCATACCATAGCAAGTTTAGCTAACGCTTTGTAAAATTCATTCAATGTAAATTTAACATAAAGCTTAACTAAAGTCTTGTGTATGGCCTTGTAGAGTTCAGTTTTAAATAATGGAAGTTTTGCCGCAGTGCGGTCACTATTTGTTCATGATGTTTCGGACAACCGCCGTTCACATAGGATCCGTTACTTGCCCAAGTCGGTGCACTTTATGCCAATAAGATGTTGGATGTTTGCGCACTGCACTACAATTACAAAATCTGATCGTCCGAGACTTCGGCGCTGACTTACCTTTAAAGAGGCTGTACCGCTGTACGTGGACCCTATGGATACGAAGTCAGGGAGTTCCATGACTTATTCCCCGTATTGCACAACCAACAGATTAATTGTAAATAAATTGTTGGCGGCAGTAATACGTTCGTCGCGCTCGCACTGGCCAACTGTGCAGCTTCAATTACAGAAAGGGCACTGGTACACTGTAAGTGATCACAATTTCAATGATTGGTATAGCCGCGCTGGCACAATTCTGTTATGGTAGCCGCCACGTGTCGGGAAGACGCCTTTACACAAAAAAAAAATCGTCTAAATAATATGCTATACCGGGTTTTATAATTTATTTACACAATTTCTATCCAATATTGGTGGGAACAAACTTTTCACAGTTTTAGTATCGGTTTCTTTCAATTAAAATTAATAAAAAGAGCTCTAATAAGACGATGCCGATGAATTCAATAAGAATTTTGTTGCACACGTCGTCAATCGCAGAAGGGAAATGAATGGGCCGGAACCAACTGGGGTGGGCGTCGCAACGCGCCGATGCTCTGATTCAGAGTTGCTAATTAGGTCACCGATCAGAGTTGTTAATTAGGTCTTTCAAAGGAAATGAGCCTAACTCTCTGCCATTCAGGTATTCTAAAATGTATAGCGAGTTTCCTAACCTTTTCTTTACATAAACTTTTGTTCCAATAGCAGCTAACTTTGCATTAAAATTAGCGGATGCATTACTTAATACAAAGTTTCGTTTAACAACTATTTGTCCAACTTCAAATGGACGTAGCTTAGCACGTAAATTATATGATCTCTGATTTGTATCATAAGCTTTATTCATATGGATTTGGATATCCGAACGTAATTTAGCAAACTCGTCAGCTCAATTTAACTTGATTGCGCCTTCGCTTAGTAAATTCAAATTTTTAAGCAACAAGTAATCTTTCCCGTGAGTGAGCATATATTGTCCAAACACAACGAAATAGGGTGACTGTCCAATAGTCTGGTGAAAGTGGTTTCTTAATGAACAGTTTATACTGATTAGATACAAATCCCAATCTCTCTGATCGTGTCGTACATGACTAACGCACGTTGATCGACCGATTAACTCGTTCTGCAGCATTTGATTGAGGTGAGTAAACAGCGGTACAGATATGCTTTACACCATGCTTTGAGAGAAATGTAGTGAATTCATGGCTTTTAAATTGAGTTCCATTATCACTTACAGTTACCTCAGGAACAGCAAAATAATCTTCAAGTTTCCTCACTGGTTTCAGGAATGTAAATAAAAATTCCAATATTTCCTCTTTTTGTAAATCTACATACCGCCTTTGGAATGGTCTCTCACTTATGACTTGATTCCCATTCGTGTTTTCACTGCTTGAGATGGATATTTCGAATTTTTACATAATTCAGAGTTTCGAATATATCTGGGAATGTCAGCAACCATTCGAGGCCAATAAAACTTGCGACGTGTTAGTTCTAAGCTCTTGGCTATACCACAATGAAAAGATGTAGGTTGATCGTGGGCGGATTGGATCACACTTTCACGCAATGCCATGGGAACAAAAAGATTCCAAGATTCGGTATTACAATCTGTCTCATTAAGAACAAATTCTGTACAGTGGTAAATATATTCATACACAACTTGTAAATCAGGTAAATTCGCTTTCAAATACTGATCCTTTGCGTTAACTTCAAGGTCTATGGCTGCTATTTCATCTTCATATGATCTAGACAATGCATCGGCTACAATATTTTCACTGCCTTTGCGATGCTCTATATTAAAATTAAAACCGATTACAACTTTAAATTCGTGACCTTCAATGTAAATACGAAATCTCTTTATAGCTAAAATTACTGTTAAACAATTTAGTTCCGTCACAAAATAAATGCGTTTAATGTTTATTGAGCTTCTTTGCCATATACATATATATATACGCAATAGGTCGTACTACTCCAGACTCATCACATTGTGCTAGTACTGCGACTACACCATTTATAGAGGCGTCGCATTGTAACACAAAGGGTTTGGCGTAATTTGGATGGACGAGAAAGGGTGTAGATGTTAATTGCCTCTTCAATTCATCCGAAGTCTTTTGCACATCCTCATTCCACTCAAAAGTTTTTCCTCTTCACAATTCAGTTAAAGCGAATGTACTTTCCGAATATTGTGAGAGGAATCTTTGATACCAGCCGGCCATACCCAAAAATCGCTTAAGCTGACGTTTTGTTTTAGGGATTGGAAATTCCGAGAAGTTGCGTTGGTCCTTCTGCCAAGTGAGACAAGTGTTCCTCAAAGCTGGAGGACATCACCAATAAGTCATCTAAATAAACTAATACATGGGACTTCATGGTATAAGGTATGACTTGATCTATAAGTCTGTACAATGTTTGAGGAGCATTCGTTAATCCGAATGGCATCCTGGTAAATTCAACGGTCTGTTTGGGACAGTGATAGCAGTTTTTTCTTTTGACTTGTGGCATCCAAACAAATCTGCCAGAAGGCGCCTTTTAACATATGTATCCTTAACTGTAACTGAATTTATCTTCCTTGAATCTAAACAAATTCTCACTTTACCTGGCTTTCTAACAAGAACAGAGGGAGAGCACCAGGCAGGGTTATGGGGCTTCTCAAGGGCCCCTAACTCAATCATTCTATAGATTTCAATATACATCTGTTGCTCGTTAGCAGGAGATTACGGATAATATCTTTGTTTGATGGGCTTAGTATCACCAGTATCAATATTGTGTTCGATTAAAGATGTTTTTCCTAAACCATCTCTTTCCGAGGATGGAAAAAAATCTACATCTTTTAAGCGATTCTTCTCGGTAACACTATCACACATATTATTAGACATTTGATCACTGCAGTGTATTTACTACAGTCGTTTTCGAAATATTAAGACCGAATGACTTCCAAAAATCCATTCCACAAATGATGTCTTGTGTGATTGAATCTACAATCATAAATTCAACTTCTTTCTGCAGTAAGTCATACTCCAGCGGAATAAGAAGAGTGCCTAATACTTTTTGACGTTGGCCATCTCCAGTGCGAACATTTTCTTTCAATTCTGTTTATTGCAAACAATTGAAACGGTTTGAATTTAAAATTCATCGATAAGTCCGGGTACAAATTGTGTCTTCTCCACTGTTTAATAGTGGATCCGAGGCTGTAGGTGGATATCCACTGATTATTTTCAGTTGCAAGTTTTTCGATATGGGGTTGCATTTAGGACATGTCGGATTGTCGACCACAACCATTGCAAAATACCATTGCAAAATAATTCCAACATTTTAACATCAACTGTCATCCTCATCCATGACTTCATTGAGAAAACGCCTGGTGTTAGTTGGCCGAGGAACAGGTTTTGAAGACATACTTGAACAGAATTTTTCATGCTCATGACATTCAGTTCGAGGGGTTGCTATATTGGAAGTAATTCTAACCTCATTTCAGGCTTAAGATTTCTGTCATTGGTTATCGACGTGCATCAGCAATACACAGGATAGCATCCAAAAATTGATCACTTGATGACTTTCTCCACTGCGGTGTTTACGAGATCTTTAAGAATCTTTTATCTCCTCATCCGAGCGTTGATTTCTATATCGCTCACGCAAGTCATCGCATAATTGAAACCAATTAGACCGACTATTTGTTCTTCGAAACCGCCACATGAACTGTAATGCATGTCCACAGAGCAATATATTTGCAAATTGATAAAGCCAATTTCAATTTCGTTTCCAAACAATTGATCCGGTAAATAAAATCTTCCACAGAAATTTCATTAATGGATCCAGAGAATTTTACGTGACAACTCGAAATAATTCTTGAAGCTTTGTCGGGTCGTTCAATGGAATCAGTGCTTCGATTATCTAAAACTGCTCGAATCACTTGATTAATGTTACTATTTGAATTCGTTGAATTATTTTGCTCAACTCCTAATTCAATTCTTGCTTCCTGATGGTTATTATAAAGATTAAGGTTTCTTATAGCTCAACTGATCTTGTCTGTCAATGCTACAAGTTGCTGAATTCATTGCTTAGAAAGTATGGCATAAAGCAGTTAGCTTTCGCAGCTTACGGACACACTATAATTTTCGTAGCGAAAAAATCAAACAGCATTTCATTTTTATTTAGTTTTTCATTTATTTTTGTGTTGTACTCAAGCTATCGATTTTCGCGTCGTATCCTTTCAATCAGTGTGTTTTGTGCGTGTGCCGCCACCACTCTGCTGGGGTGCACGTGCTTGGCGGCCGCCTACTCAACCAATATGAGCGACATCTCCCATACCTCCACTGACGGCGATACTGCAGTTCCTTGGTGCTCGCCTTCTCTTGCCTGGCAGACCATCGAACACCGCTATAATCTGCTGTCTCGCCCGGCGAGCAGTAACAACAACAACAACAACAACGCCAACATTGCAAACATAATGGCAAATACTAACAATCTCAAGAGCTACAACAATTACATCAACAAGAACACCGTCAACAACAAAAACAATGTCCTCAACAACATTCAAAACACCAACAATGCCAACAACAACACTAAAAAAACACCAAAAAAAACACCAATATCAACGTCAACAATTTCAACTGCAACAACGCCAACAAAAAGACGAAAATTGCGAAAGTTTAAGATGAAATTGACTTGGATGCAGTGCCGCTCTACTTCTGCTGGAGCTCGTGCAGTACCACAAGCTCTCGAGAATCTGCTGTCAGATTCTGACGCAAGATGTCGAGTCGGTCGACATGGAAGAGATGGTCCCGCCGAGTGCGTCTACTCGTAATGAAGTTACTCACGATGAGGACCCCAATCTACGCACTGCCGCTGAGATACGCGATTGTTCCCTATCAAACGCACCAAATGTTGAAACTGTTGAAATTCGGCCAACAAGACCTTCGAAGCCTCCCCCACTTATTGCTGAGGGTATCACCAACGTTGTTGGACTGCTGGAAGCACTAAATGCTGTCACGCCGCCTGATAGCTTTATGCTCAAATACAGTGGTGGTGGGTCAGTAAGGGTAATGCCAAGTGGTATTGACGCTTACAGGGAAATACAGAGATTGTTCACGGATAAGCGATTCCCATTTCATTCGTACCAATTAAAGATGGATAGAGGTTTCGCGTGGTGATCAGGGGACTGCATCCATCCCTGCAGAAAATTGATCGCATCAGAGATGAGCTGGCCAGACTTGGGCACGCAGTGCGTGGTGTCCAAACTATCATAAGTCGCGTTACCAAGAAGGATCTGAATCTGTGTTATTTGGAGTTGGAGCCGGCTGTAAATGACAAAGAGATATACAATCTACGCTCCATCTCTCAAGTGCGCATTTCAGTGGAATGCCCTGACCGCCATATGGACATCCCCCAGTGCCACCGTTGCCAGGAATTCGGCCATACGATGAAGTACTGCCAAAAGCAGCATCGCTGCGTGAAGTGTGGCTCAGCACATGCAAGTCAGATGAGCGAAAAACCTTTGGACGCTAAACCGAAATGTGCTAACTGTGGTGGTAACCATCCAGCAAGCTGGAAGGGATGCCTAGCTTATCAGCGCGTTGCCAAGGAACGGAAGCTTGTGGCTCAGTCGCGAAGGCCGGCCCAAGACCCACAAAAGTCGCGCCCAAGAAGCACGCACAGCAACACTGGCAGCAACACCAGCAGCAGCAACGCCAACAGCAGCAATACCAACAGCAATAGCACAAACAGCAAGAACGGCAACAGCAACCACGACATCAAGAACACCACCAGCAGCCACAGCGCCAGCAATATGAGCTGCCCCCACAGCAGAAATTTCAGCTAGTGCAGCAGCCTCATCTGTACCATGAGCACTCCCAGTTCCAGTTTGACTGATGTCAAAATTCGACAAGTTGAGTGAGACACTTATGGCCATGATGAGCCTGTTGCACGCTACACTTGCAAACAGATGAGCCAAATTAGGTTACGCATTGGCGTGTGGAACGCCAATGGCCTTGCAAATGACGCCAATGAGCTGGAGTTATTTATTTAACGCCATCAAATAGATATAATGTTGGTCTGCGAAACTCACTACTGCCCCAGATCGCACTACAGGCTACCAGGCTACGATATTCACCTTGCCAATCATCTTTCGGATCGCATGCGTGGCGGAGCAGCAGTGATCATTAAATCTTCACTGCAATATCATGCACTGACTTCATTAAGTTGGCTATGCGCACAATGTGCTGTCGTTAAAGTCTCTAGTGAACAAGGCGAAGTAGTCCACTTTCTCCAAGATATTTGAAAAAGTATTTCTGGAAAGATTGTCGGCAGTAAGTGGCTTCCAGAGGGCTATTCCTAATCATCAGTTTGGCTTCAGGCATCAAAATGGTACACCAGAGCAAGTTCATAAGCAGTACAGCTCTGCGGTCTTTCTGGATATCCAGCAGGCATTTGATCGCGTATTGCATGATTGCCTGCTTTTTGAGCTCAAGTCCATGCTACCATCGGCGCACTATTTACTGCCCAGGTCTTACCTGCTTGGCCGTTCTTTTATGGTAGAAGTTAGGGGCGAGCGATCAAGCATCCGCCCCATTAGAGCGGGTGTAGCACAGGGTAGTATCCTTGGACCTGCCTTGTACACATTGTACACAGCGGATTTGCCGATCCCAGTAGCCAGAAACACGCTGCTTGCCACATACGCGGATGGTACTGTGTTCCTTGCTAACTCCACCACTGCTTGGAGAGTAGCTGCGGGTACGCAGAGGTTCTTGGATGGCTTTAGTACTTGGGCGAACCGGTGGAACATCTGCGTCAATGAAAGCAAGTCTCAGCACTGCACGTTTGCGCTCAGGAATGGTAACTGTCCAACTGTTCGACTCAACAATATGGTCATACCTCAGGAGAACAATGTTCGCTACCTGGATATGTATCTGGACAGGAAACTTACCTGTCGCAAACACATCCAGATCACGGCAGCAGCGTGTAGATCCAAAAAAACGAAACTCAACTGGTTGCTGAGGCCATTTAGCAAACTCAGCTTGAGCAACAAGCTGCTGGTCTACAGGAGCATCATCGTGCCCACATGGACATATGGGATCCCTTTTTGGGGCACAGCTGCAAAATCTTGGATAAACCAAATTCAAGTCTTGCAGAACAAGGTGCTCAGAGACATCTCTGGAGCTCCACCATACGTGAGTAACAGGACGCTGCACAACGACTTCGGTCTACCGACAGTCAGACAACAAATAAACCGACATACGAGTCGGTATAATGACCGGTTGCACAACCACGTCAACCCTTTGGCCTGCTCACTTGGGTCAAATACAACGCGCGGGAGGTTGAAGCGCCTACACACCAGCGACCTCTGGACTGTTGGGCGTTAAATTAATGTGTTACAAATGTAATATTTAATGTTATTTATTATCTGCTAAACCCAGTTCTATGTTTATGATATAGATTCTAATTCACAGCTATTTTTCATTCATATCTTCGCAAATCAATGTTTTATAGCCCTTACCTAGGTTGATTAATGTTTAAATATAATTGCTACATAAAAAAAAATATAGACTAAGCGATTGGCTTCTAGTCTAGGTATCTTTGAAGAATTTTTGTGACCTGGAAATAACTTGTTATGTTATTAATTGGAAAATAAAGCTATCAAAAAGCTGAAAGCGCAAATAGGGGATCAACTTAAGCCATTTACTTTCATATATGTATATTGATTACTGGTCAGGCACCGTAAAAACTGACTTGACCCCCCACAATTCCAAATAATTAATAATACGCAATGAACTATTTCAAAAATTGGATGATGGTTGATTTGGGGAAAGGAGAATTCAGAGAGGTTAATGGATTTGTGGGGATTTGGACAAGGCTATACGAGCCTCGCGCAATCAACTTGTTGTGACTGTTGGAGTTTCCAATGCCGTAGCCATAGTACGTTGTTCGTTGCCCCAAGTTGGATGATATTTAATTGGATAACGAACACGTTAAAGTGTCCAGCAAACTGGAGGCAGTCTCTGCTTACGGCGTCGACTATGCTCAGAAAGTGGGTGTGGGTGATTTTCCTACATAGTAAGCAGCCGTTTAGAAAGAGTTTAGGTCAAAGAACAGAGATTTAGCCGCCCAACCTGTAAAGACGAATGTTCGGTGCATTAAGGAGGAGCAGGAGCCCATTAAACTGTTTTAGTCCATAATTAATTCCTTATATACTTCATAATGATTATTTTAGTTCCATTATTTTTAACATTAATTTTAGGAGTTTACTTGATTACTGTTTTTGCTAATTTCGTGTTTGGGAGTGTTAATAATTACTAATTACTAATAATTCTTTCAATTTAAATCAATTTCTTTATCTTCAATTTAGATTACAAATTATTCAATAATAAACGTATGCTACAAAGGCATTTGACTATATGTATTTGAAATTTGAGTTAACTAAATCAAGCAGGTATTTACATTTATCTTGGTATGCCACATCTTTTATATGGTCATTATTTGTTTGTCCATCATAGTCGAGAGGCATGAAGTCGGACGACGTTGCTGTGTGAACTTCAAAACGGATTAGACAATATAACATCTGATATTACACATGCATACCATAGCAAGTTTAGCTAACGCTTTGTAAAATTCATTGTATGTAAATTTACCATAAAGCTCAACTAAAAGTGTTGTGTATGGCCTTGTACAGTTCAGTTTTAAATAATCTAAGTTTTGCCGCAGTGCGGTCACTATTTGTTAATGATGTTTCGGACAACCGTCGTTCACATAGGATCCGTTACTTGCACAAGTCGGTGCACTTTATGCCAAAAAGATGTTGGATTTTTGCGCACTACACTACAATTACAAAATCTGGTCGTCCGAGACTTCGCTCGCTGACTTGCCTTTAAAGAGGCTGTACCGCTGCACGTGGACACTATGGATACGGAGTCAGGGAGTTTCGGGACTTATTCCCCGTATTGAACAAGCAACAGATTAATTGTAAATAAATTGTTGGCGCCAGTAATACGTTCGTCGCGCTCGAACTGGCCAACCGTGCAGCTTCAATTACAGAAAGGGCACTGGCACACTGTAAGTGATCACAATTTCAATGATTGGTATAGCCGCTCTGGCACAATTCTGTCCGGGTTTTATAATTTATTTACACAATTTCTATCCAATATTGGTAGGAATCCACTTTTCACAGTTTTTAGTATCGGTTTCTTTCAATTAAAATTAATAAAAAGAGCTCTAATAAGACGATGCCGCCAAGTTAGTTTTCAATAAGAATTTTTTCCACACGTCGTCAATCGCAGAAGGGAAATGCATGAGCCGGAACCAACTGGGGTGGGCGTCGCAACGCCCCGATGATCTGAATCAGAGTTGCTAATTAGGTCACCGATCAGAGTTGTTAATTAGGTCACAAATGGCTGTGAATGGTTCTGGCAACGCATCATTATCGATCAGCTGTTTAGATTTGTGCTTACAAGCTGATCGTTGTTACAGTTGCGTTTAAAAATTTTACTAGTGCGAATTGTTCTCATTTCTTGTTAATATTAATGCGCATATATGTACATCACCACAATACAGGTTTAATCGAAGTCTGTAAGACGAAGAGAAAAAGCTGAAAAAATGTGTTCAAATGAATTACCATATGTCTTTCAAATGAAATAAGCCTAACTCTCTGCCATTCAGGTATTCTAAAATGTATAGCGAGTTTCCTAACCTTTCTTTACATAAACTTTGGTTCCAATAGGAGCTAACTTTGCATTAAAATTAGCGGATGCATTACTTAATACAAAGTTTCGTTTAACAACTATTTGTCCAACTTCAAATGGACGTAGCTTAGCACGTAAATTATATGATCTCTGATTTGTATCATAAGCTTTATTCATAGGATTTGGATATCCGAACGTAATTTAGCAAACTCGTCAGCTCAATTTAACTTGATTGCGCCTTCGCTTAGTAAATTCAAATTTTTAAGCAACAAGTAATCTTTCCCGTGAGTGAGCATATATTGTCCAAACACAACGAAATAGGGTGACTGTCCAATAGTCTGGTGAAGGTGGTTTCTTAAGGAGCAATTTATACTACTTAGGTACAAATCCCAATCTCTCTGATCGTGTCGTACATACGATCTTAACGCAGCGTTGATCGACCGATTAACTCGTTCTGCAGCATTTGATTGAGGTGAGTAAACAGCGGTACAGATATGCTTTACACCATGCTTTGAGAGAAATGTAGTGAATTCATGGCTTTTAAATTGAGTTCCATTATCACTTACTGTTATCTCAGGAACAGCAAAATAATCTTCAAGTTTCCTCACTGGTTTCAGGAATGTAAATAAAAATTCCAATATTTCCTCTTTGTAAATCTACATACCGCCTTTGGAATGGTTTCTTACCTATGACTTGATTCCCGTTCGTGACCCATTCGTGTTTTCACTGCTTGAGATGGATATTTCGACTTTTTACATGATTCAGAGTTTCGAATATATTTGGGAATGTCAGCAACCATTCGTGGCCAATAAAACTTGCGACGTGTTAGTTCTAAACTCTTGGCTATACCACAATGAGAAGATGTAGGTTGATCGTGGGCGGATTGGATCACACTTTCACGCAATGCCATGGGAACAAAAAGATTCCAAGATTCGGTATTACAATCTGTCTCATTAAGAACAAATTCTGTACAGTGGTAAATATA
>JAWNMU010000407.1:0-40383 GCA_035043665.1 Drosophila quasianomalipes
TAGACAGCCTCACACCCTCGACCCCAAGAAGACTTTCGAGACTCTCATTGCTCCCGTCAAGGAGGTAGGCACATTATTCTTACCATTATTTCTCGCTGTTTGTATGTCCAATACTCCTCTTGCGTGTCTATGCATTGAGTTAATCAAGGTTATCTCGCTCGTATCTCTTTACTAAGGCTGTCTATGTCTTCCTTGGGTTTAAATTCCCATTTGTGCTGCCTTTTGCTCATCCTAACTCTATTATAATGACGTACCTTTTGCTCCTCGTAGGATGAGTTCTTTGCCAAGTACTGGGAGAGAATCGTCCCATGGTTGTGAAGAGAGTGGATGAGAACTACTTCAATGGGTTGTACACCAAGGATGACTTCTTCTTCTACGTCAGCCGCAGCAAGAACAACCTTCGCTTCGACCTCAACGTCAACCTGCGCACCTACGAGGATGGAGAGACCCAGAACATGAACCCCCCTGAGGATGAGCCCGTGAGTTCGTCGATTTTGTCCACCGCAGTGGAGAACGGGGTGACTCTGCAGGTACTTCATCCCCAGCAGCACAGCGACAACGTCTACAAAGTTGTCTACGCACTCGAGTCCTCACTTCGAGGACTCGTGGAAGCAACTGCTACATCACTCCCAACAAGTCCCAGGGTCTGGAGGTTCACCACGATGACGTGGATGTTTTTGTTTGTCAACTCGAGGGGTCCAAGACTTGGAGTGTATACAACCCAATCACCCCTCTCGCACGTGACTGGGCAGTGGAGGACAGAGCCTCTCTGGGAGAACCCGTGTTGAAGGTGCTTTTGGAGAAGGGAGACATCCTGTACCTCCCCAGAGGAACCCCTCACGAGGCTGATGTGGACATCGATGGAGACGAGAAGGCTTACTCCTCGCATCTTACCCTCTCCTGCTACCAGGGCACCTCCTTTGCTGACTACCTCATTCATGCCCTTCCCGACGCCGTCAAGGTTGCTGCCGAAGACAACATCTCTCTCCGCCGTGGACTCCCCATCAACTTCCGCCAGTTCCTCGGTTCGGCCGTCCAGATCCCCGCCTCTTCCTCTTCCTCCTCCGCCTCATCTTCCTCCTCTGGTGATGAGGAGCCCTCGAAGTCGGAGTCGATGGTCTTCAGCTCCAACAAAGAGTTGATGTACGCGTTGGCGGAGAAAGGAGTGCTCCTCCAGAACTGTTGTCCCCCCGCTGGAGGACGTTGCCGGGACGAAGGAGAGGGAGAGGGAGAGTGTTGTGGAGATGACGAGGGCGAGGGAGGTTGCTGCGGAGGCGATGAAGAGGACGAGGACGAGGACGAGGAAGAGGACGATGAGGGCGAACTCACTGGACAGGTGGTTCCTGCGTTCCCTTCGTCTCCCCCTGCTGAGACTGACAGAGACAGCATCCGTAAACTTCAGAGAGAGCACTTCGCTCGTACCTGCACTCCCTCGTCGATCACGAGTTGTCCCACTACATGGGATATCGGATCTGCGGCGCTGACCTCTTTCATCTTGACTTCATGAACAGCAGACTCCCCACCCCTCCCTCTCGCTTCAAGAAGCCTCGGGAGGCAGCTACCAAGCCGGAGCTTGCTTGCAGCGAACTGAAGAAGGAGCTTGGAGTGGAAGAGGAGGAGGACGACGTTGAGGATGGAGGAGCCACCGTGATGGCCCTTGTGGATGCTGAGGAGGAGAAGACGATTCTCTGTCAGGGAGCGTTCAACAAGATCAACGACCTCCCTCACCGTCATCTTCCTTAAGGACCCTGACCACATTCAGTTATACACATACAACCCTACTGAATCTTTCTCTCAGGAACCCTACCGGGGAGGAGAGGACGAAGAAGACGAGAACGAGAATGCGGACGCAGAGGAGGGGAGGCAACGAGGATGAGGACGGGGATGAAGATGAAGACGAGGATGAGGACGCTATTGTTCTCGGGGGAGACGAAGTTGCCGAGGTAAAATGCAGGAGATGAGGACGAGGATGCTGATGAGGACGAGGATGCTTGATGAAGACGAGGACGAGGATCAAGAGGACCTCTACCCCTACGCAGAGAAGCCAGATGACAACGAAGACGTCGTGTACGTGCAGTTGTCCACGAAGAACAACAGAGAGTACCACATGGATGGGAGGTTTGACAACGCACAGAGAGGAAACAGCCTCATCCGCCTGCCCTCCTTCGTCGCACCCGTAATCGTGACTTTGCAGAAGAAGAAATCTCTCTCGATCGGAGACATCCAGATAGACTGGGACAGGTACCTCCAGCTCAAGAACAGTGAGGTAACTACAAGAAACTCAGACGACGAGGATGAGGACGAGGATGAGGATGAGGATGAGGACAAAGAGGTCAAGTCCGTCGAGGAGGTTGTCGCCGGAGGACGGGACGAGGACGAGGACGAGGACACCGTTGAAGACGATGGAACGTGCATCGAGTATCCCCAGACCCTTTCCAAGGAGGAGAAGGACGACATCAGGAAGCAGATCGTGAGACAGCTCTTCGTATCAGGAATGGTTTCACTTGAGTAAAGAAATTCAAGTAGGCAGGGAGCTAAAAAACAAAAAAAACTATCCAAACGAATTCCAACATTGTAACTATTTACACAAACTATTTATGAATTTCGAAATGTGTTTATTTCTTAGTAATTTAAACAATAAACCACGAGCACGTTTTGTATCTTTTACTTTGCCCAGACGAATTTTTACCAATAAAGGTGTATTTTACATGCTTGCGAGTTTCGGCCTGTCAGGGCCGTATGTACTAATTATTTTGGAGAGTAATGCACAGTGATGTTCTAGGGGCACTTTATTTGGCGTTTCGCTTTAAATAATTATATCAGTCAAAAAAAACAATGTGCTCTGTTTGCAGTCTAGTCGAATATTCTGCTTGGTTTTTTGTTTCTTTTCTTATCTGTTCTCTTCAATAACACCGGAAAATAAAAAATTAAAGTTCCACAGATCATCCAGTCAATGAAGCTTGCACTAATGAATAGAAGAGAACTCAAACGAAGGAGCGTATATAGAGGGGAGGGGAAGAGGGAAGCAGAGAAACGAAGCGAGGGAGAGTAAAAGATCAAGGAGGCATCTGAAGCGAAGAATAGCGGAGGGGAGGTGGAAGATGCAAACAAGCGGTAATACGTAGTAAGCCGTAGCTTTCATGTCCTCACTCTTCTGGAAACACGCATTGCCTTGAGGGCGTACTTGTACCTGCGAACCTCGATCCAACCATCTCCCTCTGCGAGTGGAATGCGGTTAACAAGCGTTCCCTGTGCGACGTGTGCTTCGTCGTGGTTGGAGTCTCCCTCGTCAAGTTGCTTGCACTGTGGCAATACAAAAGTGAGTGTCTCCAAGTGTTTGTTCCCGAAGAGAAGCTCTCCTATGTCTTCTGAGCCACTCCTTTCTCGGCATCTGAGCAACAAGCTCTCTAGCGCACTTGATACGTCTGGAGATGAGCTCTACATCTACGCCAAAGTAGCCAGTTAGGCTTGACGATTGGAATGATCCAATCGAAGATAAAGAACCGGAAGGGAGAACTAAACGAACAGTCTTCGTCTCGGCAGACAAATCGAGACACACGGAGGGGACCCGGGGGGACGAGGAATAAAGCAAGGGTGGAAGGAGGGGGTGTATACCTTGGGGTAGGAATATCTCGCTGGGGCTCTGAGGGGGTGGCATGATGTTGGAGAGTAAGAGCAAGGAGTGCGTGTTGAAAACTCTCTTCCGCTGTAGAGAGGGTGTGGGGCAGGGTTGTAAAAGAAGAACGAAGGGTCGATAGAGGAGTCAATAGTGAGCCTAAGGAGAGGAGCGTTCACACTGAAGCAAACAGGAGACCTCAAGAACAAGTTCACATTCACCTGCGATCGGAGGTTCAATAGTTTCGGAGGAATTAGTCCCTCCTTTCTATACCACTCCACATTCTTTCCCCTGGGTCTGCACTTAGCGGGAATGTCCCTTGCACAAGATAAGTTGATGTAGAGAGGGAGAGACCTCTTTATCCAAAAACATAGATGACTTACAGATGGGCCCGCTGATGGAACGTAGCTTGCAGCCTTCGAAGTTCTCCTCCTCACACAGCGTCGTTCTGCCCCACCCCTTCACTCTGAGTGAAACGTTCTCCCCAAGGTGTTTCAGAATGAGAAGCATCAAATCCTCATCGTGTATTTTCTTGAATGCATCGTGCAATCTAAACTCTATGACTGGGGATTGTTCCGAGATCATTATTCCGTCCTCTTCGTTTTCGTCTCTGTCTCTGGGAAATTCATGCTCCTTCCCACCCTCTCCGTGCTCAAGAGCATTCCTACTTCTCAGCGCTAGGGCTTTGTGATAGGACGCTACATTGATGATGGCTTGTTCACGTTTGCTCTTTTTCGTATTGATGATACCGTCTAAAATGATGTCTGAGTATGTGAGTTTGAGCCCTCTCAAAGTGGGACTGAGAAAGTGTCTGGCATCCCTAGCAATACAGACATTCCACTGTTCGTGTCTCCGGGGTGACTGATCATACTGGCCACGAATAGGTGGAGTAAAAGGTCAGCGCTCGCATCCACGGCATCCAAGATCTTTGAGCTCTGGAAGTATGTGCCGATCTTATACAACGGGAGAATTGTATTTGTTGTGACTGAGATCATGTCGTCTCCCCTTAGAGCCAGCAAACGATGCAATACTTGTATCTCTTTCTTGACTAAATGTCCCAGACGCTTGGAGTCGGCATGTTTTCTGGCCCGATCCAGCCTCAAGATCTCTCCAATACAGGCTCTGGCGAAGCCATTTGACTTTGCTTGAATCTAACTCGATCAGACTCATGCTCCACTTTTTAATTCAAATTGAACCAGACAATCAGTGATTGTAGAGCCTCTTTTGGTTTTCTCTCGAGGGAGTAAACACATGCGTAATTTCGTTATTTTCTAAACATTATTATTCAAGTGAATGGTATAATGCGAATTTCGAATATTCAGATCCAACTAACCCTATTTCAAGTTGTACTAAATGCAACATATTGTTTTAAACGTGTATTGTATAATGCGTCGTATCTCTTCACTAATTGCGAACTCACTACATTGTTTTGTCTCAAGATTAAGGATATATGTAATGTGCAGAAGATATATCGGATAGCTTTAAGTCAAAAAGAATAGTTCAGAGTGTACGCAATGTAATACATTATTAAATGTATTATCTTCACAACCCCTCGTACTAATTAACTACCATGACTCACTTGCACTTGCTTACTGATCATCTACATAGTTTGCCAGTAAAATCTGGTTTTAGCAGTAGAATCTGTGTAGGAAGCTTATGTTAAATCCTCGTTCCTTACTATAACGGGCTATGAATCCCATCCAGCCCATCCAGAATCAACAGTCAAGGAAACCAGCCTTGTGATGAAGCAAATGTGAGCAGTTAAACGGATAGTTTATTATACGATAAATTACCTACATTATAACAACGCTAGTAATTAAAAAGAAGCAACGCAAAGCACAATAGGAAAAGACGTTATCTCAAGTTTTAAGTAAACGCTTGCACGAGCACACGAGCATATACATATATACGCATAAGTACACTGCCAGAAATAAGAAACAGGATATCAACGAACACACATGCGTCACGTTCTTGCAAAGGCAATGTATCTACAAGTGTAAAATTGACTACTAAAAGTACGTGCAAATGCATACAAGTATAGTATTTAGGGTTATTATTATGTATATGTATGTATGTATTTATATAGTATATATACATCAAATCAAAGTACACAAAATTACACTACACAAACCTAGAGGAAAATCCGGCCCCCCCTCTACATCGTCATACTCCACAACCTGGATATTTTCCTCATCATCATCGCTGACTCCTCCCCCTTACGATATTCAAATCAAGCTCGATCTCCTCCTCCTCCTCCTCCTCCTCCTCCTCCCTCCAGGAATTGATTTTCTCACTAACCTCTTTCTCCTCCTCCCCGCATTCTGTTCTTCCTCACTTTCCTCCTTTCCTCCTCCACCACCATCACTATCTCTTCCTCCTCTTCCCCCTCCTCTTCCTCCTCCTCTTCCTCTCCATCCCCCTTCTGTTCCTTGTCTTGCTCTGCCCCGTGTTTCCTCCTTTTCACAGACCTCTTCTTTTCCCTCTTCGCTTGCTCCTTCTCCTTCTTCTTAGCCTTCTTCTCCTCCTTTCCTTCTTTGACTTCTCTGTTCTTGATCTCCTTCTCTCTCTTTCCTCTTCTCTCCCCTCTCCTATCTCGCCTTCTGCCCCCTCTTCTCCCTCCCTGCCTTCCCCCTCCTTTTCCCCGTCATCCAACTCAATTTCCTCTCCCTCAACCTCGAGATCAAGCTCCCCTTCTTCTTCTTCCTCCTCGTCCCTCTCCGTTGTCCTCTTCCTCCGCCTTTCTCTTCCTCTTCCTCCTCCATCTTCCTCTCCTTCTCCGCCCTCTTTCTCTCTCTCTCCTCTTCCCTGAGCCTCCTTTTCTCCTCCTTCGCCCTCTCCTTCTCTTCTTTCATCTCCTCTTTCTTTTTCCTCTCGTATTCCTCCAGCTCTTCGATTGAAGACATTCCCACAAGAAGGGCTTTGGAACAATCAAATTGAGATTACAACATTATATTCAAATTGAGACAAGTATATCATCGCAAATATTGATTGCACGCAGGAAGGAACATATCAAATTGAGAAATGCGATTAGAAAGAGGAACGGAGAGAGGGCGCAGATGTAAATGAGGTAGAGCATGAAATATGATTGAGCAAAAACTAATTGCAGGGGCTTTGATTTACCTTGTGTATTGTCGTCCCTTCCTCCTCCTCCTCGTCGGAATCTGTCCTTCTTGCAGTAAAAGAGAAGACTCGTTCGAAGATCCACTCTTATTCATGTCTTTCTTTTCCTTGTCCTTTCTCCTCGCCTTCTTCTCCTTCGCTGACTCCCTCCTTCTCTCTCTCCCTCCTTCGCCTCTGCGTCTGGATTCCACTCCCCCTCCTCGTCATCCCTGTCATCTTCGTAAGATTCTTCGTATTGTCTCGCGCTGTATTCGTCCTCTATGTATCTCTCAGGATTCAAGAGATAACTGCACTTCTCATTGTTCTTTGGAAACATCAACTCAACAAACAACTGGGAAAGGGGAAGGGAAAGGCGAAGGGAAAGGAAGGCAAAGGGAAGGGAAGGGAAGGAAGGGAAGGAAGGGAAGGGAAGGGAAGGAAAGGAAGGAAGGGAGAGAAGGGAGAGTCGTATTCACGTATGTATATAGAGAGAAAGGGGGCATGGGTAGTGAAGGGGAAGAAGGCCGTGATGAAATGAAAGGGACGGTGTCAAACGACGGGTGTAATTTGACGAGACAAGTATGCGAAGGAGGCGAGGGAGAAGAGGCGAGGGAGAAGAGGCAGGAGATCAGGAGCGGAGTGAAGGACGAATTGGAGGGAAGGGGAACGAGATTAGAAAATAAAAGAGAGGGGAAGAGAGGGAGAGGGAAAACAAAAGAGGAAGGGATAGACAGAACGAGAAGGGAAACACAAGCTGAGAGTCGTGTGTGTTCATATGCATATGTGTGTGTGTGTATATGTATATATGTGTGTGTGTGTATATATGTGTGTGTAGGTAGATAGACCGATGTATAGAAACATGTTCTTACCAGATCGTTGAATTTGATAGTTGAAAGTAAAGCATGAGAGATGAAGGTGGAAAGCCTAGCAAGACGAAGCACAGAGGAAACGTTGAAGGAGGAGGGAGAGGAGAGGGGGGCAGCACGAGTAGAGTGAGTGAAGGGAGGTGAGGTTAGAGTAGAGCAGAGAGGAGGAGGAGGAGGAGGCGCTGGAGGAGGGGGAATCGTAGGGGACGATGGTGAAACGATCATCCGCGTATTTGAGTTTGAAACACGAAGAAAAGGAAAGCGCGGGAGGAGAAGAAGGAGGAGGAGGAGAGGAGTTGGTCGAAGACGAGCATAAAAGATATGCTGAAGAAGAGAGGAATCAGGATGTGGTCTTCTCGCTCCGAATCCTCACTCAACCTCCCGCTTATCTCGCAAAGGCCCTCGCAAACCTGGCTCAAACTGTTGTTGATTTGTTCGCTGTTGTTTTGGAACTCACTCATCTGGGGAGGGGACATAGATGGGGAGGGTGGAGGACAAAGGAGAACGGGGAAAAGGGGGAGGAGGGGTGCAGAAGAGAAGAGAAGGAAAGGAAAGGAAGAAAAGGAAAGGGAAAGGGAAAAGGGAAGAGGGAAGAGGAAAGGAAATGGAAATGGAAAGGGAATAGGAAGGGAAGAAGAACAGAGAAAAGAGAAGAGAAAAAGAAAAATTAGAGGAAGTAGATGTACGAAGTTAGCCGTTGAGAGATGTGAAGCAATGGCATTATGAGCAGGACTATGATGAACAAGCGAAACTCAACCGAGTGCGACTGACAAGTGAAAAGAGAACGGTTCAAGTTGATCACTGAAAAGTAACAAGTAGCAAAGAAAGAGTGACGAACAAGACAAGTGAAAAGTGAAATGCGGAAGTTGCGTAGCTTACAAGAAGAAGAACGAGCTGAAGGAAGGTGGGACTACACACTCTTCAAGAACTTGAAGGCATTGTAGGACTTGGTTCTGTACATGCACCACGGACCTCTCTTCTTCCTCAGTCTCCTCCTCCTCCTCCTCCTCGTCGTCATCATCCTCATTTCCATCCTCTCCTTCCGCCCTCGTCCTTCGCTTGCTCTTCTTGGCCCTCTTTTTCTTTTTTCCCATAACCACTACCTCCCCCTCCTCCTCCTCCTTGGCCTTGAACAAGACGTAGATGGAATCAACGAGGAGAAGCAGCACAGAGCAGATGCTGTAGTGGTCTAGGAGAGAAGGGACCCTCGTCGCCTTCATCACCACTCTGAGGAAATCCTCCTTTTCGACAGTCCAAGAGACCAAGTCAAGGGCGAATGAACGAAACAAAGACATACGAGCACGCCAACCCCCTCCTCTCCTCTCTCTCTCTCCCTTCGCGGCTGCCTTCTGAGCTCTTCTCCTCTCCTTCTCCCTTGCTCTCTCTAGCTTCGCCTTTGCCCTTTCCTCAGCCTTCTTCTCTGCTGCTGCTCTCTTTTCCTCCCTTTTCTTCTGTTTCCTTTCTTCCTCCTCCTCTTCTTCCTCCTCCTCATCCCCTCCCTGCCTCGTTTCTTCTCTGTCCGTTTCCTCCTCCTTCTCCAACTCCACCATCTCCACATCCGGTTCTTCATCCTCCTTCCCCTCCTCCTTCCCCTCCTCCTTTCCCTCCTCCTCCTCCTCCTCCTCCTCATCCTCCTCCTCGCTCTGAAGAAGGATAGATGCGACCTTGAGCACCTGATAGAAGAAGAAAAGGGAGAATGATATGGTGTGTTTGTTTTTAGTTTTTGGCATTGAGCGCGTTGGAAGCGACAGACATTACCTGCTCGACAGTGTCTCTCTTCACAACGTTAACCAACACCGAAACGTCCAGCACTCTTCTTTGCATTTCACTTGTCTTCTCCTTCTCCAGCGTAGCAAGTGCCCTCTCCCTCTCTTCAGACTCCTCCTCAGTCTCAGTACAGGTCCAGCTCTTCCTCTCCACGTCCTCCCTCTTCCTTGCTGTGGATTCCCTTGCCTCTTCCCTTTCCCTTATCCCTGTGCTTCCCCTTCCCCTTCCCCTTCCCCTTCCACTCTCCTCTCTTTGCATTATAATACGCTCTTTTTTTTATCTTAAGCTCAGCTTCCTCCAATGGCCCCACCACCATCTTCCTCCTTTCCCTCCACCTTTTACCACCAAATCTGCCTTCCTCCGCTCGTAGTCAGCCGCGATGAGGAGGATGTCTTGCTCATATAATTCTCTCTCCATTGCAACGAAGAAGGCCATGTTAAAGATGCACTTAGCTTTGTCATCCTCCTCCTCCTCCTCCGCCCCCACCTCCATTTGTCCCTCTAGGCTGCTAAGCTCCCTCTCGATCAACTGGTTCATTTGGGCGACTAGGACGTTCAAACAGTTCCTAGTGTACAGACCCTTTTCTTTCTCCTTCCTCTCCCTGCCCTTCACCCCATCGGCACCCTCCTCCCTCTCCCCGTCCTCTTCGTCTTCAACCTCCTCGGTCATCTTTCGATATATTTCAACGTACATGCCTGGCATATCCATATTAAGAAACGTCCTCCTCTTGTGCGCCACCAGCTTCCTTCTATTTCCAGAAGCGAAGGAGACCTTGTCTCTGTAAGACTTCGAGGAGAGATCATCCTGTCCGCTGCTCCCCAGACGAGAGATCTTGGTCCCGCCCCCCAGCCTGTCTTTCTTGATAACGATTCCTCCGAAGTGGGAGTGGCGAGAGGGAGGAGGCAGTCGAAGGCGTAGAGGAGGAGACTGAAAGCAGTCGTTTGTTGAGGTCAGTGATGTCGAAGTGCGCCTCGAGAGAGGCAGAACGGGAGCGAGAGGGAGAGGTGGAGGCGGAGGAAGAGGAGGGAGAGGGAGAGGATGAAGAAGATGACTTTTTTCTCGAGCTCTGCGTGAGCTAGCGTTTGTACAAGCTGAGAGGGAAGAATATTCCTTCCCCTGCCAGCGCCTCGGATAGCTCCACTCATTGCCAGCTTGGAGAATAGCTTTGATGCAGATGAAGCGGTACCCACCCCGTGTTCTCCCTCTGCTGCCTTCACAGGAGTAGAGAACTTCGATGAGGAAGAAGCGAGGGGGAGGAAGAGGAGGAGGAGGGAGGAGGAGGAGGAAGAGGGGGTGGAGGACGAGCTCGACTTTCCAAGTGAGCTCATAAGAAGGCCAAGGGAAGAAGAGGAAGAGAGACGGTTCAGTTTGCTTCTGATTTTATCTTGTTCTTTTTCCCTGGCTGCTGCCTCTGCCCTCTTTCCCTCTCCTTCTCCTTCTCCGTTTTCTCAATGCCTAAGAACTGCCTCGATTCCTCTTCAAAACCAAACTCATCACTCCTTCCCCTTCCGCCCTCCTCCTCCTCCTCCTCCTCCTCCTCCTCCTCGTCATCCCCTTCCTTGCTCCCTCCAGATCTCATCTTCTCCATGACCCTCCCCCTCTCCCTCTCCTTCGCCTCCTTGTTCTTTTTCGCGCTCTCGATCGATTCCTTCAGTAACCGTTCTCTGAGCGAGGGAATAGAGGAGGGTGAGGGAAGGGAGGCAGAGAAAGAGGAGGAAGAAGGGGAAGATGGGGATGGAGTCAGGAGGTCCGAGGAGGAGGAAGCAGAACGTGAGAGGGAGGAGGAACGAGCAAGGGAAGATGAACGAGAGAGAGAGGAGGGGTGGGTGGGGGAAGTGAAGGAACCAGAAGCAGCAAGCGCTGCAATGAGAGAAGAAGACGCATTAAGAGGGGAGGGAGAGGGGGAGGAGGAGGCAGAGGTAGAGGAGGAGGAGGTCGAGGGAGAGGACTTTTTTGCCTGGATTGAAGCTCCATAGCTGTTCATGTAGACAAGGTCCTCAGGGTGTTCGTGTTTAAAAGTGAAATAAACAATATCGTTCACGCTCGCAAACAAGCTCTGTCTCCTACTGCTCTTTCCCGCGTCGGAGGAGGACAGGTGGAGAACCACTACGTTAACTAAGTCATAGAAATTGTTGTTGAAGAGGCCCCGCACTAACACATCGTGGCTGTGCCTCTCTAACTCATTCGCGAACGATGCCTGGGGATCCTTCTCAATGCAAAGCAGGTTGCGGAACAAGCATAACAACAGCTCAAGAGTACCTTCTTCCCTTCTCCAGCCTACCACCCGCCTTCGCCTTCTTCTCATCCGCCTCCCTCTTAGCTCTTTCAAACTTCTTCCCTTGCGCGTGCCACTTCCTCGTCTTCCTCCTCCTCCTCCTCCTCCTCCTCGTCCTCTTCATTATCTTCCATTTCTATGTTCCCTTCTCTTTCACTCACCGCCTCAGCAGCCCTCTCTCTCTTCTTCCTCTCTCTCTCTTCCTTCTTCCTCTCTCTTTCTTTCTCTGCCTTCTTCTCAGCTGTTCTTAACTCCTTCGCTAACGTCCCCAGCTCACCCCCTGCTCCACTCAAGAGAGATAAGTCAGTCGTCCAGTCATTCACCGCACAACCTAACAAATACACGATCACAGTAATTATTTCCTCCTCAGAAAAAGACATCTGTGTATAAAATAACACCCGGCAGACAAGGACAACAGACGTAGAAATAACAAACAAAATACATCAAGCAAGTTAGATCCATCCAGCAATTGATAATATTTGTTTCAAGGAAATCTGTAAATAGGACATACCCACTAAATACAGTAGGTGATGAAAAAAACATGCGTACCTTGATTTTATGTTGTTGTCTCTTTCTCTCAAAGTACATTGCTTCTGCCTCTCTCACAGGAATACTCAAACGCACAGCCAGTTTCACTGTCCACAAATTCATAATTATCGCACAAAAGCATAAAATAACACATATAAATATTAGTTCTAAGATGTAATACTATCTTATGCACATATAAAAATAGGGGATCTACCAAGAAGCACTATCGTTGGCTGAATGAACGAACTTACGCATGGAAATAACGTAGGGCTCATTGTCCTTGTATTGAACAATACAAGGAATTACGTGCGTATTTATAAAGTCCCAAGCTCCCAGCTGATAGTGATTGATTTGTTTCACTGGGTTGTCTCTCCTCAAACACGTGTCTATATATTCCGCATAGTCTATTGAAGATCAAGAGAAAGACAAAGGAGCAAATGCAGTATTAAATAGTGTTTTTTATAGGCATAGTGGTAAATAGAAAATAAATAAGCACACGTAATTCCAAGCATGTATATTCACGTAGTTGGCATGTTGAACGTAATGCTTACCAATCAAGTCTCGATTGGCATGGAAAACATTATCACTTTGAACTGAACCCAATCCATCAACATAGAACCTGAGATCTTCGATTTCATCTTTCGTTTGCGAATCAAACTTTAGAACCTTATCAGTATTCACTAACTCCTTCTTTTTGGATGAAGGCGCCATGGTAGCCAAAAAGACTCTGCTTCAGAGTAGCCGTATTAAAACTTTTTCTTTCTCTCGTATATTTGGCGCCATTTTTAGCGCCTAATTATTTTGGAAAGGAAAAAGCACGTAGTTAGGAAATATGAACGAACTACTTTACATGATCTTACTGTATGGGTTCATTTTACTTACACACTTAGTTAATGCATACTTTTATTCCAGTATTTTGTTTTCGAGTTAGTTACTCAGAATGTCTTTTGTGTGATTTAATGTTTTACTAACTGATTTATATATTGTGCATTTTATTACTTGAATAGTAAAGGCAATGACCGATGTTTGGATATCGGTAAGTTATACATTTATCAGTATCTCTCATGTAACTGAATGTTTGTGAGTGGTACATGTGAGCGCATGTCACTTAGTGTGTGGTAATAATATATTCTGAAATAATAAGCTCACTCTAATTTATTTCTTTGTCTACCAATAGAACTCCAAACATTTTTGCAAGATATGCAAAGTGTGGCTAGATGACAAACCTCTTGCAATCAGGCGACATGAAGAGGGAAAGAAGCACAAAGAATTAGCAGATAAGCAAAGAAATGATATACGTTCTGATAGGGATAAAAAGAAGAAGGATGAAGAACGTCTGCAACAAGAGTTAGCAAGAATAGAAGCATTAGCTGCTCAGAGTTACCAGCAAGATGTAGAGAGAGGTGAGAGAATTTGCAACGAGGTCCATCGAATAATTGCTGACATATATCATACTATTATATTATACAATTATTGCTTTCTGCATATATACGCTTGCGTTTGTATTTTCACCCACCGACTCATGTAGAGATGGCAGTAAGAGACGTTGTTGTTCATCCAAAGGCTGAGTCGAAAATTTGAAAACCTATTTTTCGCTTTTGTATAATCTACACACGCTACATTTCGTGTTAACTTTAGCTACTATATGTTTTTGGCATGTTATCTTTCTATAGTGTTATTTCCCATCTTTCTTGTTTTTGTTGATGGGTGCTCATGCGACTGTTCCTGCCCCTCTTCCCTCTATCTCTCTTCCTTCCACCAAACTACGTTCTTCATTTAACTGTAGGTCACGTTGATTCGTCCTCAAACAATGTGAGGCTCACCAATAGAGAGTACGTACCCCCCCCTCGCCCTATTGCACATCCTGTTTCTGTCTCATCCTTTGTCCCCTCTCCCCCTGGCTTCGCAGTTCCCCTCCTCCAGGAATAGCCCAAAAACAAGCATCCTACCCCTCCTCTTCCTCCTCCTCTTCCTCCTCCTCTTCCTCTTCCTCTTCCTCCTCTTCATCGTCCTACACCTCCTCCTACTATCCCTCTTCTGCTGGGCCTGACCTACTGGCAGAACACTCGTTCTATGAGAGTGTGTACACTGGGGGAGATATAAGAGTCAAGACAGAGGTGAAGCGGGAGGAGGGGGTTAGGGGGAGCAAGAAGAGAGGATAAAAAAGGAAGAGGGAGAAACAGGTGACGAAGGCAGTGGTCTGACGAGGGTGAAGGTAGAAGAACAAGGAGAGGAAGGAGGAGTGGGGGAGGTGAGGGGTGAAGGAGGAAATAGGGGCACATAAGGCAGGAGAAGAGAAGGTGGAAGGCGAGGGGGTCAGGGAGAATGGGGAAGAGGCAGAGGCACAAAAGGAAGTGATAAAGGATGAAGCAACAGGGTTTGGTGCGTGGGAGGTAGTGGATGTGAAGAAAGAGAAAGAGGAGACCGAGAGAGCAATCAACTTCACGTTCGGAGGAGGGATCAAGGGAAATGGGGAGAGAAGAAGGGGAGGGGGAAAGAGAAGAAGAAAGAAGGAGAGGAGAGCAGGAGGAGAAGCAGAGCATCCATCCAGGGAATGAGCTCGGAAGTAGGAGCTATAGGGATGGAAAGGTGGGAACAGCATACTCATTTTTTAGCAAAGATGAGGGAGGGGGGTATGGGGGAAGCAGTATCGTTGCGAGGGAAAGGGGTACAGGAGCAGATGGAAGGAAGAGGAAGGGATTCGACGAAAATGACAGAGATGAAATAGAACGGTCTAAACCTCTTGGAGAGGACGAGGATCTTATCTCCTCTTCCTCCTCCTCCTCCTCTTTTGCTTCTTCCTTCGCTGATGACTCAGATGCCCCTGCTAAGGTTGTTTCTTTCAAAAAAAGAAGAAGAAAGCCAACTGATTCACTTGTCTTCTCTTCTCTTCGTACATTTTCTTCTCTTCGCCTTTCTGCTCTCCTCTTCCTCTTCCTCGTTTAAAATACAACTGTCATAAGCACAATAAAAAATATAAAACAGTATACAAAGCAGATAACAATATTTAGAATATACATCGTTATGTGCATAACGCATGACGGTAAAAGACGCGTTTTCATCTGCCACAACCCGTAGCTCCTCCTACTCGAATATTACAGATATATGTGTCTCTTTCACGTGCATACCTAAGTATATACACATACTTATATACATGAATGTAAAACTTCCGCCTAACATAATGATATGATTCTTATACATCTTGGCTCGTTTTCTCCCCTCCACTTGTTCCCTTTCACAGTCTCGTTATTATCCTTGTCACTCTAAAGAATCGTTGATCAAGACCAGACCCAGACAGGAGCTCAAGGGACTTTCTTTTTTATGGTACAATGGCATAGTTTGTATTAATTTCTTTCTCTATGAAGAAAAAATGCTGTGTTTTGCGCAGGATTCATTTAAGAACTGTTATTTATATTTTGTGTATAAATGTGAAAGATGTCTGAACAAGAAGTCACCGCTAATATCGCATTTTATTAGAATAAAAGCTAATATATCGATCAAAGCACATAATTATTTAACATTTCAAAAAGAATTTAAGAGATTAATACTCTCTATATTTATATGTTTACTCTAACAATAAATTCCTCGTATACAAGTGGTCATTCTCAATTTGAGAATTCCATATCGAGTTACTGAAAGAAACAGGAGTTGTAAGTTGCATAAACTCAACAAAATAGAAACATAATTCCTCAGGGTATGCGAAAATTATAAACATGAATAGACTAAACCATCTTCACGCATGCGTGCATGATTTTCAACCTTTCAATGTTTCGTAGGCTTGATTCATGTAACTCCTAATATCACTTAAGAAAAAACTAGAAAGGCGCACAAACAGATGCGAATTCCATTTCTACACGTACTCGCCTATCAGATTTATTCTAGCTTTAAATCCCAAGATCCAAGAGGACGGAGGGAGTGTATGGGTATGCATCGAGACTTGATCAAAGTTATGGTATTTAGCAGCACATTTTACGAGATACAATTAATCGTAACTTTTTTCAATTGAGAGGTTCAGCAGTTTCCAAGCACAACTCAATTTACAACGTATACATGTACATGCACGTTACTCTACTTTGTATTAAGATTTACATATTAGAGGTCTACCAGTTTGCTGAATATGAGTTATCCGCAATTCCTGCACAAGTAAATAGGAGTTGTGTGGTGTTGAAACTGTAGGAGACATTATCACATGTTCAGCGTAAGGTAAGTTCCAGCCGTGATACATTCTTTCCCCTTTATCCCCAATACGCTTAACGCTCTTATCATGTTTGCTTGTCGATTTCAGTACCATTGGAATTGCTATCTATACATTTACTTCCCGCCGTTGACTCTACACATCTTGGCGTGATCTTTCTCAGTCTTCTTCTCAGATGTCATATACACACAAATATGCGTTAGTAAGTAGAGGATATACATTACTAAGCATAATTTAAGGGATGCACGTATGTAAAACGAACAACTCGACTGCTTTG
Organism: Drosophila quasianomalipes; assembly: GCA_035043665.1. NCBI lineage: Eukaryota > Metazoa > Arthropoda > Insecta > Diptera > Drosophilidae > Drosophila > Drosophila quasianomalipes. The sequence continues at coordinate 16,624 of JAWNMU010000407.1, forward strand.
TTAGTTAGAGAACAAAAAAGACATAAGATTGTGAGTGCCTATCTAGTCATGGAAAAGGAAACAAAACAAAAAAAAGTCACGACCACGAATAATTTGTGTTCTCTGCAGGACCCTTACCGAAAGTTGAGAGGATATTGCTAGATCATCGCAACTAGGTTATTGTATTACATGACATTCGTTCTAGGTAAATTGATTTCAGATGATACGAACTATTTGTGATCCTAACCGTTTTTTTTTTTGACCTATACATAGGCCAACACACACAACAATTTCGAGTGTTTCTTGTTCTCTGACCAACACAAACAATCAGATCTTCCGCATTATATGCGCAGCCAACTTAAAATATTGTTCAATGTAATAGATCCTTTATCAGTTTCGTAAATACCACACTATTCTGCCTTTCCTCACTATTACCCATCTTGTACATTTGTGAATTCTCTATCAAAATGAATATATAGATGACCTAGAATACTACAAACTGGACAAATAAAAAAAAATTTAACGACTAAGATGGTCAGAATGACATGGAGGCTGAATTATGTTTCGTATACAGTAGTTCTCCATATGATAAATTCGTTATTCCTGCCATATGTTTTCTACGTTTTTCTTCTCAGGAAGGAAACAAAACAGAAAATCTACTCTTCTCCAAAATATCGCTCGGCCTAAGAAGTACTATTTTAATCCTGTAACTATAGATCGTAGTTGTTTATGTTAGATCTCGGTGGGTATTATGCCGTCACCAATCTGTATCCTTATTTTGTGCACTTCTGTTTTTACTACTTTGTAAAATCAAATGGAAAAAAAAATCTCACCCCTATCCCTTTTGCAAGACCCGCCGAACAATTCCTGGGAGACAAAAAATGAGGAGATGAAATATACAATGAGTTTAATACATTTATGTCTATTTGAGTGCAGACCGCCATTGACACTTTTTTTTTTCTACAAGATACGCTTTTATTCTTTTTTTTATAAATTTACTTTCAGGAACTTGAATATTCACTATTTTGTGAGATAATTTCGTTCCATATATACATTTTACGCATTAGGATGTGTAGCTCGAGTTTTAATGCATTATTAACTAATTCATATATGTCCTGATATTCCGAATGACTAAGTATCCATCCCTCCATATTTAGTCTACATTTACCAATATTAGTTATTTTACTCTTTTATGATTAGATATTTCGTGAATTTTCTTCTAAGAGAAGTTTTGCACATGATTTGAATGAAATAAGCAGAATAGTTATTAATCGAATACTATGGTAGGTAGAAGCATATACACTATTTTATATATATTTCCTGCTTTTTAGTCACATATATTTTACTAAATAAAACTTCAGCAACAACAAACTATTTCGGAAATTATTGTTCTGCTCCTTAGCAGATCTAACTTTTTTTCGTTTTGCAAGAATGTGATCAAAAAGCGTTTTAACAAAGGAACCATTCATTCATTAAACATACTGAATAAATAAGAACACACACCCTGACACAATAAAGATTTTTTTTTGGGGTTTCAAAATAAGTATAATACAATAGCTTTCATATTCATATTTGCTATATTTGCTATATTTGATTACTATTTTGTTGTTGCACAAGGGTTCTACCAAAATTTTGATTTCGAGCGTATATATAGGTAAGCGGTATTCTATTTGTAATTGCATTACTTTACTTTAATCTATGCGTTTCATGTTTCCCAGGGTTTCACTTTTTTGTATAATCTTGAGTTGGTATATATTTAGACTTAACTAACAAAAAAACAAATCGCCTACATTCCTATTTACTGACATTTAAGGTCTATGACCTTAATATGTGAAGTTAGAGAATGTTTGATGATTTTCATATGTTTTCAATGTACCATGGCTTGCATAGTTCATTTAGCATAAGAAAGAGTGGGAGGGTAGTGTAGGTTCGTGGTAGACCATTAGCAAGAAGGGGATCTGTTGCGTGTGAGAAGGAACAGCGTCCGCCCAACGCTCTTCCTGCGCAGATGGTTCGGACTCGTTGCGCTACCGGTATACAGGTATAATCACTTGCAGAGGGGCAGTTCAGTGAGAGTTGTGTGTTCTGACCTGGGGACATACTTCGGACTGCGGGTAGGCTTCTGTGAGTGTGGAAGGTTAGAGGTAAGACGGAAGCATACACCTTAACGCTTCTCTTTATTTAGTTTAACAACTTCTTTTGTACAGTTTTTTTTCTAGAATGTTCTCCATCTTGCAGTTTTTCGTTTTTTCCAAGAAGAGCCACTCCCTTCCCATCAAGTTCGAGGAGACCGAGGTTCCCCACGAGGCTATCAAGCACAGTGCTCCCCTGTCCCTCACCCAAGAACATACCCGTATCCAGTGTGCTCTCCCAGCGATGCCTGATTCCATGTCTCATGTATCGATTTCCAAGGAGATGGAAGACGACTCTAAGTCTTCCCCCATGCGCCTTTCGCCGAGGTCACCGCTGAGACCTCCTCCGAGGTCGCCACTGAGGTTTCCTCTATCTCCAACTGCTCCACTCAAGGCTCTGCCGTGATCTCCACCGAGGTTGAGAAGGAGAAGGACGACCACCATGAGTCTATCACTGAGAGCTCTTCAATCAATGTCTCCACTGACGCTTGCATCGAGGATTCTACCTCCGTCGAGGACTCTACCTCCACCACCCAAGGATCCGAGACGATTTCCACCGTAGAGAAAGATGACGCCGTCGAAACCCATCGCGAGCAAAAGGAAGAGCCCGAGCCTGTATTATCATCTTTCATACTTTCCCTCACCCTGACCTCGGAAGAGAGAGAGGAGGAGGACGACGACGAAATGCTGGAACCCTTCCACCTGAGCTTCTCCCAAGGCAACGAAGGCGAAGAGCTCAATGAGGACTTTTACCATGACGAAGAAGTAGACTCTTTCCCTTCCTCAACCTCCGCTCGCTTGGCCGGGGAGGACAAGGAAGAGGACGAGTCAGAGCCCTCCCGCCTCACCTTCGCCTCTGGAGATGAAGACGCTGACTTCACCTACGACCACACCAAGGACTTCGCCAGTATCATCTTCCAGACCCGCCTGGATGGGGAGGAGGAGGAGGAAGAAGATGATGACTCGGAGACCGAACATCTTGTGTTTAACTATGAGCACCAAGATGACGAAGAACAAGAGGATACACTCCCCTCCATCCATGCAGACTCAGCCCACACTCTCTTCCACATCCGTCTCGACGGTGAGGAGGAGGAGGCGGATGAGGAGGAGGAGGGAGAAGAGAATGAGTCCCACTTCACCTTCGTTCAAGAGGACGACGATAACTCCCCCTCTGACTCTGTCTCTATCACCTTCCACACCGCCCTTTCGGACGGTGAGGATCAAAAGGAGGAGAACGATAATGACGAGGATGACCAGGACCAGGAGAAGGAGGCTGTCTGTTCTGCTGTTGAGATCCCTATTCCTGCGCGCAACTTGTTCTTCCACTGGTCTGCTGAGGTCATCGAGCATATGACGTCATTGCCAGAAGTCTCTCTCAGAGAAGGATCACTCCTCTTCACTCACTGTTGAGGTGCCCCAGCTCTCAGAGATCCGCTCTGTTGTCGACCACGAGGAACACATCTACCAGAAGGTCTTCCAATGAATGGTAAGCCTTGCTTACTTCCAGTTTTATCCTTTGGTCTTTCCCCTTATCCCTTTTCTCCTTCTCTATTTGAACCCATCTCACTTTTCTCTTCTTCGACTCTCTTATCTATACCGATTGTTCACTATCACAATTCACAGAAGATCCCAGCTCCTCATCTTGGTGTTTCTCGATGTGGTACCACCCACATGTTTGCTAAGTTATCCCATTCTTATTTGTCCACTGCATCACACACTACACGAATATATATTGTGAATAGTCATCGATGATAAGAACATCCTTGTCTCCACATTTCATTTGTGTGCTATACGTGAGTGCATTTGTTGTGGAAATATGTAATGCTTAATTTATAATTTTTAATTCTTAATTCTTAATTTGCTGTTCTTATATGCCCCATGTAATGTTTCTCTTGACGTTTATTATTTATTATTTATTATTTATTATTTATTATTTATTTCTGACCGAGGAGTCACATTATTCCGATAGCTTATAGCTGAAAGAAAAAAAGGAGATGAAAAAAGGGAGAAAAAAAGGAGAGAAAAAAGGGACCGAAAATCTCTAAAAAAAAAAACTAGAAAAAAAAAAAAAAAAAAAAAAAAAAAAAAAAAAGATTGAAAAAAAAGAAAAAAAAAAAAAAAAAAAAACTAGAAGAAATCTAGAAATCTACTAGATAACATTCAAAATAACAGTTCAACACGATACATGCGATATGTATCATATCCGTTGTCCCTGTTCTGCATTCTGCGAGTCTTTTTTCTTGTTCTGTCGCTACGTTTGCTTTCTCCTTGCTCGCTTTTCGACTGCTTGATCGCTCCTCATTCGCTTTCCTTCTTTTTCCTACGCTCATCCTTCCTTTTATCTCGCGCTATACGTCCTGTACGTCTGCTCCTTCCTTCGCATGCATGCTTTCTGCTCATACCCTTTTGCTTTGACTCTGCTTCGTGTTCTCCCCTATTAGTTTTTTGCTATTTGCCTGGACTTCTTATCCCTCGTTCTTCCTTTCCTATTGGCTCATTATTCATATCTGTGCTATTCCTTCCCCTCACACTGAGTGCGATATATCTTCTCACTATTCCTGATGCACTACTACCTGCTCTTTCCCTATTTCTCCATACTTGCTACGCTTGACACGAGTTACCCCAGCACCTCCTTTGCCTTCTATGTCTTTCTTTTCCTTCAATCCCCATGTTTTGCATGCTCTTTCACTTCCTCTGTATACTCCTTGCTTCTCCGTATATGCATAACTTTCCCCTTGTTCTGCTTCTGCACTCGGTTGATGTACAACCGATACCTCACTTCCCAGACACAGCGTCTGTCGTTGTGAGGAAAGGGTATTTCTTTCTTACCGAGGTATGCACACGAAGGGTAGTAGGATCTCCGATGCTCCATCGCCCACTCTTCCTTCGAAGCACCCCCTTCCACGCATCACTCTCCATGCATTTCCACGGATTGCGTTCTTCTCTTTGTATGCATGCGTGTCGGTCTGTACATCCTCTTCCCACATTCCCACCGTTGGCATCACCCCTCCGCCTCTACATGCCTCTACCTCCACCCTTCAGGGAGGAGTATTTCTAACGACAAGCGATGAATCTAAGGAGACAATACTGAGGATCGATCACACCAAGCAAGACGATCTTCGCGAGCAATGGCGGTAGGAGTTATGAGCCCTCAATGCCAGATATCGCAGCGTGATTTCTTTTGACTCCATTGCTGATTGCTGGGGATGCCTTGGCTAGTGGATTTTCACCATTACTTATCACCTCGACCCACCATGCCACTCTTTTCCTCCACAGCGCTTAGCGTGTGCTGGTATCTCTAGTATGTGTTTGTACTGATCTCCCTATCATTTGCCGCCCCATACACCACTCTGTCTCCCCTCTCCCCTGATTCCACAGGACCACTTGTGCCCCTTGTGTCCCCTATGACTACTTCCCCTATGCTTCCTAGGACCCTACATCCTTTGTGGCCCTATGACTCCGTTATCCCGCTTGTCTCGTGCCCTCCGTTGTTCTGTGTGCCCCCATATCCTCTGTGATCCCGTGTTTCCTCTTCCCTTATGGCCCTGCAAACGACATCTCCTGTGGCTCTGAGTGCGTATGATCTGTGCGATCTGTGGCCATGTGGACCCTGAAACACAAGCACACCCTCTGTGACCTCGTGTCCGTTGTGTCCTTTGTGGGTCTGTGCTCCCTGTGCTTCGTGTATCCCATGCTTTGCGTGGCATTCCACGTTGTATTCCCCAAACCGACCAACCGATTCGACCCCCTGTCTTTAACTGTCTGCCGATAGTTCTCTGCCAATGTTGTTATATCAGCAGTTGTTTATCAGTAATTGTTTACAGTTTGTTGTATGTCGGTAGTTAGATCTTTTATGAGATGAAAGGTAGAGTCGGTAGGTCCCCGATAGAAGAGAGTACGAGCTCCGATAGGTGAGTGTTTGTGCTCTGGGGGCCATGCACTTCTCTTCTCTCTCCACCCCATGATGCAGTGCTTTTCTCCCGTTGATTCTTCTCCCATTGCTTGTACGCATTCCTTCTGCTATTCGAACATCCTCCGTCTCATATCTATTTCTCTCCCTCCGCTCCCTCTCTCTTCTCACCACTTCTTCTTATTCCCCCGCTCTCAATCTTCTGCTCTTCATTTCCAGCATATTTCGTACAATCTTGATCTCGCCTATATTTTCTTTCTCTTCATTCCCTTCGTCTCGCTCTCCTTATTGTTTTCGAAGTACCTGGTTTCTGATTCTCTCTTTCCGCATTCGTTTTTCACGCCTATACTTGCTCATATGCACAAATACAATCACACACACACGCACACCCACCTGTAACCCCTTACAGACTACGAGATGTTTCCACGATGGTTCTTTCACCAGATATTTTTGTCTTCTAAGTTCTTCTTCTAGTCTCTTCCCACGCAGCAAAGACCCCACCACTCTGTCTTTCCTTACCTCCCTCCCTCTCTTCTTCTCCCCCCTATTGCCCCCTTCCTCTTCCTCTTTCCCCTTCTTTCCCTTTTTTCCTTTCCTTTCCAGTTCTTTCTTTTTCTTCTTTATTTTTTTCTTTTCTTCTTTTTTTCTTTTCTTCTTTTTTTCTTTTCTTTTCTTTTCTTTTCTTTCTTTTCTTTTCTTTCTTTTCATCGCCGTCCCTTTTACTCATGCTATGCATTTATTTTGCTATTTGATGCATGTGCTAGCAAGAGAAGAGAGGAGGAGAGGAAAGGAGGAGAGGAGAGGAGAGGGAGGAGAGGAGAAGAGGGGAGGAGAGGAGGAGGAGAAGGAGAGAAGGAGGAGAGGAGGAGGAGAGGAGGAGAGGAGGGGAGGAGGGAGGAGGAGAGAGGAGGGGAAAGGAGGAGAGGAGAGGAGAGGAGAGGAGAAGGAGAGAAGGAGGATAGGAGAGGAGAGGAGAAGAGAGGAGGAGAGGAGGAGGAGAAGGAGAGAAGGAGGATAGGAGAGGAGGAGGAGAAGAGAGGAGGAGAGGGGAAGAGGAGGAGGAGATGGGGAGATGGGGAGATGAGGAGATGAGGAGATGAGGAGATGAGGAGATGAGGGGAAAGGGAAAAGGGAGAAGAGAATAGAGAATAGAGAATGGAGAATGGAGAATAGAATGCAAAGGAGAGGGGATATGGTGAGAATAAGAGTGGATGAGGGAGAAGAAGATGAGAGGAGAAGGAGAGGAACAGAGAAAGAGAGGACAAGTATGATGGAAAGGGAGGGAGGAGGACGGAGGAGAGGAGGATGGAGGAGAGGAGGACGGAGGGTAGAAGGATGGAGGAGAGGAGGACGTAGGAGAAGACGGCGGAGGAGAAGAGGACGGAGGAGAGGAGAATAAGGGGTGAGAGACGATCTGAGCGAATGGGAAGAGGGGGTGTAGGAGGAGGAGACTGAGAGGAAGAAGTGATGGGGATAGCTCACACTTTGGACTTCGTCTCGATCATGCCCTCCTCACCCCCCACTGTTTCTCCTCCGCCCCGCTCTCAGCCCCCTCTCCCTTCCCATTGCCCCGCTCTGAGGCTCCATCGTACGCATTTGAGCCCTCCAGGGTCACTTGTTGAGCCCTCCAGGATCACTTGTTGAGCCCTCCAGGATCACTTGTTGAGCCCCCCAGGATCACCTGTTGACAGGATCACCTGTTGAGCCCTTTCCTGTCCCCTCTGGTCTCACACCACCCCCTACAGTCTTCGACCGCCCTCCTCCTCTAGGCCCTCACCGCGGACAGAGTTTGAGCTGAAGGAAGAAGAGAGACGAGAGATCGCTCGATCGAAGGCGAGGGTCCATTTGATCGAAGAAGAAGACCCTTCTATCAGAGACCACGCATCTTCAGACGGAAGAGGAAGATCGACGCAGTCGAGGCGAGGGGATCCTTCGATCAAACGGAGGGTCTCATCGACCGAAGATGAACGCTCGTTCGACGAAAGTGAAGTGAACGACCTTCCAATGAGATAAGATTCCCACTGAAAAGAAGAGGAGGAGAGGCCATCCGATCGACGGAGGTCATTCTGCGTTTGATGAGGGCTCATTCTGCGTTTGATGAGGGCTCAATCGGTCTTCGAAGAGGGATCTTTCGGCGAGTGACTGCTGAGCGCCCGCTGAGTAATCTTTCCCTCTGAGTAACTGTCCATTGACTCTACATCTTCTCCCTTTTACCTACCTGTCCTCTCCCCTTCACTCCACCCTCACCTTGAACCTACTTCAAACCCTCACCCATTGACTTTGACTTTGCGCTCTTCTTCACTTGAGCCATGCTCTTAAATCGAACCACCATTCCTTTCTGCGCACCTCCAATCCATTGAGCCCCCTTCATCCCCCATTGAGCTCTCCTTTTTCCCCATTGAGCTCTCCTTTTTCCCCATTGAGCTCTCCTTTTTCCCCATTGAGCTGTCCTTTTTCCCCATCGAGCTCTCCTTTTTCCCCATCGAGCTCTCCTTTCTCCCCATCGAGCTCTCCTTTTTCCCCATCGAGCTCCTTTTGATCATCCACTGAGCCTACATCCTTCATCCACCAAACTCCTCTTACTCCCATTTAAGCTCCCCTTTCCCTCCGTTTGGGAAAGGGGGAGGGCTGGAAGAAAGTGGGAAGAGAAGTGAAGAAAACGTATGATGATGAAGAGAAGAGAAGGGAAGAGGAGGGTAAGAGGAGAAGGGAAGAGTAGAAGAGAAGAAGGAAGGAGGGAGGAGAAAGACGAAGGAGGAAGAGGGAGGAGGAAGAGGGAGGAGGAGAAGAGGAGGAAGAGGAGGAGGAGAAGAGGAGGAAGAGGAGGAGGAGAAGAGGAGGAAGAAGGAGGATAAAGGGGGTGGAGGAAGAGGGCGGAGGAAGAGGCAGAGGAGAGTACGTACAATGAGGAAGAGAAGGAGAGACAGAGAGGGAGTCAGATGAAGATCAAAATTATAATAAGGAGCAGGGCAATGCGGACTATAAGAGAAAACGAAGGAGGGGAGAGAGGAGGAAGAAGAGAAGCAGGGCAATGAGGCTATGGAGGAGGGCATTCACGTTGTAAAGAAAGATGGAGCAAAAGGAGAGGATGGACGTGGTGGAGGAGAAGGGGGAGAGAAGAGGAGGGATAAGCGGAGGAGGCAGAAGAAGAGCGAGGGAAGGAGAAGGAACGTCGCAGGATCTTATCTTTTCTCTCAATGTCTGCTTCAACCGACGCTCAACTCCTCTTCGACTGGGACTTGGTCGTGTGAACATCTGCGTCCTCAAGTTTTCCTTTCTCATTAAACCAAGAGAGAGGAGATGCTCGACGTCTAGGGGAACGCATGGGAAAGGAGGCGAGGGAGGGAATACGGAAAGGGAGGAGAGGGGAGTCAAGGAAAGGAGGAGCCGAAGGGAGCAAGGGAGAGAGGGAGGAAGAGGGGGAGAGGGGAGGAGGAGGGAAGAAGAGGAGGGAAGAAGAGGAGGGAAGAAGAGGAGGGAAGAAGAATAACATGGCCGTGAAGAGAAAGGGGTGGCGTTGTTGAGTCCCTCCCTCTCTTTGTCAACCCCAAGGATTCCGATCTCTCTCCCCGCACACACCAAGAGCGTCTTCACGACTGCCATCGCTACATGTATGTATAATCACTTGGGACTCGGGTGACTCTTCCTACAGCTTTGCGTAGTCACCGCCGAGCACTTCGAAGTCTACACCGCCCTGGACGCCATCATCATCTCTTTCTCTCTATACTATGCCAACCAATGGCCTTCTATGAGTACAGATGCGAAGATCTCCATCGGAAAACTCCATCTCCGCTTCCACCACCCTCGCCTTGGCCTTTCCCGGATACATCATTTCCGTCTCTTACCCCAAGTTCTTCACTAACTATCCCACGTCTCTCTCTAGCTCATCGACACCAGACTCAACTCCTCCTCCCCACCGAGGAGATGTACAAGCTCTGGAAGGGAAAGGAGGAGGGCGTGGAAGGGGGCTTGCTGAAGTGGAAGATGCACATGATGGCGTCAAAGGGAGAGAGAAGGAAAACCATTCAGCTCACCAACCCCTTTCTCTCTTTCTTTCTTGCTTTCCCTCTTTCTTTCTAAATCTTCTCCCACTCCCTGCCTCTTCTTGATTCGACCTGTTAATGCCAATTTCTGTTGGAATTGAGGTCTCTTGACGTCATTATATGCATGATTCAACAGCCATATAATGTGCACTTACACATTGCACCCACAGAGAGAGATCTAGCGCCCAGAAGAAGACCGGGTGTTGATGGAGGATATCTAGCGTTCAAAGGAGGGATTAAATGTTCAGGTGCCTTCATAACCTCCAAACTAATCCTTCTTCCTCGAAACAAATCACGAGTATTGTCTGGCGCAAAACCTCTCCTTGGTTTTACTTGGACCTGCCTTTGACCTCCCTCTTCCCCCCCTCTCCCCCCATCACACCCCCCTTTGTCCTGCTTTTGACTTGTTGAAGGTTCTAATGGTATCACAGACTCACATGAGCCCACGCAATCCTGCTAGCAGTGCATCTGCGATGCGAGTGGATGTAGTGCTTCCGGCATAGGATTGAATTCGATCCATCTGCCACATAGTGGAGTGCGGCGCATGCGCATTTCACGTATCGTAGCACATTTCTACATATCATTTGATAGATATGCCTCGTCCCTCGACTGACCCCGACCTCAACTGAGCGACCGCCCGAGGAGCATATCTCCACCTATATTCTCGCTCCTCTATTGTTCCACCTGTGTTCCAGCTAGGGGTGTTTGCGGTGAGTGCGTTGTTTTTCCCTTACTTTCCTATTGACCCCCGAGCACAGAGAAACGAATGGGAAGGAGATACATGCACGAAGGGTCGTGTTCTGAGAGTACTTACTAATCAAGGCTTATTGGATTGCCGTTCTCTTTCTTGAGAGAGCACGATGCCATGCACATGAAGGTGTGGCCATCAGGGATTTGGAAGAGGAGGAGGAGGAGGAGGAGGAGGAATATGCGCGCATATAATGGAGGTGAGAAGGAGAGAAGGAGAAGAGAAGAGAGGAGAAGATGAACAGAAGAAGAAGAAAGGAGAGGAGAGAAGTAGAGGAGAAGAGGAGAGGAGAAGAGGAGGAGAGGAGGAGAGGAGTGGGAAAGAGAGTGTGAGCTAGTGTGAATGCAGGTCGCTGAGGAGTGGAGGGTGGGCGATGTGGGGTATCGTCGAATGTATGATGCGTTCTTTTCCCCATACTACCTCGAAGGTAGTTCAGCGCTCCATCTTGTTTCTTTCGCCTCCCTTCGTCTTTCGAGGCCCCCTTCGTTTCCCCATTCAAACACATTTCTCTTTTAACTCAAAAGCGCTGTTCTTTTAGTTTAAGAGTCTCAGCCTTCTAATCGAGAAACACAGCTTCGTTTCGTTTCTCCCCTTGCCATACCATGGGTTTTATCACCGTAGCACTTCCTTCCTTAGCGTAGAGTCGTCTGTATCTTCTTCCCCAGACACACATCACAGTGACTCCTGCTCACCATCACCGCCATCATCCTCCCCGGCCTCTCTCTCTTTTTGTAGGCATCATCGTTACAGTACGAGCACATCCGATTCTACTCCCACATCAATCGATATCTACCTGTATTTATGAGAAGCAGTCTGTGCTCTCAATCCCACGCCACCCCTTGCATTCTATTCGAGGACATGAAGGGAGGGAGGGCGAGAACACATCATGCGAATCTCATGGAGGAGGAGGTGACCCAGAGGGAGAGATGTAAGGGGGAAAGAACTGGGCATTCGTACGTGGAAGATAGAGAAACGCATGTATTAGAATGTATAGATGAAAACAGCAAGCGTTCTCAGAAAGGGAAGAATAGAAAGGACGAACAGGAGGAACGAAGAGAGTAGGAGCGATCGAAAGATTAGGAGGAATGGAAAGAAAGAATAGGGAGATCGGAAAGATTAGGAGCAATCCGATGAGTTGCAGCAGAGAAGTGTTCTTTAATGAAGGAGAGGAGAGGGAGAGGAGAGGAAGATAAGTAGGAGGAGGAGGAGGAGAAGGAGGAGAAGAAGGAGGAGGAGAAGGAGGATAAGATTTGAGAGGATGATGGGGAAGAGGAGGGCGAGGAAGAGGGTGATGCGGATGAAGAGGAGAGTGAAGATGGGGAACATAGGGAGGAGGTTGGAGGTGCGGAAGATAGGGAGGAGGTTGGAGGTGGGGAGGAGGACGTTCGCTACAAAGATGGCTACCAGGAGAGAATTTATGTTTACACATTCATACAATCAAACTCATCTGCATTGTTGGGGTCTCCTTCCCAGCCTATATATTGGGCAACGCAGCTTTCCAAATGTGCTTGAAAGCACTGGTCTAATCGTGATATACAGATGCCCTCGGTTAAATAGCCGAGACTTTAGTGGGGAGGAAGGGCTGAGAGGGAGTTAGAAGAGAAACAAAGGGAGAGTGGAAGGGGAAGAGGAAGGAGAGAAGAGAGCAGAGAGAGGCGAGAAGAGAGTAGGGAGAGAAGAATAGTGCCAATGACAGCGTGTGTTAGTGCGGCGAAAGTCTGTGAGTTTCGGTGGAGGTGCTTCGATTGAAATTCGATTAGAACTCCTTTCCCTTATAACTCCATATCTTCGCCTGCCGATCTGTTTTTTTGTCGTCTGCTGCTTTGCCTTAGATTCTCTCCACTCAATCTCTGAGTCTCTTCCCTTCCCATCGAACAGTGACATCGCTTTCTTCATCGAACACTGGCATCACTTTCATACGACTTCGTCTCTGGGAAAGTCAGCAAACACCGTCGACGCTTGATTTCCAGTCTTTTCTTCGCATCTACGTAGCCCACGTAGGTCTCTTTACTCCTATTTTTCCGTATGCACTTCGGTCCTCATCTCTCCTCCCGCCTCCCTTTTCTTCGCTGGGACTTCGCGTAGCTGACTGTGCTTGATCCATACATCGTGCACGTCTTCTTAGAATGTAACATCAAGAGAGATAGAGGTTTCGAGAAGCGAAGGCGGAGAGAAAGAGGGGTAGGAGGGTGAAGACATCGAGAGAAGGGGGTGGAATAGCAGAGGTTCACAGAAGAAGAGGGCAGAACACGAGTGCAGAGAGGAAAAAGGATGGGAAAATGAAGGTTTAGAGGAAAAGAGAGGCATTGGCTGAAGCAGTGCAAGAGAGTGAAGATGAGGGATGTTCCAGTTGAGTTCGACTGGACTCTCCCTGTCTCTTCTTCACTCCTGTTCCTCCCCTGCCTCCTCTCTCTTTTTTCTCATCCAGCCTTTCTTTGTCGTCTCTCCCCTTCTTTTCCCATCTCCCCCTTACGTCTCCTTCCGTCTCCTTTCCCTCCACCTCCCCTTCTCTTCGACCTAGTTTTACTCACTGATACGCAGTCTTTCCATTCACATGCGATAGCCAGTATGCTGGGTGAAGTGTTAGTGTCAAGAAGAGAGAAGGGAGTGACGAGAGAATTGTATGAGAGATCTTTTCTCCACCTCTCTTCCCCTACGCTTACCCCATCTTTCCCACCCATACCCTACTCCACTCCTCACTTCCCCCTCCTCACTGCCTCTTGATCCTCATTTTTCTTCGTCCTACACACTCCTCTGGGTCTCCTTCCCACCTCGCTTCACTCCTTCTCTCTCAAAATAGCAGTTCTCTCTTCGACAGTCCATTGGAGTTGAGGCTCTCTGAGCTCGCAAATGCAAAACAGACATTTACAGAGACAGTGGGAGTTGTGCTCGATCTCTCTCCATATCTCTACCGACGCCTAATCGTCAGTCTGCCTTCCACTCGTGAGTCCTCCATCTCCGTCTGATCAGACAGGAGCCTGCGTTTAATTATTACACAGGAGAGAAGGAAAAGAAGGAAGTGAGGAGATCATGTGAAAGAGGGGGAAGGCAAGGGGGAAGAAGAAGATAAAGCGAAGGGAAATATGAGGTGGAATACTGATGGGAAGGAGAGTCAGCACACGATGAGGAGGGTTTAGAAATTATGAAGGGAGAAAGAATTGGGTGGGGAGTATATGGGGGGTGTAGAAGAGAGAGGGTGAAGAGGAGCTGAAGAAAGAGAGAAATAATAGAAAGGGGAAGGGGAAGAAGAAGAAGAAGAAGGATGTAGAAGCGAAAGAGAAGGAGAAGAGAAAGCGAAGGAGAGGGGCTGCGATGCTGATGTGGGTTTCGGTTAAGGACAGAAATAGAGATTGAAATAGAGATGTAGAGAACTGAAGGTGGAGAGAGAGATATCGAGAGAGCTAGAGACAGATCTAGAGGCAGCAGATGGCAGACATCCAGCCGAGATATCACCTTTTCCCACCCAATCAAGCACTCCTTTCCTGACCCCCGCCTGTAACATGGATTCTTCTCTGTTGAGACCAGGGCACCCCTGGTTCCCACCGGAGGAGAAGGGCATTAGGAGGAGCATACGAGAAGGAGTGGAGCTGAGAGGAGTGGGGTGGAGGAAGAGAGAAGTGGAGGGGCGAAGGCGAAGATAAGTGGAGTGGAAGAGTAAGACTGTGCTGGGTGCCAAGACCTCTTCCGCCCACAAATTCTACCTCTTCGACCTCCCTCATCTCCGCTCACTCTGCCCCACATCTTTCTTCTTCTGCATTCTCTCCTGAGTTTCTTTGACTTTGGGAGAGCTATTGCGTGACTTGGTGAAGGATTCGACAGATCTCCCCCCACCCTCCCTGTCTTTGCGACCTCATCTTTCCGTGCGTTGTTCCTTGTCTTTGGGACCTAGGGTGAGACAATGTTATTTTACAATTGAGGGTGGTATACAATTCCTAAGGTCTCTGAGAATACATATATAGACGTACATGCATGTACACGGAGACATTGACATGCGATGGTGTAGTTGTTTAGGGCACAAGAGCCATGGCCCCCCACGATCCCCTCACCCCTCGGTCTCTCTGCATTGCATCGTCCCAACTCCTCTTGCTCACTGACTCACTGAGGGTGATTCGACGGGGGGGATAGAGGGATCGATGGCTGGGCGGCGTGCGACTAGTGTTTCTAGGAAATAGCAGCAATCAGACGGAATGGGGAAGTAAGACGTAGTGCAAAGGAAGAGGAGGAGTGCGGAGGGATGGTCCTGAACGCAGGGGGATAAGGAAATTGATGGGTTAAAATGATTATACGTTCAGTGGAGGAAAGCGGCGTGCTGAAAGAGACATAGTGGAAAGCACGACAGATGTCATGCTTTTCTTTTCGATTCTTTCCTCTATCTTTTCTTCTTTGTGATGAAGTACCGAGACCATCTATACTGAACTTTATGGCGGAGCAGCATTTCACAGAGAGGAGTGACCTCCATCGTCGATTAGGCGTAGGTGTGAGTCAAAACATCTTCACTGCGTTATTGGCGCACCGTTGTTCGATCAGTATTGTTTTCATTCAGAGTAAGGGGACAGGAGGAGGAGTAGGAGGAGAGGAGGAGGAGTAGGAGGAGAGGAGGAGGAGAGGATGGCGGAAAGACGGAGGAGGGGCGTTCGATGAGGAAAGGAGTGTGAGAGCAACAATTGCACACAACAAAACGATCAGAATATACGCAGCTGAAATTCTACGAGACCGTTGCGAAGTTCAACGAGATGACTGGGTCTATGCCCTCTCTGCCAAAAAGAGCGGCTGAGACGGGTAATAGAGGAGTGGGAATGGAAGGGAAGAAGAGCTTCGATGGGGCATTTGAAGCAAAGTTCTCTTGTGTGCAGTCTTCTTAGCCTCTTAGGGATGATGTTCTGAGGATCAGCTATCGTAGGCACATTCATTTACCCTCTCGCTTATGTCTCATCGTTGCCCTTGAAGTCTCTAAATGGAGCCTCTGGGCTTAGTGGATGGGCGAAGGGGGAGGAGGCTAAAGAGAGGAAAAGAAGAACCAAGGAGGAGGAGAAGGAGTGAGAAGGAGGAGGAGGAGGGGGAAGAAAGGAAGATAAGGTAAGAGAAGAAGGAAGGAGGAAAATAACAAGAGGCAAGAAGGAGGAGGTGAAGGAGGAGGTGAAAGACAAAAACTGAAATGAAGAGGAAGAAGGATGAGGAGGAGGAGGATACGAAGACTGAAGGGAGTGTCTGCAAGCGAAGAAGGAGGAGAGAGAGTTGGAGGAGGATAGGAGAGTTGAAGCAGGGCGAGAGTGCCATATGAGGTTCACTTAGCTGTTGGGATAGGAGATACCATCACACTGATCGTTCCTCGATTGGACGCCATCTGTCTCTCGATTGGACGCCATCTGTCTCTCGATTGGACACCATCTATCCCTCGATCAGATGCAATGCAATGCAATCCTCGACTAGACGGCTACGTTGATTCCATCGATTGCCACCGCTCTGTTTGAGTTCAGCAGCATTGGTTTCGTGTAGAACCGCTTTCGATTTCTCTATTTAGGCTAGGGTCAGCTTCGTGCATACTCTTCCTAATCACAGCCCTTCCGAATCACACGCTTATCGAGGAACACCAGATCAACGTCACTAGCAGAACCCATAAATGCATAGCTAATGCATAATGTGGCGATCACATATCGAAGGGAGCGCTCAAGAACACCCGCCTTAAGTGCACGCACTTCCTTCTCTCTGCTTCGCTAGTCTAAATACCACTCTTCCTTGAGCCCATTAGCTTTCGTTTCCTTTTTTTTTTTGTTCCCACTTCTCTTCTCCACTTCCCGACTCCCTCTCTACCCCACCTCCCCACCTTATCTCACTTGAACCTTGTATTCGATCTTGATAATCACGTGTGAGTTGAGGACGAAATGACCGAGATCAAAAGACTTTGAATTCGAAATACTAGAAGACCAGGAGGTCCAAACACCAGGAGATTCAAACATCAGGATGTGATAATAGCCACTAATCACAACAGTAGGAGCTCAGCTAGAAAAGCAAACAACGGCTGCCAAAGCATTGGAGAAGGAAATAGAACAGCGCCCGCTCTGTCACCTAAGACATGTGCCTAGTTCTTTTCGTCGCCCATAGAGAGCCCCTATCTTCCTCTATGTCTTTAGAGAGCCCCTGTCTTCCTCTATGTCTTCCCATCTCACCCATGCAGAACCCTTAGTCTCCTCGCTGCAGCATCTATCTCGGCTATTTCATTTCCAACATTACAACAGTTGGGGCTGGCTCATATTGAAAGGACAAGGTATCTATACATCGAAGGAAAAGTGAATTACTGGAGGGGAAGAAATCAACGAGGGGAGGAAGGTGGCATCAACAGGGGGGAGGGGAGACCATCAAAGAGAGAGAGAGAGGCGAAAGACGAGGGGGGGGAGGATGGGGAGAGGACACGGACGGAGGAGAGCGTGGATCAGAGAAGGGAGGAGAGAGGGGATCAGAGAAGGGAGGGAGGGCTGTGCTCAGAAGAGAAGGGAGGGTGGTTGGATTTTTAAAAGAAAGAGGGATGAGAGCAACGGAGAGTTGAAGGAGAACACCAAGGAGTAAGAGGGAGAGAGAGAGAGGGAGAGAGAGAGAGAAAGAGAGAAAGAGAGAAAGAGAGAGAGAGAGAGAGAAAGAGAGAGAGAGAAAGAGAGAGAGAGAGAAAGAGAAAGAGGGAATCAGAAACACAAGTCAACATGAGAGGTTGAAACAGAGAGAGAGAGTTAGGGAGATGGAAGATATCAAGAGATCAATCATTCGAAGTAGGAGAGGGAAAAGAAAGGGAACGAAGAGATCCATACGGAGGGTGATTATGAGGAAAGCAGAATATGGAGGAGGGGAAGATGTATGGAGTGAAGTAAGAGAACTGAATGAGAGAAACAGGTGGAGCAGCTGGGGAGTGAGGAGTATATCATAAAGAATGAGCGTGGTTGTTATGCAAGGGTGAGTTGTGGATGTGGGGGGATTTAACGTGTCTCATAGAGTGAAGAAGAAGGGATAGAGAATAGAGAAAGAGTGGGCGAGAGAAGGAGGCGAGGGACAAGGAGTGAGCAGGAGAGTCACCGGAATGCTGGAAGAGCGAAGGGAAGACGCAAAAGATGGTATTACTACCCTCAAGACATTTCGCATGTGGGGAAGGGAGATCGTTTGAGGAGTGGGTGTTGAGGGCAGAGGGAGTATGAGAGAGAGGAACGCGTGAAAGAAGAGGGCTGAGCGAGAGGAGTGTAGAATGAGAGGAATACGTCTTAGGACGAGGGCGGTGCGAGAGGAGCACGGATCTAGACGAGTTCCTCACGAGCTATAGAACATCCCCTCCCTTCATCTGATGAGTATCATAGCATCATTACTCCACAGCCGACTCCACTTGCAGCCTAAACTGCGCAAGTACATTCTGAGTGTCCACTTCCCATCACCGTATTTGACTCGTCTGTCGCTCATGTGCCAACAATATGTCCGTCATATGCTCGTTGTTTTTTCGTCGTGTGCCAATCGAATCTATGAATAGGTGTAGATGGTAGATGTGGGAGAGCTCTAACTTCGGTGGAAATGAGGTGCAGACACGGTCATGAACAGCTGAACTGCATGCTTTACAGTCCTCAACTTCAAACCAGACAGACTGATCGTGGACTGCTTAGTTGTGGTTGCGTGAATAATGGCCTGTGACTGCGAATACGAGTCATTGATAAAGATTGATAAAGGGGGCGTTAGGAGAGGTAGAACTCTAATCTCAGCCTCCGCTGCCTCTTCACTAATCGGAAAAGAGAAGGTGAGGGGAAGAAGAGACAAGTAAAAGGAGGAGTTGTAGAAAGAAGAAGGAAATGCTAGGAAAGTGCATAAAGACGTAGGAGAATGTAATGTGGAGTGCGTAGGAGAATGTAATGTGGAGTGCGTAGGAGAATGTAATGTGGAGTGCGTAGGAGGAAGCGGTATGCCGGTGAGGGAGGGTAGGTGTGTGAGTGTGTGTGAGGCTGTGTGAGGCTGTTTGAGTATGTGCGAGTGTGAATGTGCGAGTGGATGCTGTTAAGTCGAGAAAACCGCAGATATACATCTGCCTCGTGCTGAGACGCGTGCTTCAGGAATGTTCCCTTCTTTGATGTGCCTCACTCATCTGGATTGTCTAGATCCTCACCCACGAAGGTTCTTTCGTATTTCTTAGCTTGTTCCTTGGCTTTCTAAGGCGACAGATGAGATCAGGCGTGCTCTGCCCATTCCTTGGGAAGATTAGAATTAATATCGTTGGAAGAAATGAAGGGAGATCTTGTTATATCTAACGAGAGATCCCACTTCCATTAGAGTTCGTCGAACATACACGCCCCACTGCACATTTCACTTCCATTCGATGCGGAAGATACGGTCAAACATCGTCTGCATTCGAGTACAAGTTGACACCAATCGAAGAGGAGCGGAGTAGAAGGAAGGGCTTCTCGCATTCCTTCATCATTGCTGATACGAACAAGGATCTCACAGAAGTTCAAAGGCAGCCTCTGCTGAGCAAATGCAAGTTTTAAACCCGTTCGCTATCGATATCTGATCAGAGGGGATGGTGCCCTTCGTCGACAACGAGTATCTGGTCCTCCTGGATGGATTGACCACCCATACGTCTACCACCACAACGTATGTTTCCTTCACCTACTGAGTGCGTCACATGGATGACCCATGGATACCGAACACTTGCACACCCACCTCCATTTCTCCCGTTTGCTCCCTCTACTGGTTCATCCTCTACGTTTTTTATTCCCCCTTTCTCTTCGTTTCCTGCTCTACATCTACCTCACCCACTTGACTCTCGTAATGCTTCCGAGACAGTTTACCATGGACTAATTCAATGCATGGAGGCACTGGATGTGAACCCTCTCTGAGAAAGAGCTGGCATCGTTCAATGATGAAGGTATGGTATGTCACTTGGCCTTCTGTTGTTTCCAGTATCGGAATAGGCTGATTTGGTTGTGGACACACTCCACTCGATTCCACTCCAATTACCCCGTACACTAAGCAAAGAGTCTTGCAGATGGGAGAGTTAACCGCGTCTGTTTGATCATAAGGTATGTCTACCATCAACGTATTATCTGTTCGATAGGAGAAGTGCAGAGCCGAGAGGGAAACGAGGAGGGAGGAAGCAAGAAGGAGCAGACAAGAAGACGTCAGAGTCATAAGCGAAAGAGATTGCTAAGAATGGAATGTAGAGGGAAAGAGAGAGGGGGGGGCATGATCCAGAGAAAGAGAAGAAGGGAAGGGAGAACAGTGGGAAAGAGAAGGGTGCATCAATTAGAAGAGGGGAAGAGAGGGACGAGGAGAGGGAAGGACAAGAGCCAGCTGATGGGTGCAGAGAGGGATGGGAAGAGAGTGAGAAGAGAGTGAAGGGACGACGGGGAGAGGAGAGTATGTATAGGAGCCACGGCACTAAGAAGAAGAGATGTTACTAGAGGGAGTGAAGTGGAGGAGAGAGGGAAGAAGGAGGTCGGAGGGAAGGGAGAAAGAGAGAAAGACAGGAGAAGGAAAGGAGAAAGATAGGAAAAGTTGAAGACAAGGATAGGAGGAAGAGATAGGGAGAAAAGAAAGGGAGAGGAAAAGAGAGGGAAGGGAGAAGAGGACGTTTGCATGCAATGCAGTGCATGTTTTATACAGAAGGCTGCTAGAGGATGTATCGCATAGGGGTAGGGTCAAGAGACCTAGTGATGAGGCGATGAAGTTTGAGAGGAAGGGTGGGAGTCCAAACACGAGGGAATGATCCTTCGTTACGATCCATACCTTCCCATTCGTCCGCATTTCTTTCCACAACGACTGCTTTTATTTTCTGTTTCCCCTGCCCACCTGCGGTCTTGTTTGCTTTCGACCCACACATACATCTATTCCAATACCTGTTCTCTCCAGCTTCCTCCCTTCTGCCCCTGCCCATGCTGTATTGAGATCCTTCTATTCGCGATTACTATCAGTCGTTCGTTTAGACATTCGTATGCAGGGGATCGATTTATCCTTGCTTCCGTTCCCTTTTCTCGCTACTCTCCTCTGAAATAGAAGCAGTCAGTGCCACTTCCTCTGCCTTTTGTTCGTTGAGACAAACGAAGATGCAGAGAAGAGAGAGGAGGAAGTGGGAGAGAGGGGAAAGGAGGAAGTGGGAGAGAGGGGAAAGGAGGAGGTCGGAGAGAGGGGAAAGGAGGAAGTGGGAGAGAGGGGAAAAGAAGAAGTGGGAGAGAGGGAAGGGCATTCCAACTCGAGAGAGAGAGAGAGAGAGATGTAACTTCGACCAATGCAGTAGCATTGCTGAACCAGAACCTCCCTTCGTCATTCACGAGCTGATTCAACTCCCTTGTGCTTCTATCTTACGATTCCTCATTTGCGTTGCTTTCAGCACCCGATGTATACTGTTTTTGTAAGGAGGCACCGCAGGGGTTAATTTGAGAAGAGAGAAGAGCCGGAACAGAGAGATGGCTGAAGAGAAGGAATAGTCTGGTCTACGAATGATCTAACTTTATTTTATAGAAGCGCGTGGATTTTAAGAAGAACAACTCCAAACATAGAACCTTCTTTATTTTACGCGTCCTCTTCCCTTATGCATGCGATCTATCCTTTCGTTGCTTCAGGAGTCTCTTCATACAATACTCTCTCCGCTATCCTCTCCCCTTCTTGCGATCTATATTCCTACTGCTCCTCTACACTCAACGAAGGAAGAAGGAGAAAAGAAAGGGGGAGGAAGGGAGGGAGAGGAGAAAGAAGGGCAAGGGAGGAGAGGAGATGAAGAGAGGAGGTTCGCAGTATTGCACAGGACGTAGCTGACCCAGATGTCTGTTCCTCGATCACTTCAACTCTGAAGAGCTAAGAACACGCCTAATCTCTGGTCTTAGTCGATTCCTTCTTCTTTGATTCGATTGCGCCGCTCTTATTCTTCGGCCCACATATGAGCAAGTGGTCTCTGTCTCTGCCTCTATCTCTACCGTCGCTTCATTTGCCTTTCCCTTCTTCGCCACTTCATCTGTTTCTGTCCTCCTTCTAACCAATGCTCAGAAGTGGTAATACTCTCCTTCTGTGTGATCTAAAACACTTAGCGGGAAAGGCAAGAAATTTTCGTACTCGTTTCCTTTTCTACCTCATTCCCTGCTATCGACTAGTGTATATCTTTATATTCGAGGTGAGGATGATTGAAGTTTTTCGAAACACTCCAAATACACGAATAGAAAGAGAATGTAAAATGCCAATCTAAGAGATTTCGAAGGAGGTCATGCGTAGACTAGAGGGCGTAGAGGGCCGAGGAGGGCGCACGGGAGTGAGGAGAGGATGGATGCTTAGTCCATAGGAAAGCAGTAGAGAGAAATGCGTAGAGGAGAATCAACCGTTGAGCCTCATCTTACCACACTAACACATAGTTCTCACCACACTAGCATATAGTTGTGGAGATCGCTCTTCCTAGGACTACGAGTACTCTATGCCAACTCTTTCCTCTTCCGTTTTAATTCAATTGATTTACTGCTTATGGGGGAACGTGAGAGCGGAGGATATGGGGTGGGAGTGAGGGCCAGAAAAGAAGAGGGAAGGGAACACAACAGGAGGAGGTAGAAGAGAAGATGTCGGAAGAAGAACAAGAGGAGGGAGGGAAGAGGCAGAAGAAAGAGAAGGGGAGAAGGAGGATCGTTGTGGTACGAGTGAAATTCATAAGAACGAAAGAAGTGACCAAAAAGAGAGGAAGAGAAGTGCGTCGATTTGACTGGAGAGGAAGATCTGTCCTAAAAAGAAGGAGGAGGGAGGAGGGAGGAGGGAAAAAGAGGAGAGGGGAGAGAGAATGATAGAAGAAGAAAAGGGAGAAGGGATGAGGGAGAGGGAGAGGGAGAAGGGAGAGGGAGAGGGAGAAGGAGAAAGGAAGAAGAAAGAGGACGAAGATGCGAAGAGAAAGGGGAAAAGAAAAGGGTAGAAGACGAGAGGAGGAGAAGGTACTGTGAAGTGGGAGGAGGAGGAAGAGCGTACGACTGATAAGTCTCATCAACGACTATTATTCGACCACCAATACCCATCGGGGAGAGGGAGAGACGAGGAGGAGGAGATGGACGAGGAGGAGGAGATGGACGAGGAGGAGAAGGTGGACGAGGAGGAGGAGGTGGACGAGGAGGAGGAGGTGGACGAGGAAGAGGAGGTGGACTCACGGTGGAAGGACTAGAGATACGGACCGAAGTGGGAGGAAGGGCACGCTCTCATGGGAGGATCTTCTCGCGTTCTCCATGTTCTTTCTTACTTCACCTTTGCTTCGAGTGCGTCATTTGTTCTCCAGACAGCTCCTCTCTCAGTGGACAGTGCTTCTCTCTCAGTGAACACAGTCTCCTCTCAGTGGGCCTCGCCCTCTCTTTCATCTCAACCAATACCATGCATTTGTATTTCTTTCTACAACTCCTTTGACAACATTCACTTTGCTCGCCCCATTTGCTCTTCTCACACTCTCACTCTTCTCCTCTTGCGCCACCACTAGCACCCTTGTAGGTTAATTAATTACGAGATATCGGGCTCAATCTCATCCACAGAACCATACCATTCAATGTACTGTACTTCTTCACGAGATATCATTAATCTAAGACACAAATATCTCATCAATGGGCTACTCGACTGTTCGTCCGGCGGCTTTACGTGTTTATGCATTCGCACCTGTGGAATTGTGCTTGCACGCTAGCTGCCAGGTTTCACTTCATGCTTCTGTTTTACACGAGTTTTCTCCTCTTTTTGCGAAAGCATGTACTCACTTGCTTCTTCTTAAGCGGGTTCTTTGCTATTGACCTTTCTTGTTCTTGACACCGTTTGTGTTCATCTTTGGCCTTCCACCCATTTGTTCGATGCCCTCATTTAGCCATTGTTCATCCTTTTTCATTTCTAGAACTACGCCCTCCTCTCCACACCAAGTTTCTCCTCCTGCGGCCCCTACTCATCTTACTCGCTCTACAGCAATAGCAACCGAACGAAGTACAAGGCGTT
>JAWNMU010000408.1:0-98789 GCA_035043665.1 Drosophila quasianomalipes
ATCAGACAACAGCCTTCGCCGCAGTCGACTTTATCGTCAAAGCAGCTTAAAAAAGAACGATCCTTCTGACTGTCAAGCTTATCCGCAGATTCAGATGAACACGAGGCAACAGAGGGAAGCACTAGATTCCAAAGCGAAAAGAATGGAGATGGAGTCTTTGGGACAACAGGCATAAGCGTAGTGAGCTAAGCAAGCACAAACGAGAGCCCATAATACTAACTGCAGCGTCTATGAAGAAACAAAGTCAAGATCAAACAGACACGCCAACAATACAGATGAGAAGGAAGCTGCACACGTTGAATGTTCATCCGAAGAAGAAAAGAGGCGAATGGTGATGGAGAAACAATCTATGCTGATCAAATCGAGTCTCATGAAGCAGTCGACATCGTCCAAAGTTTATGAGCAGCCACCCTACCGGAAGGAACAAGTCTCTAAATATCCCACCAAAGTGCGAGCAAGTCAGCCCTTTCTCTCGAGCAGTCTCCTCTCCACAACAATCACCTCTGAGCCTAACAGATAACTCGCCTCACGAGAGGAGGGCCATTCCAACATACAGCACGAGGAGAGTTGTTTGGATTGGAGGATTCATATCACTTGCCCTTATCTCCGGAAAAACAACACAAACGACGATAGCGCTACAGAGGCTTACCATTGCTTCTCGGCAGATACTATTGTCTCCAAAAGGTCCCCATTGTATCAGAACTGCCAAAGGCACAGCCTCGGGAAAAGGACCAGGAGAAGGGTATTCTGGAACAGGTGGAGGAGCTAGTTCAGCATGCTTTCGACGAACCCCCCGCTTGCATCATCGAAGACGTTTCTGAACAAAACGATGCAAACAATAACACTCCTCTTCAACACCACGAGAAGGCCCAGCAAAAGAGAAATACATTCTTCATTCAAAAGTCCAAGATATGGTCACCAACACCATGCTGCAGAACCATGAGGACGTCGACGAAAACGACAACAGAAGTGTAGCATCAACATCAGCCAATCCGCATGACAAGAGTTTCCTGTTGGGAAGATTTAGGACTCCCGAGAGAAGAAGCATATCTTCTGAGGAGCAACACTCCTACCCATGTTGACAACTCGGACCCCAAGGAAAGGGAGTTAACTATGCTCCTAAGTCAGATGCTTTGTTGAATTCTACAAATCAAACGAATCGGCCGAGGAGCTTATCTATTTCCGCATTCCCTTCCTTTTCTCCTTCTCCGTCTCCATCTCCCTCTGCGTCGCCATCTTCATCCCCATCCTCATCTCTTCCTCCATCTTGTCCGAACACTCCAAGAAACGTAGACACCTCAAAAAAAAAAAATGAAATAATAACCACTCCTTAACGGAAAATAGAAACAACAGAAAGAAAGAACATTCCCCTCAAGACGGAGAAATGCACGCGAAGAAAAATAACAATCATGAATATATGCATTATCTGTCTGCTAGACTAACTACCCTCGATCTCTGGTCTCTCCCCATCGCAAGCAGCGCAAGCACCCAATGCATCTAATCCACATTTCCACTACCGCTATCTGGAAGAACCGAAGACAGTCGAACTCAAGACCAAGCAGTCTGAGCTATAATCTGTTTAACATAAACACAGGGAACTCGTTGCACCACAAGGAAAGCAGGACAACGATGCTCTCAACCAATACAGGATTCAAACAGAACAACAACCAAGCCGGCGATACTTTCCTTTCCATCACATTTTCGTCATCCGTTGTGTATTCTCCCAGAATGCAGTCCTTCATTCATTCTGATTCGAAAAATGGAAAAAACATCGATGGACTACCTTCGAGCAAGTATTTCCTCAAGTTCTCCTCACATATTTATGCCATCACCTACTTGTTCCCCATCTGCTATTCGGACTTACCAAAAATCAATCTTTCCAGGATCAGATGACCCCGAAAAGCTCTTATTCTGATATACACCTTCAGGAACATCTACACCTAACCGTTATATGACAACATCTTCTTCCCAGCAAAGCATTTCTGAGCCAGAGATCTCTACAGAAGACCAGCTATTGCCGCCACTCCGTGCACTACAGGCGAAGACAGCTTTTGATGCTACTAAAACTCAAGAATATGAAAAATCAACAAAAAATTATGTGGAAGAGGAGTCAAAAACAGCAGAAGGAGACAGTGGAGGATACAGAGAAAGAGGCACTAGAACAGACGGTACTAATTCAAGCGGATGAGCCGAAAGAACTCAACCAGCACAGGAAAGAACACAGAACCTACATTATCCCCTGTAGCAGAGAACGACATCAAACAACAGCTTCAAAAGCAATTGGCTCTAGCAAATGCTGATGCAATTGAGCTTTCTCCATCTACAAATGATGCGCCTCAGAGAGAAAGGAGGGATAGCCTGAGGAAGAGTAAAGACAGAGAAAGCATGGAGAGCAATACATCCCAGCATGACTTAGCAGACTCACGAGGGAGTGTGGTTTCTAGTGGAGCGAGGAACTCCACCGTGAAGACCAGCGATTCAGATGCATACCATGCGGAGGAGCTAGTTTTTATGAAGGCTCCTCCCTCGAAAACATACACAGATCTATATTCAAGTATTTGGAGGCTCATCCAAAGAACAAGGTACACGTCTTCCCTCTTGAGAGGAACTTCACATTGTTCATGAAAGATGGAGCTCGATTGGCAAATACGCAGCGAGGAAGTTGAAGAAGAAGAAGCATGAGGATGGGGCGAGAGGCTTTGCTTGAGATTTCGAACAAGATTGAAATCATCCGGCCGATGAGTGCCCGTGGCCTCAGAATGCTTCTTTGCTAGTCGATAAGATAAAGGATGCGCTCGTCATCATCGACGATACTTTTTTCCCCGACTCAATGAAACAGGAGACAAGTCACTTCGTTCCTTGCCTTCTTCCTTGGAGGTCGAACGATTCATGGAAGTGAGCCAGGGTGCCTATCATCCTCTCGCAGAGATGATGTTGAACACCAACGTGAGAAGACCAACGATTCAGAACACAATGACCCCTTCGAAAGAGTACAAACTCTTCTATTTCCATGGTCTCCACGACTGCTCCCTATTCTCGCTCCTACTCATTGTCAGTTTCTGGAGTTAATGTCAGGCAGAGCGAATTGGAAATGTTCAACAAAGTCAATCAAAAGTTATCACACAGCTTTGAGCATGCGCAAGGGCTGTCAAACAGCAATTCTAACCCTCTATCCACCAACCGAAGAAAGTCAAGGAGAAATAGCACTTTTAGAAAGAGTTGGAACGCCATTCGAATCATTTTACCGAGAAAGAAATTGAAAAGGAAAGAGAGCGGGAGAGGGCAAGAGCAAGAGAGAGAGAGGAAAGAGATAGAGAAAGAGGAAGAGACAGAGAGAAAGATAAAGGAAAGGGAGATGACAGGGGCAGAGAAGAGGAAAAAGACAACTCGGATTTTGTAGATGTAGACGAGAACTGCGGAAGAAGCGGCAACGCGGATAATTCTTCAGATTTACTTGAGAAAGCGCAACTCAAAAGTTCAGAGAACTCCGAAAATGCAAAGGATGATGAAAAAGAGAAATACGCACCAAACGAAAAAGAAGAGGAGAAAGGAAGAAGAAAAAGAACACAAACCAAGGGACAAGTGGGACCTTCGCGTGAATATCAACAGTAGAGATAGTAGTTGCTGCAATAGCCCTGCTAATTCCTCAATCAGGGCAAAGGAAGACACTCCTCTTTCCTTTGGGTTTGGCGGAATGCTCAGCCATCGAGGCATTTATCACTCCCAAATATTCGAAAGGGAAGAAAGGGACAAACTCAACCAAATTAAAATGATCTTGAACGGAAGACAGAGAAGCAGACATATCACACTTCTAGAAATCAAATATCTCAAGCTGGAAAATACTCCTCCTCAAAAGTCGACCAGCATACCCACGTACGAAATCAGAAGAGCCTCGTCTCTAAGAGACCTTGTGATCGAAGAGGAACAACCGGAAGGACATGCGAAGAACGGCGAAACTCACGAGAAAAAACATAGGCGGTCCAAGAATAACAAGGAAGCACAAAACAAACAGGGTACCACCGCAAAAGAAGGAGGCCCCATGTGGATCAAGACCAGTCATCCAGGATCTCTAGAAGTGCATTAATGGTGCTCCACTTTGCTCAGAGTATAATCTATTTCTTTTCCCCCTCTTCTGAGCTCAAACACGGCATGAGACACGCAAGACGAACAGCGAAAGCAGCAGTAAAGGACTCCGTTTTCCTGTCTTGGTTCTTCATTCTAACCGTCCTAGATACTACTGTCGCACTGTTCTTCTCAGTCTTACAAAGCGTGCAAGAGAGCTCGTTGGGAAAGAAAGCAAGGACTGTATACTTCTACACCATCTCATTCTCAGCCTACGTGCAGCAATGCTTGTACTACCTCTTCCTTGAGGTGGGCTCTCTATTCGGAGTAGTTTCTTATTTCATCCACATCCTCCAATTCCCAACAGAAATGATGTTGTTTGAAGCAGACGTTTTAAAACATAGTGAGATGCGAACAAACTTTTTATTCAGAAGATCGAGTCCGATCAGAAGAAGTGGGCGGCAGACGTGATTCAATCTTAAAGAAACTGGGGGAAGGGAATCATGAATGCTGAGAACGAAACAATTCGATGAGATTGATGAGTCATACCAAGCTTTCTTCGCTGAAGAGGAGGAATATGAGGAGTGGGACGACTGGGCCTTCGACGACGACTTCGATTACTTGGTAGGAGGAGATTATGGTGATAGAGGTGACGCAGATAAATATGCATACACCGATGACGAGGAGGAATCTGATGATGCAATCCTTCTCAGCAGAAGACCTAAGAACGTGGACACATTTTCGTTACTATCATCGAGATGGAGTAGCGAAAGATCTGATGTTGCAAAACAAATACATTCTGAGGAAAAAACTCCGCAAGAAAACACACAAAACCAAGCGACAAAGAAAAAAGAAAAAGAAAGAAGCGATGATGACCACGAAAAAAAGTCGCGTACAAATAATGACAATGATAGCAGCGATGATGACAAAGACGACGATTTCTTTGGAAAGGAAGGCACACACAAAAGGATTAAAAATGACTATCATCACTCTTCACGGAGAGAGAAGAAGGCGGATGAGAAAGAAAATCAGCCGGAGACGCGCTCTAAGCAAAAAAACACGAACACAATACAGTAAAGAAACAAAAGATAGACCTTATCAACAAGAGCATTGCGCGGTCTACTCCAGGCTGTGATGAATTACACACTTTCCAGGGACCTGACTCAACTTACCTTTCACCAAATGTTACACCACTACCACCAAGGCCTCTAATTCTATTCCACCGGAATAAGACGAAGGAGGAAAATACAGCTTTTGCAACACCACGCACTACCAGCATTATCTTCCCCTATATCACAGAAACCCATACGCAGGAGACAAGTGCGGAGACAATTCCAGGGTCTAACGTAGAGAATCAGAGTTCCTTGGATTCTTCTGCTAGCACCGATGATCACGTGGCATCCCCTCCTATTTATGCTTCTAGTACACCAGAAAACATAGACTCCTCTGTTGTCGCTGATATCGAAACTACACTTACAATACAAACCAGCGCTACTGCTACCTTCTCTATACCTTTCTCTCTTTCCCCTCCGTTCTCTGGTATCATTACTCCCAGCGAGGACGTCAACACATCTATTAACTTGTCTATAGCAGATGTGTACACTGAGCCCAGCGATTCACTCATGAGTTCCATCGACTCCGATTTATCTGTCAAACCTCATAGTTACGCAGAAGCAAATATAACCACTGCTACTCAAGGGGATGGTAGTTCGCTTGACTCACCAACCAACGACCTTCAAAGAAACGCACTGCTGTACGAAAAAATGAAGCCAGCGACCCGAACATAACACTCGAACACATCCTTAGCAACACAACACATGATATAGCTGAAAACAACCCCTTTAAAAGCAAAGGTTCAAAAAGGAAAATGGGGAGGAATGGGAATGAGGCGGAAAAACTTTCTGTTCCGCTGCTCTTACTCTTCAAACACCAGCAGCGTAGGGAAGAGAGTTAGACATCTCAGCCGAAGACACAAGAAGGAAAATATCCAACACGAAAGGAATGCCTTGCTTGCTAACTCTCCCTCGTTTCACTCTAATTTGTCTATCCGAGGATCCCTCTGCTCCGTGACCTATCAGTGACGGATTCTTTTATCCATGACTTGGCGGCCTCAGAGGAGAAGCACGCTCGCCACTCTATAGGCTCTAGCATAGATGATGTCCCTCAGCAGAGACACAAATTAATAGACTCACCTACGCAGAAGAGAGGGCGAGTCGGGGTTCTGCAGGCTCAGAGAGATGGGCCAACCCAAAGAAGGTATTCCAACTGTGATGGGTACACCAAGATACGCACCCACAAGAAAAACAAGCCAGATATCGCTAGTATGTCATAGTAAGTCTCACGGTCGAGGATTGGCGATGCCAAGATCGATAGTGAATGCAACCAATGCCCTCTCGTCACGTGGGGATGGGCGAGGCGTTTTCTCCCATCCTATCTAACTGGCGATCAACAACCTCAGCAATACAACGACTATCAAAACTCTCCTATCAAGTCCCCTACATGCTGGAACTACGAGAGATCTTCTGAGTTTCTTCATGTGCTCATAAACAACGAAACGGAAATGCTTGCGGTAGAACAATATTCAGCTGAGAAACTAGCAGGGGAAGATAATGTTCACCATAGTACCGACAGAACAGATTCAAGAGAAGATCTCCACTCCACACATTTCAGTTCGTTTGTCCACTCCAACAAGTTGTATCAAAAAGACTTGCCTCGCAGAGTTTCCCTTTTCCCAATTTCTCACCCCTTCCTCTTATGACAGTTTCAGCAGTGCGTGCTCTTTTTCTGATATAGCAAGGAAAGAGCAGCAGAGACCATTCTACGCCAAAAGATTCAGTGAAAACATAAAAAACCTACCTGTTCTGCCACCTCGTTATCACAGGTCGAACATGGTCCAGCACTCTCACTCCTTTTCAAACAATTCTCAGATACAGATATACAGCCTCCAGCATCCCACCGCCACCGAGTTCACCTTCCGCCCCCCCCCTCCATCGATCAGAGCTTGCACTTCGAACAGATAGCAGGGGATGGGGACCTAAGAGAACCAGACAGGACACAGCACTCCCACTGGGAATACAGACATATGACAGAAGAGGATCCACACGAGAAACCACCACAACTTCCACGCGCACACATATCGATGGCCTCAAGTATGAAGAACAAACAATATGCGGTGAGAAAAAGGACTCCTTCAAAAAGCGAACAGTCGACCGATTCGAGCCACAAAAGGAGAGCGAGAAGCACTACGAAATACTTCCACCCGGATATGAGGGGAAGGAGAGAGGAGCTGTCGAGAGAACATATGCCTAGTAATCAGAGAGGTAGGCCAACAAAGGTTTTACTCGGAGCATTCGGCCGCTCGGATCAAGACTTGCCTTCAGGCTATTCTGGTTCAAACACTCACTCAATCTCTGACTCTGGTTCTGTGTGGAGCACGAATATGCAAGGAGACAAGGCTTTCACATCCAATGATCCATCCAAACCGCTCGCAGAGGAAAAAGGCATCCTATCTCGGGATACTAGCCTCACATCGAAGGAAGACTCTGAGTACGAGGAGCCATCAAGTTATACCGATTCCAGCTCATACGACAGCTCGTCCTCCATCTTGATATCCAACGTGTACTCTTCGTCCTCTCCTGCGTGCACTGACTTCACCGACGACCACTCCATCAACATCTTCTTTTCTGATCAGCCAAGCCTCAAGTCAAACCTCAAGAGCTATAGTTTTGATACTGAGAGAGAGGCTTCATTCACGCAAAGGACTCACCACTATCTCACCGAAGTGTCCAGCGAAGGAAGCGACGGACGAGGAAAGTTGGCGAAGGTTCGTAGGAATGGTGAGATTGACACGTCTGACACATCGTTAACGTCTGCGTATGCTCTGACTGGCACATGCTCCACTTCCCACTCCTCCTTGATCAAGAACTACCCCTCCTTCGCTTCCGCTTCCCTCTCCTCTCCCTCCCTCACATCTCCTTCCTACACATCTCCGTCATACTCTATTATGCACACCAACATCACCATCGCAGAAAACATTTACAGAAGATCTTATCCGCATGTCTTCGAGCCAAACTCTTCTTTCTCCCTCCCTGCCTCTCTCTCTCCGATGGGTTCCTCGATTAACTCTCCATTCATGTCTCCTTCCGTCCGCTACCCCCGCTCTTCTATCCACTCCTACTCTCCTTCCTCTACGTACTCTAGCTACTACAACTCCACGCTCACCTGGCGCTCTTTCCCTTCCCCAGGATACGAACACTATAGCTCCTCCCTGTCTTCCCTCCATACGCCTCTGCTCTCACACTCTTCTTCCTCTTCTTTCTCTAATCCACGCTCCACCACTTCTACTTCGTACTCTTCCTATCCAGATAACTCCTCCCACTCGTCTTCTTTCCCTTCATCTTCTTCTTTCCTCTCGTCCTCCCCCTCCTCTTCCGGATCTTCTTCCCTTCCTTCTTCCCCATCCTCCTCTGAGTCCAGTTCATCTCTCTCATCTTCCCCTCCTCCTTCACCCTCCCCTTCCTCTCCGACTCAGTCTACATCTTACCACACGTCTTCTTCATCTTCCCGTCCCCCTTCTTCTCATTCTCCCAATTCCCCCTCTAACTCTTCTCGCTCCGCCATCTCCACGAGGCCTTCTTCTCCTAGATCTTTCTTTTCTATCTCCATAGATTCTCCTGAAGTCCCGCCCCTCACTCTCCTTATTCATCTCTTCACTCCTTATCTCGTGCGTTTGACCTGCATGCTCCTCCATTACCCCTATCTCTCTTCTTTCCTTCGCTTACTCCCCCCTTCCCCCATACCTCTCCCCAGCTTACACAGCTCTTCTCGCCTTGTGCTCCCTCCTGAGTTCGAGAGGAGTCTGCTCCTCCTCCCTCACCCTTCTCCTCTTCCTGCCTTCACGTCATTGCGTGCGCCCACTCCCTCTTCACCATTCGATAGGGAGACATTGAATGAAGATTCACCAGTCATTTCTTCTCCTCTTCCTTCATCACCTCCTCACTCTGCCTCTCCTTCTCCTCATCCGCCTACTTCACCTACATCTACTCTCACTCTCCCACTCAATTGGCCTGCTCAACAAGAGAGTAGAAAAGATAACAAGGAGAATGCAAGAGAGACGAGAGGGGAGGTGGGTATGGAGGCTAGTCAGGTGAGAGAACAGAGTATAGGAGATGATCATCTGAGGAAGTATGAGGATATGAGAAAAGAGAACGATGCACGGAGGGAAGATAAGGAGGAAAAGAAAGAGTCAGAGAAGGAGGAAGAGAGGGGATGGGAGAGGGAAATCGATGCAGAGAGAGGATTGGAGGAGAAGAAAAACAGAAGGAGATCGGATAGAAGAGATTGAAGGGGAGGGAGGAGGCGCACACAGAAGGTAACTCCAGAGGGAAAGAGGGAAGACGAAGCGAAGGTAGATGGGGCAGAAGCAGAGGAAAACGAGGGAAAATCAGAGAAAGAAAAGGCAGAAACAGAGGGAGATAAAGAGAGGATGACGAAGTTGCCTCAACAAATGGGTTCCTCATTAACTCTATCTCTCTGTTTCTCCCCCGTCTCCTCCTCCTACAAGTTCTCCCTCTCTCCCCTCCCTCCCGTCTCCACTCCTTCACAAACGTCTATTTCGCTCCCTCCCCTTTCTGCCCCCTCTTCATCACAGCCCTCTCTCTCTATCTCTCATTCTTCTCTTATTTCTTCTTCCATCTCTTCTTCCGTCCCTTCCTCTCTTCCTCGTCATTCAACCTCTTCCTCTTCCCTCCCCTCCTCTTCTCTGGCTCCACCCTCCCTTCCCTCTTCCTCCCTTCCCTCTTCCTCCCTTCCCTCTTCCTCCCTTCCCTCTTCCTTGAAGTCTTCTGTTCCTTCGGTCACTCTCTCTCTGCCTTCCCCCTCTCCTTCTAATCCGTCTGCTTACTCCTTCTCCTCTTTACCCCCTTCCCCTCGGTTGTCCCCCCCAGCATCTATTCCCTCTTATTCCCATACCTTCCTCACCCTCCCAACTTTCCCCCACCTCCCTCCCTTCCTTTGTCTAGCGCAAGGGCATTCCCCAAGAAGGGAAGTCCATACGAAGATAAAAAGCACAGGTCTTCCAACCAGTGGAGGAGCCACCGCTCAGGGACCCTGCCTCCCCTCTCCCCCGTCCCCTCCCTCCCACACTCTCTCCCCCAGTCTAATGTATCGCACTCTCTTTCGATCCCTCACCCTCGATACCACTCCCACTCCCTGTCGCACGCACACTCTCTCTTCTCACATCCCACAAGCTCTCACTCGAATTCATCCCCCTCTGTTGCATCTGCTTCCAACTCCGCGAACTCTTCTCTCTCCTCCCTTTCCTCTTTCTCTGCTTCCCACTCCTCCTTATCTATTTCTCATCCGTCCCTCTCCGTAACTCACTCTCCTCTCTCTGCCTCTTCTTCCAGCCACAGCAACATGGAGTTATCTCCCTTCACACCCCAGTCCATCGCCTCCTCTGCGCTTCAATCCGTAATCCCCACTTCTCCTCTCCAGGTATCAGTCTTCTCCGTCTCTAACATCGTGTTTGACAGAGACAGAAAGAGAGGAAAGGAGGGAAGCGGGGGGCACAGGGGGTGCTTGGAGGCAGAGGTGCAGATAAGCCAGACGAGAGAGAGAATGACAGAATGGGAGGGAAAGAGAACGAGCAGAAAGACGAGAAGGAGACGAAGGATAAAGAAAGGAAAGGAAAGAGAGACGTTGAGAGAGATTTGAATGCTCACGCTCACATAGAGAGAAGAGAAGGTAAACGTGGAGTTTCATCTCTCTGGGAAGATAAGCGGAGCGCAAGGAGAGGGGAGAGGGAAGTGGAGAGAGGGGGAGACAAGGGAAGTTTAGCGGGCATAGGCTCAAGGAGAAGAAAAGAAACAGGGAGAACGCCCAAGAAAAGAAAGAAGGGCGGAGGGAGAAGAGTTCGGGTGAATGGAGAGGTAAGGCTTTGCCCCTGCTTCCCCTTGTTTACAAACCCACGGAATCGTACACCACTCCTTCATCTTCTGCTTCCTCTGCCTCGTCGTCTTTCTCCTCTTTCTCGTCTTGCTTCTCTTCTTCATCTTCTTTGTCTTCGATCCAATCGTCCGCCTCTTCCTCCTCGCACCAGTCTTCCAAATATTCCTCCTCTCTCGAGTCTTTCGCTTCATCGGCCTCTTCTTCGTTATCCTCATCTTTTCCTTCATCAATCCTTTCTCATTCAGTGAATTCTATCCCTCCCTGTTCTTCCACCCCCTCACTCCTTCTCTTCGCCTCCTCCTTCGCTTTCCATTTCGACTAATTCCATTCCCTCGACTGGGACTGTAAAATCCCTCCCTCTACCCTCCTCACACAATGGAAAGGCAAGAGCAAGGGAGAGAGAGTGGGAGAGGGAGTGGGAGAAGGAGAGGGGAGGGAGAGGGATAGAGAGAGGGAGAGAGAGACAAATGGATGTAGAGAAAGCGATGAAAACCCAGCGCCAGTCACAGACTTTCTAACCAAAGAGATACCAGACCACAAATATCCACTCAATCCTCCTTCATCTGCTACTAGTCACTATCTCAGCCCCCCTCCCTCTCCCCGTCTTCAGAAGCACCGTGGGAAGCGAAAATGATAGGGAGAAACACGATGGAAATGATCGCATCAAAGAACTGATGAGGAGGATCAGGATAAGAGGATCCAACAGAAGGGAGAGGGAGCTAGAGGAGAGAAATTCTCATACAAGCAGAGCCAAGGGGTCTTGGGGATCCAGGACTTCGAGGGGACGACGAGGTGAGAGGGAAGGGAAGGAAAAAGGGAAGCGACGATTCGGAGAGAGAGAAGATTAGGGAGTGAAAAGGGAGAAAAGAAAGAAAAGAGGAAGGAGAAAGGAAAGGAATGGGTGCGAGAAAGAGAGAGGAGGTTGAAGAAGTTGTTGGAGACAGTTGAGAAAAGAACGAGGGAGAGGAAGCAGGAGGAAGAGAGGATTAAGGGAGAAGAACATGACCCCGAAGAGCTCAACACTGGGGTCCACCCTTCCTCTCGGACACCTTCTTCCTCCTGCCTCTCCCCCCACCTCTCTCTGCCTCCATCTGTGTCTTCGACGGCCAGATCAGCACCCACCTACCTCCCATCTTGTGTGGATGTCTCTCACTCTCCCCCTCTCCACACGCACTCTTCTCTTCGCACCAGTACACCTCCTCTTCCCTCTCCGTTTCCTCTTCCTCCATTTCCTCTTGCTTCTATTCTCATCCTAACTCACCCACTCACTCATCCCCTGCTCTTCCCACCCATAGCGCCACCCCTTGCCTCCCACTTCCTCCCTCCTCCCCTTCCCTTCCTATCGCTGCGTCCACTTCTCTACCTCCAGTGTCGACCCTTCCCCAGAACTTTCTCCGCTCTAGCGTTTCGTTGTCTCTCCTACCATCCTCCCTCGCTGTGCCTCTCTCTACTCCCAATTCGAGTCCCCCGCCAACAGTCCTCTCCCACTCCTTATCTACCCCCTTCCCCTGCCAAACCGTCCCTTCTGCTTGCAATACTCCTTACTCCACGTACACATCCACTCCTCCTTTCTCTTACTCAGACCCGTCTTCCCACTCGCCTTCCATCTCCCTTCTCTCTCTCCCTCTGTTTCCCCTTCTTTCTCACCCACTTCTGCTCCTCCGTCCGCTCCACATTCCTCCCACCCTCCCCCTCTGCTACTCTGAATAAGTCTGTCGCTTCTTCGTACTTCACCTCTTCGCCTCCTCCTTCCTTCCCTCTCTCCCCTCACTGTCCTATCTCGCCTTCTCCCCTTCTTGTTCCAGCAATCTCCTCAGCCTCAGCCCTATGCCCATCTCTTCCAGCTCTTGAAACTTCTCTTTCATCTCCTCCCTCTTCTTCCGCCTCTCTTCCTTCCTTCCCTGCTCCCATAATCTCCCACTCAGGATCCACTTCGTCTTACCCTGCTCTCTTCTCTACCCAACTGCCCCCTTCTTCGCTTCAATTATCATCTTCTATTATTTGTTCTTCCCATCCTTCCTCTCACCTTTCTCCCTATCGCTCCCCTACTTCGATCAACTCTTCCTCTCCCTCCTCCCTGCCTCCCCTCTCATCTGTAGCTCTTTCTTCTATTGGATCTGCGGCATCATCCTCGCTTCAGTCTTCCATAGTCATATCCAGAAGTCCCTCTCCCTCCCTCTCTCCCTCCGCCTCGCCTTCAATTTCCACTGCTCATTCATTCTCCCACTCTCATTCCGTCTCCCCTCTCTCTCCCTCCCTCTCTCCCTCCAATTCTCCTCCTCCTTCCTCCGTTGCGTTATCCCCTTATCCGCCTCCTTCCTCTGTTTCCCCCTTCTCCTCTGCCCCTCCATCGTCTTCCAATCCCCCTTTATCAACTTCTGCCGACCACAGGTCTCCTAGTCCTCCCGCCTCTCCCTTAACGTCCTACCCCTCACTCTCTCCCTCTCCCTCAACTTCTCCTTCCTTCTCTCGTTCGGCCCTATCCTCTCTCCTACCCGACCACTCCTAGCTCAGAAAAGCCTCTCCATCTGCCTCGTCCGTGTACCCTCATTCCGTTCCTTCTCCCCACTCCCTTCGTCTCCCTCCAGATGCTCTTCTTCCACTCCTTCCCTCCCCTCGCGTCCTTCTCGATCAATCGACAAGACCACTCCCACCATCAAACACACTCCAAGACATTCTTCTCGACCTCCTGCTCTCCTTACCTTACCCTTTCTTCTCTCCACCTCCCCCTTTCCCCTTTACATTTCCCCCTTTCGGAAGAGCCAGAGAGATTTATCAGAGAAGAAGGAATCATAGGGAAAGACAAGCCCAGAGAGACAGAGACGGAGGGAGAGAGGGAGAGGGAGAGGGAGAGGGAGAAAGAAAAAGAAGAGATGAGAAGATGGAAGAGGGACTCAATAGTAACAGGAGAAGAGATAGAGAGAAATGAGCGTGAGGGAGTAAGCGAGGGTGGGGGCGAGGGCGAAGATGAGCCTCAGAGGAAGAGGAGATGGAGCGTGGTGGTGACTCCATACGAAGAGACCGATGGAACTCCCATCGAATACGATACGTTTGTCCAGGAGAAAAAGACAAGCGAGGGGGATAGAGGAGAGGAAGGGGAGGGATCAGAGGAAGAGGAGGGAGCAGAGGCAAGGGAGGAGCGAAAGGGAGGTATTGATAAAGCTAGAGGAAGGGGAGTGGGGAGAAAGACGTGGGCAGGGAAAAGAAGACCGGTAGTGACGGTAGAACGAAAAGAAGAGGGAGCGCTAGAAGGGTCTCGCATTCGGAGGGGGAGGAGGAAGAGGAGGAAGAGGAGGAAGAGGAGGCAGAGGAGGCAGAGGAAAGAGGTGGGAGAGGAGGAGAGGGAAGGAGAGAGAGAAGAGGAGAGGGAAGAGAAGAGAGGAGGTCGGTGTCTAGCGAGGGCGAATGGGAGAAAAGGGAAAGTCCTTCCGATAAAAGCGGGCATTCTCATTGGAGCAACAATTCAAGCCAGTCAGAGGGGTACGATGACAAAGTAGTTGACTCTGACGAACCGACGGGGGAGAGACCGGGGGGAGGTGGGGAGGTGAGTGGAGGGAGAGACAGAAGGAGGGGATGGAGGAAGAAGAGGAGCGTCTCACACAAGAGAAACACCTTAAATACGATGTTTACTTGAAGAAACCGACGTGGTGGAGGGAAGGTGGGAGGCACAGTCGTTATGCAAGGGAAAAAAGAAGTCACAGCTTGTCG
Source organism: Drosophila quasianomalipes (assembly GCA_035043665.1). Classification (NCBI taxonomy): domain Eukaryota; kingdom Metazoa; phylum Arthropoda; class Insecta; order Diptera; family Drosophilidae; genus Drosophila; species Drosophila quasianomalipes. The sequence goes on from JAWNMU010000408.1 coordinate 14,719, forward strand.
AAAGAGCTATCGGAAAGGTGGGTTCATAAGGGAAGAGGAGGACTAGAAGGGAGTGGATGGAAGGGGGGGCGGAGGTCGCAGAGGGAGAGCGAGTGATAAGAAGTGGCCCTATCCAGGTCTTTTTCTCTCAAAACATAAGCTCAGGAACCTACGATGAGGGGGGCGAAGGCCTGCCACAAACTTATATGTTCTCATTGATAGATGAGAAGGAGAAGGAAGGAAGGGAAATTAAGACGGGGATTGGGAAGCAAGGGATGTCAAAGGAAGGGGAAGCAGAGATAGAGAAAGCGAACGTAGAAGGAGTGGGAGCAAAAGAAAGAAGACAAGGCTTTGCGAATGATACAAAGCGTATCGAACTGGAGGTGATCGAAAAGGAGACAGAAGCAGAGAAAGGGGGAGAGAAGGATAGGAGAGAGTTTGAGAAAGACAAAGAGAAGAAGCAAACACTGAGAGAGAGCGGAGTGGAGTATGAAGGAGAGAGAACAGCGGAGAATAGAGGGGAGGTAGTAACGGAGAACGGAGGAGGCGAAGGAAGGGGAGGTGGAGAGGACGGAGGAATGGGAGTAACCGTTTGTGAAGAAGGGCAGGGGAGGGGTGTGAGGGAGAGGGGTGAAGCAATGGCAATCAAAGAGTGCGCAGAAGAAGTACGATGGGATGGAGGAAGAAGTGGATTTCATTTAGATATGGAGGATATCGTAAGGGAGGAGATAGAGGGCAATGACAAACAACAGGAGAAGGAAAAGGAGGGCGAGAAAAAGGAGGGAGGTAAAACGCAAGGGGAAGGAAACAGAGGTCAAAGAGAAGGCAGAGGCGAAGGAAATGAGAGGGACAACATTGACACTGGGAGTGAGAGTGAGATAGACCGAGGAGGTGAGGATAGGGGCGACGGAGGGGAGGGAGAAGTACGAATACAAGGAAAAGAAAGGGAAGAGAAAGAGCTAGAAAAGATCAACGACACAGAAGAGGACGCGAAGAAAAGTGAAGAATCAGTGCCACTGAAAGAAAAAGAGGGAGGGGAGGAGGAGGAAGGAGAGAACGACGAGAGGAGGGAAGGGAGGAAAAAGTCGTTCCTTCGGGACATAGTAAACGGTGGTATAGAGGAAAGAGACGCGGACACACACTCCCGAGAGCAAGAGTCTGCTATGAGATTGGGGTATTCATCCTTAGACAGAACCAAGCTCATGCACACATACTCGTTCGGCGAGAGAGAAGTGGGGCTGGGACTGAGCTACGTAAGCAAGAGGTGGGGGAGGGAGGGGGAGGAGAGGTCTTTTAGACCGAGGAGTATAGAAGATAAAGGATCACGGCTGGATCAAGAAAGGGAGGAAGCTGAGAGCGAATGCTACCAAAGAGACGACAGGGGGGATGAAAATGAGACAAAGAGGCTAGGGAAAGAAGAAGTGAGGGAGAAAAAGGGGGAAAGGAAAGAAAAACAAAGAGGGGAAGTGCATGGAAAGGACATTTCAGTGGAAAGAGAAGAAGAGAAACATACATACCAAACTAGGGAGCGAGAGGAAGAAAAAAGAGACTACGGATTTAAAGGGAAAGAAAGAGACTCTAGCATGGGTAAGGAGAGCGAGGGCTCTATCAATGAAAGCAGGCATTCGATCTCCACAACCCTTTCCCTCCCCTCTCCATACCTGAGCTCTTCCAATTGCAAGAGAACGCCACCGCTTCCCCTCTCTCACCCGTCTCCTTCTTCATCGCCGTTCTACGCCAAATCCGCACTCTCCCTTCCTCCCCGCAAGTCAGCACCAACTCTCCCTCGCCTTTCTTCCCTCCCTCCCCCATCACAACCTTATCCCGCTTCTCCTGCCCCTCAACTCTACTTCGCCCCGAGAAGTTTTCCTCTTCTCTTCCGCATAATGCTCACGCCGTTGATACCCTTCCCCTTCATCATCGGTCATTCGCACTGCCAACAGAGCTTTACTCTCTCAAAGTGGATCAGGCGTCTCTCAAAGTGGAGGAAAACAACGTTCGTTGTGTCCAGTCTACTGGAAAGGGATGGGTTGAAGAGGGGGCTAGCTCAAGAGAAAAAGAAAGCGAAGCGGAGGAGAGGAGTGACGAGGGCAAAGTAAAGGAAGTAGAGGGGAACAAGAAGAAGACAAAGAACGAGGATTACGGCACGGAAGATCAGGAAGTGGGCAGCACAGATACATATAGAAGCATGGAGAATAGAGTGGGGAACGTAGATGAAAACAGGACTGAAGGAGAGGAAGGGAAAAAAGGACGAGAAGGAGGGGGGCAAATTGTGTACGAAGGTAGTAGGACAAAGGAGAAGAGAGTCGAACCACTATACGACGAAGATGAAAACAACAGGGAGAAGCAGAAGCATAAAAGAAATGGAGATAGAGTCACGCAAAGAAAGAGTCAAGGAGATGAAAATGACCATCTACCATCCACAGCCCTTTCCCTTCCCAAACCTTCCACAACGGGCAGCGCCTCTCACTATTCTCTCCCTTCCCTCCCTCTTCCTCTCCCCCGCCAGAGCACCGCTCATCGAAAGAACGAGTCTCCTCGCTCCCCTTCCTCCACAACCAATCTATCGAATGCGCCTACTTCCTCTCTGAACTCCAATCGCCCCCACTCCCCTTCCTCCTCCACGGACTCCCACCAGAGGACGATGCCGCTCACACTCAAGCAGAACCCTCTCTACCTCTGTGTTCCTAGCTCTAAGAGGGGAAGGGAAAGGAGGGAGAGAGATAGGGTGAGGGAGACTGAAGTGTATCAAGACAGAGGGAGGCAATCCACCAGGGTGACCGAGAGAGAAAGGGAGGTGAGAGTGAGGAGCACGTATTCCCCTGTTTCTTCTCTTGAATCGAGTGGTGTCGAAGAGAATGATCCAGCGTTAAGAGGGATGGGAGAAACAAGAAAGTCAACCAGAGAGATCACCAACACCACCACCACCACCACCACCACCACAAGCTCTGTCATGGGAGGTCGGTCCGCACTCTCTCCATCGCCTCCTCTCACCTCGAGGAGAATAGGGTTTGACCAGGGGAGCAAAATCTGCAGTATCCATGGAAGTCAGCAACATCAACACTCTGTTGAATGCCCTATACACAAACACTTCTCCCACTCTCACGGGCACAAACACGCGTGCTACAACATTCATCACTCATACTCCGAAGACCACTCCCTCACCCATGGACACTTACCCTCTCACACTCAAGTTTGCACTCTCACTCAAACCCATACCCACACTGAAAGCCACGAGTGGAATGCCTCGGGAGAAAACAAAGACATCTTCACTTCAGAAAGACTCGATGAGGGAGTTACGATACATGCAGAAAAGAGGGAAAGGGAAGGGAAGAGCGAGGATCAGGAGAGAGGCGATGGAGGGGAAGAAGGGGAGTCCAGGTACCTTGAGACGCCTCCCCCAATCCCTAACCTGAAAGACCTCCCTCCTCTGCTACTTATACACACAAACAAAGACAACATCCCAGCCCAAACGTCATACATGTACACGAACACCGACAACACTTGTCCTGTACATTCACACGGCATACACGCAACAGAGAGATACACTCGAGAGGACGTCCTCTCTCACTTCCACTCCCACCCCCACTCCCACTCTCACTCCCATTCCCACTCCAACTCACACTCACACTCGCATTCACACCACCACAGTCACAGTCAATTTCACAATCACAAAGATCAGCATTGCCTTATCTACTGTGACGTGCATGGCTTACATTCCAATACACACTGCGATGAGCACATGGACCACTCAGATCTCTCTGGCCCTACCCACATCCACCATCATAGACATAGACATCACTTCCACCAACCAAACCATCGTCATCCTCATCACTCTGACCACCTGCTGCGCCCCCACCGTCATCATCGGTCACGACACCCTCACACGTGCGCCCGACATAAAAGAAAACAGATAGAAAAAGAGATGAGGGAGAGAGAAGAACGAGGAGAGGAGGTTAAGGAGGGGGAAGGGAAAGCCGTGAGTCTCTAGGGATAACCATGGTGATAGATGCGGGGGGAGAGGAGGGAAAGGAGTGCGAGAGGTGCATTCGGAAAGCGAAAAGAAAGGAAGAGAAGGAGAGAAGGAGAAAGGAGAAAGGGTTGGGGGAGGAGGCAGAAGACGCCGGGGAGAGCAGAGAAAAGAAGCTAAAGAAGAAGAGGAGGACGGGAGAAAAGAAGGGTTCGCCCACGAGAGGAAAAGGAGAGTGGGTAGAAGAGAGAGACACTCAAAGAGCCCGGGAGGAAGATATAGAAATCGAGAAGGAAGAAGAGAGGGAGAGGGAGAGGGAGAGGGAGAGGGAGAGGGAGAGGGAGAGGGGGAGCGAAAGCGAGAGCGAGAGCGAGAGGAAAAGAAGGAGAGACATAATGATGAGTCTGGGGATGGACGGAAAAGAGCTAGACAGGGAGATGCGTAGACTAAGCAAGATGATCGCCATCAACAACAGCAGGCATCAGTCCATGGAAAGAAAAAAGACTAGCAGGGAGGGAGTCGAAAAAGAAATGAGACGAATACGAAAAGAGCTAGCGGATAGGGAAGGGATGGGGGAGGGAGACGCAGAAGGCAAGGGAACGGGAGAGAGCGAAGCGGAGGGAAGGGCAGAGAGGGCGAGAGGTGCGCCAAGTGCCGAGGAGAACGGAAGAGCAGTGAAGGGGGAGGTAGAACGTTCCGAAGATAAGGGGGCAAGGAACATAGAGGGAGGGAGCGAGAGTGAGAATCGGGGCGGGAGCGGGGGTTTTATTGAGAGTGGGGGCGGAAGAGGAGAGGGAAAAGGAGATGGGGCACGAGGGACTGATGGTATAAAGACTCTGTCCTCTTTCTTCGAAGTTCGAAACGACTACGACTCTCTTCCCACTCACCTCCACCCCCTTCCCTATCTACCCATTCCTCTTCTTTCTCTTCCCTGCCCTCCCCCTTCCCGTCCTCCCTTGCCCTCTCTCCTTCCTCCCTCCCCCACTCTTCTCCCCTCTCTTTTCCCTCTAACTCCGTTTGCATTCCCATTCAATCGAACACAACAGACCACACCTCCTCTTCGATCCCCTCATCCGCCCCCCCAACCTCTCCGTCCTCCCCCCTCTCTCCCCCTCCTCTCATGCTCCTAGCTCTCCTTCTGCTGCCCCTGCCCCTGCCTCGACCTCTGTCCTCGCCCTCTCATCTACCTCCGTATCCGTCTCTCCTCCCTCATCGAGACTGTCGTCGAGGAGACACTCGGTCCCGAAAAACATCCACTCCCATCCATGTAAAGACTCTGTGCTCCCCAAGAAAAACCCTCCTCTCTCTGCCCTTTCTTCGTGCCCTCCAGCGTCAACACTCGCCCCTCCCTCCCTCTCTTCCCAGCAGAAGAACCCCTCCTACTCCGCCCCCCTGCCTCTGAGGACAATCATAGTATCATGCGAAGGAAGAGAGGAGAAGAAGTATGAGTTGTCGCCGATGACGGATGAAGAGGGAGAAGGAGGGGGTGGGGTCAGTGAGAGAGGAAGGACGAGGACGAGGCACAGGGGATCCAAGCTGAAGGAATCTCACTCTTCACGCACCTTCTCTTCCTCCCTCTCGCCATATCTCTCTACCTCTTCCTCTTCCTCTTCCTCTTCCTCTTCTTACCCTTCCTCTTCTTCTTCCTCTTCATCTTCTTACCCTTCCTCTTCCTCTTCCTCTTCTTCGTCGACTTCATCTTCCCTCTTCCCTTCTTCTTCTAGCCAGCCCATCTCTTTGACGTCCCCCTTTTCGTCATTTTCCTCCTCCTTCGCTGCCCTCTCCTCCCCTTTTGTTCCATTCTCCTCTTCTTTTCCCTCCTTTTCCCAATCAGGCCCCTTCCCTCTTTCTCTCTCTTTCGCCCACTCTTCTACGGCCCACTCCTCCAAGTCATCTATTTCTTCCGCCAACTCGACTTCTTCTTCTGTCTCCTTCTCTTCTTGCTCGTGCTCCAACTCCTCATACTCCTGCTCCACTTGTTCATCATGTTCTTCTGACTCTTTTTCCAACTCATCTATAGAGGTGGCAGATGATAGAGCGGTATCTATTTCAATAGAAGGAGGGGAAGGAATGGAGGAGAGTACGAGGGGAGTAGTAGAAGGAAGAGAAGGAGAGGAGGACCAAGGGAAAGAAAGCGAAGGGGAGAGAAGAGGAGCGTACAAGGCGGAAGAGAAGAGAGAAAACGAAGGGGAGAGAATTAGAGTGAGAGAATATACGGTAGAGAGAGAGAGTGTGAGTAATGCTGTAAGTAAGGAGAGATGGGATTGGGGGGGCGATAAGAAAGAAAGGGAAAGGGAATGGGAAAGGGAATGGGAAAGGGAAAAGGAAAGGGAATGGGAAAGGGAAAGGGAAAGGGAGAAGGAAAAAAGAGGGAAAGCGAACGAGAAAGAGAAAGAGAAAGAGAAAGGGAAAGGGAAAGAGAAAGAGAAAGGGAAAGAGAAAGAGAAAAAGAAAGGGAGAGAGAAAGAGAGAAGGAAAAAGAAAGGGAAAAAGAAAAAAAAGGGAAAGAGAGAAGGAAAGGGAAAGGGAAAGGGAAAGGGAGAGAGATAAGGAAAGGGAGAGAGAGGGGGAAAGGGAGAGAGAGAGAGCTATGGAGAGGGAGAACGTGGGACTGAGGTATAGAAACACGCCTTCTTCTGTGCATTCCACCTTGGCGTCTCTTTCCCTTCCCTCATCTTTTTCTCCCCGCGCTTCCTTTTCCCTTCCTTCATCTCTCTCCTCCCTCTCCTCCTCTCCCTACATCTCTCGCTCTTCCACAGGGCTAGCGTCCTCTTCTCAATCTTCGCTATCCGGGAATCTGCCCCTCCCTCAGCACCTACTGTTTCCAAATGCTCGGACTCGCCTCCGTCCATTGGCCTTACCACCCCTTCCTTCTCAGAAACATAAGAAAAACGGAGCACAGGTCAAGAGTAATACCAGCCCACTCCCGTCCAGGCACATCGCTCCACGTCCTTCTCTCTCGCCTTATTCTTACGTTTCTCGCAGGATAAAAGGAGGCATAGAGGGAGAGAGAGGAGGGGGTGGAGTAGTAGAGAGAGGTACAGGTGCGGAGAGAGAGGGAGAGGTGGAGGGATATGGGGCTTCAGCACAAGAAGGAAGAAGCAGAGGGAGAGAAGGAAGGAGGAACAGTGAGAGGTGGCTGCAGAAGCTACTGCTGGAAAAAGAGGAGTGGAGAAAGGAAAAGCAAGAGAGAGAGCGAAAGGATGAAGGTAGGAGAGAGAAAGAAGGGACGGAGAGGGATACAAGAGAGGGGAAAGGAAAGGAATGGAGGCGAAGGAAAAGGACAAGGAAAAGGAAAAGGAGAAGGAAAAGGAAAAGGAAAAGGAAAGAAACACGAAAGAAAGAGATTATGCCGAAATGAAAGAGGAGAAGGTTCGGAGGAGGGGAGGGAAGAGCGAGACGAGAGGGAGGAGAGGGAGGAGGGAGTGGAGAGGGAGGAGAGGGAGGAGAGTGAGGAGAGCGAAGAGAGGGAGGAGAGACAGACACTCAGACATACAAGTGGAGGCACAGTATTAGCAGCGGGAGATGACACAGGACCGTACAGCGACAGAGGCACGGTATTGAAAAAGGAAACAGAGGTGAACAGACATTGGGAGGAAAGGGGCAGTGAAAGAAATCAGAAAGGAGAAGGCGGAGGAGGAGGTGGAGGAGGAGGTGGAGGCGAAGGAGAAAGAGGCGAAGGAGTTGGAAGAAGAGACGAGGGTCTGGGAAAAGGAGAAATACAAGTGGAGAGAAGGAGTGGAAGGGATGAAAGAGAAGGAAGAAAAGAAAGAGAAGGAAGTGAAGAAGGTGAAGACACAGGCGAGGAAAGAGAGGGAAGAAATGAACGAACCAGTGGAAAAGAGGAGAAAGACAGAGAGGGAGGGGGAAGGGCTCTTTGTCTTCCCCCACTGCCTTCAGTCCCTCCTCCCCCTCCCAGCCTCCCTTCCCTCCCCCTCCCAGCCTCCCTGCCCTCTCCCTCTCTCTTCCTTGCCCACTATTGCCACCGCTTCTTCTTCACATTCCCCCTCTTCCCTCCCTCTCAATATTGCTCCTTCCCCTTCCCCTCCCCCTTCCCCTTCCCCTTCCGCTTCCCCTTCCTGTTCTCGCTCCCGCTCCCGCTCCCGCTCCCGCTCCCCATCATCCCTCCCCCTCTTGCCCCTCCCTCCACCCATGCTTCCTCCATCCTTCCCTCCACTACTTCCTCCTCTTCCTCCTCTTCCTCTTCTTCGTGTTCCATTCCATCTACCTCTCCTTCCTTTCCTTCTTTCTCCATCTCTCCTTTCCACCTGCACACCTCCCTCTCTCCTCCTCTCCCCCTTCCTCCTCTCCTCCTCTCCCCCCTTCCTCCTCTCCTTCTCTCCACATCAATTCCTCTCCCTCTATGATAGCCCGTACTCTTTCTTCCTCTCCCCCTTTCCCTCCTAAAATCCTTTCTTACCGTTTTCCTTCTCCTGCTCTCCCCAATTATTCCCAATCTCCGCCCTCCAGCCTCCTCTCCCTTCCGCTCCCCTCCACGAAACCTTTCTCTTCCTCCTCGCTTCTTCCCTTTCCTTCTTCACTGCCTTCTTCTCCTCGTTCCCGCCCTCCTTCTTGTTCTCGGTCCCCTTCCTCTTCCTTCCTCCGGTCTCCATTTCCTTTCCCCTCTCCTTTCCCTTCTCCTTCAACTCGACTGCTTCCTCTGAGAGTAAATCCAGACGCCTTAGACTCCCTTTCATTCCCACTCTCTGCCTCCATCTCCTCTCGCCTCTCCCCTTCTCTCTCCTCCCCTTCTCTCTCCTCCCCTCGTCTTTCCTCCCCTTTTCCTTCCTCCCCTCTCCTTTCCTCTCATCTTCTGTCCTCTCCTCCTCTTCCTTCCCCTCCTCTTTCGTCCCCTCCTCTTCCCTCTCCTCCTCTTTCGTCCCCTCCTCTTCCCTCTCCTCCTCTTCATCCCCTCTTCTTCCCTCTATTTCACTGTCTTCTGCTCTTCACTCTTCCCCTCTGCGTCCTTCCCCTCTGCGTCCTTCTCCTCCTCGTCCTTCCCCTCCTCGTCCCTCCCCTCCTCTCCCCTCTCACATCTTATCACTTCCCCTTCCCGTCTCCTCGTTGACTCCGCCCACCTCAACCCCTTCATCTTCCTTTGCTCCCTCTTCCTCGTCTTCTTCTTCCTCGTCTTCTTCTTCCTCGTCTTCTTCTTCCTCGTCTTCTTCCTCGTCTTCTTCTTCCTCGTCTTCTTCTTCCTCATCTTCTTCTTCCTCATCTTCCTCTTCCTCATCTTCTTCTTCCTCGTCTTCTTCTTCCTCATCTTCCTCTTCGTCTTCCTCTTACTCTTCCCCTTGTATTTCGTCTCCCTCTCCATCTTCCTCTTCCTCCTCTTTTTCCTCCTCTTCATCTCATTTCGATCATATATTCCCCTCTCACTCCCACTCTGCCTCTTCTCCTGTCGCCATCTCCCTTCCCCTCCCTCCTGCTCCCCTCCCTTCCCTCTCTACCTCCACCCCTCATCTCTTTCTCAATCGCGTCCCGTTTTCTTCAACTCTCTCCTCACGTCCTCTTGCCCTTCACCACAACCTCCCTCTTTCTGTTTCCCCTTCCTCCCCCCTCTCTCCCCCTCTCCCCTCCTCTTTCTCCCCCACCCCTACCTTCACTCTTCTTCCCTCCGTATTCCCTCCCTTCTCCTCCGCTCTCTACCTCTTCCAACGCATACTCCCGTACACTGCAAGGAGGGGAGAGGGAGAAGAGGGAGAAGGGGAGAAGGGAGAGAAAGGGAGGACAGCAAGTGGGGAAAGAAGAGAAGGAGGTGAGGGAGAGAAGGAGGTGAGGGGGGAGACAACGAGAGGGCGTGTACCAAGAAAAGGAGGAGAAATGAGCGCAGGAGAGTCCAGAGCAGAGAGGGCAGAGGGAGATTTCCTGTCCGTCCCTTCGTCTTCGACTAACTCGTTCTCCCCTCCTTTCCCTTCGCCCCCACCTTTGTTCCCTCACTCTGTCCCCATCCAAATCTCTTCTCCTTCTTTTTCTCCTTCTCTCCCACTTCTCCTTCTTCTTCTTCGTCTTCATCCTCCTCATCTTTTTCTTCTTCTTCTTCTACATCGCCTCTCCTTCATGTCCCCTCTTCATTTTTTTCTCCCTCTTCCTCTCCTTCCCTCTCCCCTCCTTCATCGCCCTCTCCCTCTCCATTTTCTTCATTTTCCTCTTCCGCTCATCCTCATCGCTCTTCTTCTTATTCTACGAAACTGAAACCTCACTCTCATCCTCTCCCTTCCTCTTCCTCCTCTTCCTCCTCCTCTTCCTCCTCCTCTTCCTCTTCCTCTTCCTCTTCCTCTTCTTCTTCCTCTTTTTCTTCCTCTTCCTTCTCTTCTTCCTCTTCCTTCATCTCTACTTCGTCTTCCCTCATTCTCTATCTTCTTCCCTCTCCTTTCTTCTTCCTCTTCCTCTTCCACGATGTTCGCCTCTTCTTCTCCTTCCCGCATGCACACCTCCCTACACTATCCTTCCTCCTCCCTATCTTCTTCTTCTTCTTCCTTTCTTCTTCTCTCTGTTCCACTTCGTCCTCCTCCTCGCTCGCTTCTTCTACATCTCTTTCCTCCTCATTATCGTCCTCATCGTTTCCATCGGTCTCTCCTTCTCTCACTTCCTCTTCTCTAATTCCTACACAATCCCCTCCCCTTCCCCCTCCCTCCTTCCCTCGCTGAGATCTCTTCCTCAGCGTTACTCCTTCTCCCCTCCCACTCTTATATTCTCCTCCCTCTCTCCCTCCCCTCATCTAACTCCTTCACACCCCTCCGATTCCCTCTCCTTCTTTCCCTCGTTCTCTTCCCATTCGTTCCTCCTACAACCCCCTTTCTCTTTCCTCTCATCCTCCTCCCTCATGTGTGTCTCTGCCTACGCATGCTTCCACTACATCCCCATCCTTGTACTTCTCATCAGTCCAATCCATGTCTTCTATCCCTTCTCCTTACTTACAGACATCCTCCTCTTCATCCTCTTTTTCCTCCTTCTCCTCCCCTTCTTCTTCCTCCGCCTTTTCTTCTTCCTCTACTCTTCTTTTTCCTCCTCCTCCTCTTCCTCTTCCTCTTCCTCTTCCTCTTCCTCTTCCTCTTCACCTTGGTCTCCTCCCTATTCCTCGTCCACCCCTCCACCCTTTCCTTCCTCCCTTCCCACTCCTACTTGTTCTATCACTCTCCCCTCTCTTGATTCGAGAAGAACAGAGAGAGAGGTGAGGGGTGAAGGGGAAGGAGACAGTTCAAACCACGCAAAAGAAGGAAAAGGAGGAAGAGGGCCAGTAATACGAGGAGAAGAAGACAGAGGAGAAGAGAAGGGAGAGAATAAGGCAGAAGAGAAAGAAGGAGTGTCAGGAGGAGGAAAAATAGAAGAAGGAGAAGAGAGGGGAGAGGGGAGAAAAGAGAATGGCGTGAGGGGAGATCTGGAGGAAAAGAAGGAGAAGCAGTCGACAGATCAAGCAATAGAGCAAACGAGAGCGAAAGAAAGAAAAGAAAGAGAAGGAGGAAATGGAGAAGAGAAAGAAGAGAGAGATCAGGGGGAAATGGTAGGAGAGGGAGAAGAAGGGGTAGCGGGGAGGAGAGAAAGAGAGAGTGAGAGGAAGAAGGACATTCAGATGGAAGAAACCTACGAGAGTGAGGGTGGGCGCAGCAGAGATGAAAGAGTAAGGGAGGATGAGGAGGGAAGAGGACAAAGATGAAGCGGACCAAGAGGCAGAGGAAGAGGAGGAAGAAGAGAAGGATAAAGGCTCGGATCAGAGAGAAGAGAAGGACAAGATTTTAAATGAGCAAGAGGAGAGGGGAAGTGAGAGTGGGAAGAACGAGGAAGCAGAGGGGAGAATGAATGAAAAGAATAGACAAGGACACGACAGAAGTCACAGAAGTAAACAGGAAAGTAAAAGGACGGAAGAGGAAAGGGAGGGAAGAGATAACGAAAGAAGAAAAGGATGGGGGGGAAGAAGAGGACGGAAAGGAAGAGAGGGAGGGGAGAGAGGGAAAGGAAGGAGGAGAGGAAGGAGAGGGACGAGAGGGAGGGGAGAAGGAAGAGAAGGAAAGAAGGAAGAGAAGGAAAGATGAGTAAAAGTAGATCTCACATGCATCAGAAAACCCTCAAAATGAGAATACCCGAGTCTTCTCCCCCTCCTCTCCCTCTGCGTTCCTCTCTGCCTTCTCCTCCTCCTCCTCCCCCTTACCCCCTACTCCTCCTCTCCCTTCCTCTTCGCTGTCCACTTCTCTTCCCTCCGTTGCTTCTCTTATCATGAAATATCTCTCTTACCTCAGGGATCTCAAAATAGGGTATTCGCGACTGCAAACAAGCACAGAAACAAACGCACTCACACACCCCCTCTCTCTCTCTCTCTCCCTCTAGACCTCCCTCTTCTGCAACCTACCCTCCCTTCGCTCCTCCTTTGCCTGCTCCCCTTCTTCCTCTTCCTACTCTACCTCCTCCTCCTCCTCCTCTTTCTCCTTGTGCTCGTAGTTCCACTCGCCCACTCATTACCTCTCCTCCTTCCCCTCCTTCCCTCCCCTTCCCCCCGAGATCATTGTCTGCTCTCTCGTCTTCTTCCCTCCCCCTTCATCCCCTTCTCTTCCTCCTCCCCCGCCCATCCCCCTCGTCTTCCGCTTCATCCCCACCTCCCCAACTGCCTTCCTCCGTCCTCTTCTACTTCTTCTCATCATCCTCTCCCTCCTTCTCCTCCCCCTCTTCACTCTACCTCTTCGCACTCTCTCTCTTCCCCTCTCCCTCTCTCTCTCCCCTTCTCTCGACGTCCCCCCTCCCGTCTCTTTCTCCACTGCTATGCCTGTCTCCTCTTCCTCGTAGTCGTCGAAACCTTCCTCATACTCTCCCTCTTCCCCTCTCCGCCTCCCCTTCGTCTTCGTCTTCCCCTTTCCCTTCTCCTTCTTCCCCTTCCCCTTCTTCCCCGTCTCCTTCGTCTTCCCCTCTCTTCCACTTGAGAGCTCTCTCTCTCATCGAGAAAACAAAGAGAAACGGAAAGTCAAGGAGGAGGCGCTCGAAAAGAACGAGAAATATGAAAAAAAGAAGACATACGAAAAGGAGGTAAAGGAAGGGAAAGAAGGGAAAGTAGGGGAGGAAGGGGGAGAAGTGGAGCGAGAAAATGAAAAGAACGAAAAGAAGGAAGGGGGATACAGAATCTATGGAGTACGAAAAAAGAGACAGAAAAGAAAAAGGAGAAAGAGAGAGAGGGAAGGGGGGAGAAGGAGAGGAGAAGGGAAAGGGAAAGGAAAGGGAAAGGGAGAGAGAGAGGGAGAAGGAGAAGGAGAATGAGGGGGAGAAGGAGAGGGAGAGGAGGGAAAGGGAAAAGGAAAGGGAAAGGGAGGAAGAGAAGGAGGGGGAGAAGGAGGGCATGAGGAAAGTGAGAGAGTTGTTGTTCGAGCTGAGTATCCAAGAGAGAATGGTAAAAATACACGAATACGTGATGAGGAAGAGGGAAGAGGAGGAGAGAAAGAAGCTAGGGGGAGAGAGGAAGAAGGAAGGGGGAGAGAGGAAGGAGGAAGGGGAAAGAGAAGAAGAGAGGAAAGGAGAAGAGGAAAGGGGAGGAGAAGGAGAAGAAAGAAAGAAGGGGAGCGGAAGAGAAGAGATACGAAGAAGAGGGAAGGAAGAAGAGACAGGAGGAGAGGAAGGAAGATGGAAAAATAGAGACTCAAAAGAAAGAGAAAATGAAAGAGGAAGAGAAGAAAGAGGGGGAGGAAAGGAGGGAAGAGAGGAAGAGGAAGGGAAGACGATGAAGTGGAGGCTGGGAGAGGAAGGAATTAAACAGAGTTCTATCGAAGGAGGGAGAAGAAATGGCATGGAGAGAAATGCAAGGGAAAGAGAAGAAGGAATGGAAATGGAAAAGAAAATGAAAAGGAAAGAGAAAAGGAAAAGGGGCAGAGAAAGAAACAAAATGAGGAAGGAAAAGAAGAGAGAGAAATAGGGGATGGAGAAGAAGAGGGGGAAAGAAGGGACCACAGGAAGGGGAAGGGGAAGGGGAAGGTGAAGAGATAGAGGAAGGTGAAGTGGAAGAGAAGAGCTCAAGAGAGAGAGGAGGAAGAAATGGAAGGGGGAGAAAGGACAGACAAGTTTAACAGTGGTATCAACCTCCGAGTCGAAGTCTCCTCCACCTCCTCTCTCTTCCCCTGTCCTCTCCTTCATCTCGTGCTCTTGCCTTGTCTTCCCCCTCTCCTCTCTCACTTCCTTCTTTCCCTCAATCTCCTTCCCTTCCTCCCACTCCTCTCCTCTCCCGTATCCTTCCCTCACTTCCCCCTATCCCTCACCTTTCCTCCTCAACCGGTGCCTCCTCTTCCCCTCCTCTTCCTCCTCTGCCTCCTTCTTCCCCTCCTCTACCTCCTCTGCCCTTATCCTCCGCTCTTCTGCCTCCTCTAGCCCTATCTGCGTCCTCTTTCGTCTCTGCCCTCGACTCCTCTCTCTCCTCCTCTCGTTTTCAGTCTTCTCCTTCTATTTCTATCCCTTCCATTTCCCTTCCCCTTCCCCCCTCCTTCTTCTTCTCCTCCTCCTCCACGTCGCTCCCTTCCCTTCTCTCTCTCCACGGCCCTATTTCCTTTTCCTTCCCTTCCCTCTTACATTCCCACTCACCCCTTCGATCTCTTCTCCTCTAAGTTTGTCCTTCTCCTCACTATCCTCCTCCTCCTCTTCTTCCTCCTCCTCTTCTACCTCCTCTTCCTCTTTCTTCTTCCTCTTCCTCTTCCTCTTCCTCTTCATTTCCCTTAGTTTTTTCTTCTCCTAATCCCCCCACTATTCCTCTTCCTCCCGTGCATCCCTCCTCCTTTCCCTCTTCTATGTCCCCTCTTCTCCCCCTCGCTTCTACTTCCTCCTCCCTTCTCTTCCCCCGCATCCTGTTCTCGTGTCCTCCTTATCCGTCCCTTCTTCCTTCCACTCCTCCCTCTCCTCCCTCTCATCCTTCTCTTCCGTCTCTTCCCTCTCCCTCCCTGTCACCCTTCTCCTCCCTCTCCTCTTCCTCTCTCTTTACCCCGAACTCCTCCCGTGCCCCTATACTCCCTCCTCGGTCCTCTCTCACAGCTCTTTCCCCTCTTCTCTCGCTACGTTCGTCTCCCTCTCCCCCTCTTCCTCTCCACTCCCTCCCTTCCCTCTCCTCTCGCCCATCTGTTTCCCCTCTTCTATCGATTGCTTCCTCATCCACTACTGCCCCGCCCCACTCCTCCGTCTCTTCTCTCGCTTCCCACCCTTTCTCGTCTCTTTCTTCTCACCGAATCCTTGCTTCTTTTGACAAACCTTTACACCCCTCCTTCCCCTCCTCCCCTTCCCTCCCCCCTCCCCCTCCTTCTCCTGCTCATCGTCCTTTCCCCCGATTCCACCTTCTTCCTTCACCCTGTCATCTTCGCTCCCCTCGACTTCTTCTTCCTCGTCGTCTTCTTTTTCGTCCTTCCCCTCCTCTTCCTTTATCCCGTCTTCCTCCTCCCCCCTCTGTGTCCTCTTTACTCGAGTATCCCAGCAAGACCTCTTGTTCCTCTACCTACACTACCACTTCGTCTTCACCGTCTCCCTCCTCTTTTTCTCTACATCAACCTCTCTATTCTTCTCTTCTGCCCTCCTACCCCCCTTCTCCCCTTCCCCTCCCTCCTTCTCACTAGCCCTTCTCTTCGTCGTCTCCGACTTGACTATTTCTTCCCCACCCCTTTCTCCCTGTACATCGTACACACTCATGTGCATACACTGTGTAATCATAGAGTCAATGCATGTACACAAGAGTTTCCATGCGAGATATTCGTAAATGCACCCGCATATTGACGTCATATAAATAATCCTACGCGGTGTACGCGCTCTCAGCCACGGTGCCCATCCTTCTATTCAGTTCCACTGTGTATTCAGTTCCACTGTGTATTCAGTTCCACTGTGCATGGATCTTTCCAACTAAGTGTCTTTGAGTATTCACCTTGTGTGTCTCCGTGCTCTTATGCTGGACATACTGTCTTCTATCCTTTGCAAGAATATTACGCGTCACTTCTATAGTTCCAAAACCCTTGATGAGACTTTTACCAGTCCATGTCCGTTCTAATTCCTACATTGAATAGTATTTTCGACTTTATTCTCGTTTTTATGATGTATTTTACCCATTATAGCTTCACGTTATTTGATCTTGGCTGTTTTTCATAGCCAAGCACCACGCATCTCCTGATGTACTTTCTAGTACATAAGGTCCGTGCACATTTATATACTTATTTTTTATAGTTGTTAACATCATGTGCATTATACATATACATATACATATATACATAACTAGAAAGATTGAGCGTATCAGGCTCCAACTTTTCTTAAAGGATTTAAAATAAACCAGAGTTAGTGTCTACTGGGGTATAAACCCTGCTTAATGATATAAATAATCTTTATTACGTGCACGTCTCAACCTGAGGCTCATTCAACATCGAAGGTACTAGAAGGTGCGGAACGAAGATAAAAGAGATAAAGAAGCTAGTCCTGGTGGACAGCTGTCGGATTCTTAGAATCGCACTTGTATGTGTTTTATTTCATTGTATTAGAATTCAACAACACAAACACGCTACTCCTTGGAGATGAATAACTATCAAGGGATGGCGCATGTATATGGAGGGGTAAAGCGTTACTTCAGCAATCAGCAGCAGCGTTCCTATATGAGGAAGTGCCATTGCATATGCGCTACTTGTAGGTGGGGACGATGGAATAACTGGGTTTGACCCTCCTCTGCACGATGCGAGAGAACACGTCTTGGGTGGGGTCCGCTGAGGCCTGTGATCTGAGATCATTCATATTTCCTGAAAAAGATCCACGGCCGAATCCAAGAGCAGCAACGGGATCCCTTTTCCCAGACCCCTTCTTCTCTCCCCCTCCCGCTTCCCCCCCGCACTCCTCGTTGGGTGGGCAGTAGAGGGACGGACGGGTCGAGAGGAAGAGGATGAAGAGAAGGTAGACGAGGTGAAGAGAGACGAGGAAGATCGTGTATGTACTGCCTTCCCCATATCCTCTGCGAAGCCCCCTCCGCTCTTTCTCTTCACTGCCGACAGAGTCTTCGATTTGTTAGTCCCCTCTAATACTACGGAGAATGATGGAATGTTCCTTTGCTTGCTCATATTTCCACTCTCCTCCACCCCTCCACCCACGTTTTGGCGGGAGAATGAATGGTTCTCTCTGTGTTGGGACTTTTTCCTAAACGCGGAAGAGGGACGGAACTCCTGGAACATGTTCATGGGGTTCTCAATTTGATTGGAACAAGGATATGCTACAATAGCGTTTTCTGTCCGAACAAAGTTCTCAAATTGATTGTTTGTTTTCGGGGGTGGGGAGGAGGCAGAGCTGATGGAGAGGAAGGAGGAGGAGAAGGCACCGCTGATGTTTCCGTGGGAAGGGGGAGGGTAGTACGAGTATTGCGAATCGTCATCGTAGTCTTTTTCCGTTTCAGAGTAAACCGCGTTCTTGTTTTTGTTACTCTTCACTCTCGTTTTCTCACCCCTGCCAGATTTCTTTTTTTCATCGAAAGCGTTAGACTCCGGGGTAGATATTTTCTTTCTAGGTATTTTCCTGGAAACATTTCCGTTGGGTGTGTGGGGGTGTGTAGTGATAAGAGAATTCGGAGTCCATGCGGGGTACAAATTAGAGCATGAAGGGGTGGCGGAGGAAGAGAAAGGTAAGGAGGAGGGGGAGGAGGAAGGGGAGGAGAGGGAGGGGGAGGAGAGAGCTTGTTGCGGTGCATGCCGATCTGCTCCATGACGATCTGCTTCTAGTCCAACTCGAACCGTCCTCACTCCTCTCGGAATCACACTTAGTAGTCCATTGTTTGGCGTCCCACTGTCTGTTCCCCCTGTGCTACTCCTCCGCCTCCAATCTTCACTCTCCCTCTCCTCGTCCTCGTCCTCTTCCTCTCCCTCTACTCCCTCACATCCTTCTGCCCCCCTCCCCCCTCTCTCTCTCCCTACCCCTCTCCCTCTCTCTCTCCCTTTCCTTTTCCCTTTCCCTTTCCCTTTCCCTTTCTCTTTCTCTCGAGTTGGTATAAGATTGGGATTGGATTGGAGTGGAGGGGAAAAAGAACGGAGCAGAGGGAGGGGGGATGTGAGGAAGGAGGGGGAGGAGGAAGACGGAGAATAATAAGAGGAAGGGGGGATCAGAGAGAGAGCGCTAGATGGGTTGGCATAAGAAGGAGACGAAGGAGAAGGAGAAGAAGGAGAAGGAGAAGGAGAAGGAGAAGGAGAGGGGGAGGGGAGGGAGAAGGAGAGGGGGAGGGAGACGGAGGGAGAATTGGAAACAGAGGGAGAAAGAGAGGAGAAAGAAGGAGAGAGGGACCTCATCTTCTGGACATAAATATCTCTCTCTCTCCTTTCTTTTTCCTTAGCCTCTCTCTTCATTCCCTCCCTTCTTTCCCTCTCCCTCTTGTCCCTCTCTTCCTCCTCCTCCTCCTCCCTCTCTCTTTCCCCTCCTTCTCCGCCTTCATTTTTCAACTCCACGTAGATATTTGTGTATTTCCTGACAGTGTTGTGTGCATCGTCGATTACAAATATCTTCTTTCCCTTTATCTCGCTAGATATTTCTACTTCCCTAGGATCTCGAACACTAGCACTCACATCTCTTTCTCTTTCTCTTTCTCTTTCTCTCTCTCTTTCTCTTTCCCTTTCTCTCTCTCTCTCCCTCTCTCTCCTTTGCTCTCCTCCTAACTCCCTCCTTTCTCCTTCTCCCCATTCTCTCTCTTGCCCTCCCTCCGAATCCGGGAAGTTTAAGAGAGAAGGAGAAGTCTCGCTTTGCATCATTTCCCTCTCTCTCTCCATCTCTCCTCTTTCTCCTTCTCTCCCTCTTTCTCCTTCTCCTTCTCTCCCTCTTTCTCTTTCTCCTTCTCCTTCTCCTTCTGGAAAGACAGATTCGCTGAGGAATGTCTGATCATTCATATTTCCTTTCCCTTCCACCGTGTCATTCAACGCCTCTCTATTTCTACTCGTCAAAATATCTTCCTGTCCTTCTTCTCCTTCTCCTGCTGCTCTCGTCCCTTCCTCTCCCTGCCCTCTCCTAGCATAGACCTCACCCCCACTATCTCTTACTTCCACGCCTCCCTTTCCCCTTCCTCCCCCTTCCCTTCCTCCCCTAGTGCCTTCCCCTTCTCCCCATACCCGAGTGCCCCTCGCCCTCTCTCTCTGCCTCGCCCACTCCGCCACTCTCTCTTTCTCCCTCTCCTCCCTCTCCCTTTCTTCCAGCGCCTCTTGAAATGTCCTTGGCTTCCTCTTTTCGAAAACAATCGTCTTCTTCTGTCCTCTTCCTCCTCTCTCTCCTCCTCTCCCTCTCCCTCCCCCTCTCCCGCTCCCTCTCCCGCTCCCGCTTCCTCCTCCCCTCCCTTCTCTTGGTCTATTTTCTCCTTCGTTCCCCTTCCTCCCTTCTGAATCCCCACTCTTTCCACTCCTTCCCCACTCCTCCCTCTCCCTCTCACTCTCATTCTCCCTGTCCTTCTCTCCTGTGCTCCTTGCCCCTCCTTCCCCTCCTACTCCTTCACTACCCTCTCCCTTCGCCTGATATTTTTTGCTCTCAACTTGAAGTTTGATTTGATCGTA
Source organism: Drosophila quasianomalipes (assembly GCA_035043665.1). Lineage (NCBI taxonomy): Eukaryota > Metazoa > Arthropoda > Insecta > Diptera > Drosophilidae > Drosophila > Drosophila quasianomalipes. The sequence goes on from JAWNMU010000408.1 coordinate 34,165, forward strand.
GAAAAGAGGAAGCCTGATATCTCTAACCCCGTCATCTGCTCTATCTATCATTGATGAAAATATGTCGCCCACCCCTCCCTCCTCCTCCTCCCCGTCCACCTTCCCCTTCCCCTTCCCCTTCGCCCTCTTCCTCTTCTCCCTCTGCTTCTCCTTGTCCCTTTCTTCTACCCTCATCGCCTCTCCCTTTCTCAAATTGAACTTATAGTAGTAATCTCCTTCGCTTGTTCCCATCACTTCTGAGTCTCCGTACGTTTTGTACATGTTCTGGTTCTCCTCCTCTTCCCCTCCTCCGATTCCACTCATCTCCTCCCCCTGCCCACTCGCACTCCTCTGTAGTCCTACCCCTGCTCCCTTTCCCTTCCTCATCGACCTCACATTGAATAAAAACCTATCTTTATCAGGTTGAGAAAGAGAAGGTGCGACAGCCTCAGAGGGGAGAGAGGGGGAGAGTGAGAGGGAGAGGGAGGAGGGGAAGAAGGAGGCAGAGGGAGTGGGTGACGAGCATTCCTTTATAAGCTTCAAGTCATTGTAAAGCCTAGAAGAGAGAGAAGAGAGATGGGGGAGAGGATATTTAAGGCACGAGCACGCGAAGAGAGGCAGTGAAGAGGGAAATGAGAGAGTGGGGTGCATTCAAACGGTGCGTGATAATGAAAATGCGACAAAGACATCGTTAACAAGTGTGTGACGTGACGGCATACAGGCGGCGGACCGAACGGCTCCAAGCGTAGTGCATACGAATGATAGAGACAACGATGAAGACATGTATGTATATGCGTATGTGCGCAGACATATATATGGAGATAGAGATAGAGATAGAGAGGCGAATAGTAGACTAGGCGCTGAGAGAAATGGTAATGAAAGCAGAAAAGGGAAAGACGAATGTAAGCGAAGGATTCTCGGTGGGAGAGAAATAGCAAACGTAATGGCACTTACCTCTGGTTTGCGTTGGTTCTGCTTCTCAGATTGAAGTCCAAGTCATCTCTCCTCTTTCCTCCGCCACCCTCCACTCCCGAAGAGAAGGAAGAGGAAAAAGAAGAGGAAGAGGGAGAAGCGGAAGAGGAAAAAGAGGGCGCCGTAGTGGGTCTGCTTTTGTTTTTGAAGCTTTGTGTTTGAATGTGAACACCTGTGTCTGCGACTGTTTTCACATTTGGAATGATTTTGTTTTGGGACATTAGTAATTTCAAAGAAAGAGTGCCCCCGTGTAGTTGTTGAATTTAAGCCAAGAGTGATCAAGAAAAGAAGAGGAGGGAGGGAAGAAGAGGGAGAATAAGAGGGGGCGGGGGAAGGGTGAAGATCCCTGTGCCGCGCAGCTTCTCCTGCCTCGACTCCCTCTCCACCTTCTTCCTCTTCCTCTCCTCCTTCTTCTTCTCTCAAATCGAAGTAGTTGTCTCCCTCAAATTCAAACCTTTCCTCTTCTCTAGATTCCCTCTTCTCTCCTCCTCCCTTTCCTTCTCTTCCGTCCTCTTCAACCTCTTCTTCTCCCTCTACACCCTCCCCTTCCCCTTTCTTTCCCTCTGCGCCGCTCTCCTTCTTCCTCCATGCTCCCCCTTTCCCATAGGAAATAGAGGGTCATGTTCTTCTTCTTCTTCTTCTTCCTCTTCCTCTCCTACTTTCCCTCCCTCTCCTCCCTCTCCTCCCTCCACTTTCATTGCCTCCAAAATAGACGACACTGAACTCTTCCAAGTAGAGGGCGATGAAGAGGAGGAAGAAGAGGAAGAAGAGGATGCGGGGTAGGCCGAAGAAAACGCCGGAGAAGAAAAGGGGCGGGGAGAAAGGACTGAGTGTTGATCATTCCTATTTCCTCGCTCGTTTTCTTTAAAAAATGTAGTGTAATTTAGGATCCTGCTTATGTCCACTTCATTTTCTCCATCCCCATCCCCCTCCTCCTCCTCTTCCTCTTCCTCTCCCTCTCTCTCTTTCTCTCCCTCTGCCTCTACCTCCGCCCCTCCCTCTCTTCTCACATGTTCATCACTACTCCTCCTCTTCTCTCCCTTCCCTCCATCCTCTGCCCTCCCTTCTCTTGCGTATCTCCCGATTCCCACTCCCCTCATTTTCTCTTTCTCCCTCTCTCTCTCCCCCTCTCTCTCCCTCTCGTTCCCTCCCCTGTGATTGGACAATAAATCCGACAGAAGGATGGTGGTGCGTGGGGGAGACCCTCAGTTGAAATATGATTGATCTCAGAGGAGTGCTTCTGAATAACCTCTTTCTCAATTCGACTGGCGCTAGATGAAAGATATTTGTGGTCGTTGTGTATATAGTTTTGAATGCGAGAGGTAGTGTCCCTGTCAAATCCGAATTGAATGAACATGTCCTCTCTCTCTTTCTCCCTCTTCCCCCTCCCTTTCTCCCTCGCTGCCATTCCCGAGAATGGGCGAGGCTTCTTCACCTTCGTATTCGCAGAAGTCGCTCTTTCCTTTAGCCCTGCTTTGTGCACATCGTTAATGTTATACGCGGATACAGGGCGTGTGTGATTGGAAAAGAACGGAATGGGGGAGGGGAAAGATAACGGAAAGGAAGAGGAAGAGGAAGAGGAGGAGGAAGAGGAAGAAGAGGAAGAGGAAGAGGAGGTGGCGGTGGGGGAAGTGGAGGTGGCGGAGGAAGAAGTGGATGAGGGGAGAGGGTGCTGCAAAGGTCTTGATTCGATCGTAGCGAACGACCGGTTGGAGTAGGGAGAAATAGAGGAAGAGGGGAAAGAGAATGGTGTTGTGCTCTTTTCTCTTTCCCCTTCTCTCTCCCTCTTTTGTTCTTCTACTCGCTTGTCCCTCTCCCTCTTCCTGTCCTTCTGGTTCATGGCAGCCTCCTTCTCAATTTGAATGTCTCTCAGCAGCTGCAGTTTTTCAGAGAAGTCGATAGAGTTATCGTTTATCAAAGCTTGTCTCACCTTCTCTTCTCTTTCCTCCTGCGCATTCATTTTTCTATTCTCCTTGTTTCTTCTATCTTCCCCCTCAAGTACCCTGCTTATCATACTGCCCTCTGTCGAGTTGAAGTTGTTGATTCCCTCCATAACTTCTTTGATTTTTTGTGTTCCGCCCTCAAATCCCCCGTATCCCCCCACTCCCAGCCCCACTCTTCCTCCTCTCCCTTCCGTTCTCCCTTCCGCTTTGCCTTCCCCTTCCCCTTCCCCCTTCCCTATCCCTCCCCCTTTCCCTTCTCCTTCTCTCTTCGGATGTTCCCTATTTCTCTCCACTCCGTAATGGTCAAAAATAAACTTCTCTTCCTCCCCCTCCTCTCTCTCTCTCCCTCCTCTCTTTCTCTTTCTCTCTCGGATGCCTTTCCCTCCTCTCCTCCCATTCCTCTCTTCCTCCTCCTTCTCCTCCTCCTCCTTCGGTGTATGCTTCTCTCTTTACGGATACTCTACCCCCAACTAAAACCTCATTTTGATTACCAAGATTGTGAAGATGATTCGTGTTTGTATCTAGACTGTCCACCCATCCCACCCCCCAGCCCCTCCCGATCCCTCCCCTGCACCGCCCTGTCGCCCCGTGGCCCTTCCGCTCCCATGTCTCTGCCCACTGGGCTGGATCACTTTGTAGTCGCTAGTCCACGAACGAAGAGCAGCTGCGTTGCGTCCGTTCCCGCCGAATTGGTTCACGGGGAATCCTCCCGTGTTATACGCAGAGGGGTGCGGAGGACCTCCACCCACCCTACCCCCAACCACACCTACTCCCTGTACCTTCTCTGCTTTCCTACCGCCCTCCACACCCAACTCCACCCCGCTCCTTCTCCTCCGAGCGCTCTCTACCGACCGAGGCTGGAACTCACTCATTCTGTATGGTCAAAACACTTATTTACGTCCTCCCTAAGCTAGAAATGTAACGCGCATGTCAACAGAAAAAGGAAGAGAGAACAAAGGAACCACAAGAGACGAGAAAAACCAGGAAAAAAATAAAGTAAAGAATAAAAGTCCTATCAGAATAGCCAAGTATGTTCCGTTACTGGAAAACGACTCACACCCGGCATTCCAAAGAGGTTTTAAACACAGAGAATATGCAGAAGTATACAATATTACGCATCAATTGAAAACTTAGGAAAATCTATCCGAAAATATAAATCGATTTACCTGTTTTTGTGTATTTTCTAAATTATTTTGCGTTCTCGTGCACACTAATCTGAAAATAGAAAGGCAATAAACATAAAGCATGGTCAGAAAAACTATTTTCCACGAAGGTAATAGATAACTCAGAAATTTACATGTAGTGGCATATGATGCATGCAAAATAATGGCTTGAGTGGGAGAATAAATGCCTATCTACAACTAAAAACTGTGCAAAACAAAACAAAACTGAGATTCAAAAACAAGTAGGAAAAAGAAAGGGAGGGAAAAAAACAAAAAAAACAAAAAATAATAATTCTTAATCTAAAAAACAAAAAAATAGTCCCCACATTAAAGCGAAATATGCATACATATCCACACACGTTCATACTCACGTATTCGTAGTATTGCTGCGTGTCGTTTTCATGTTCCTTTTAATTTCACGGCACGTATCCTTTTTGCGGCGGATATTTTCTCCGCCTGAGAACTTGGAGAGAAACACGAAAGCCACTAAACTGTATATTTCCTAGCTATATTGCCACTAAATTAAACGCATATACTTAATTTTAAGTGTTCTGTTGACATTGTGAGCATCTAGAAGCTGATTGTACACCTTGTTGTGAATATTTCTCTTTGCGCCATATTTGCAGATGAGCCAGGTGTGCACTGTTTACAAATTGAAGGGAAAGGTTGTTCATGGATTCCAAAGAGGAAGCAAGTTGCTAGGGTTTCCTACTGCTAATCTTGATCCTTCCTCTTTCAACCGCCAGCTGAAGGATGCGCCTCGTGGAGTTTACTTCGGTTGGGTTTCGATTGTGAGGGGAGATGAGAATTCCTCAGAGCCTTCTCACGTAGTTTATAAAGCGATGGTGTCTATTGGGGATAACCCTCAATTTGAAAACAAAGAAGACACTGTTGAGGCATACATAGATCACAAGTTTTCGGATGACTTTTATGGTGCTGAGATGAGACTCATCATTTGGTAGGGTTCGCAGTGCTGTGTTTGTTCTTTTTTATTCTTTTGCTATGTTGCAGATTACTTTGCCAATACATGAAAATACCCCGCATTATGTTATCAGACTCTTCTAACGCACTACGAAAAATTCATAATTATGGTAATTCGGGTTTTCTGTTTTTATTTCCGAATGCTAGCGCATACACTCGCCCCATGCGCCCATTCAACAACATTGACGAATTAATCAAAGCAATCGAGAATGATGTCAAGGTTGGGAGGGAGGAACTCGAAAAGGAGGAGTTCCTGAAGTACAAGGATGATGAGTTGTTCTCCAAGCCTTAAATGCAGTGTGATGTTTCCCATTTCAAATATACTTGTATTCCGTATTGTTTGCGTTCGTAGTTTCCATTTTGTTTAGTTTGTTGCTTTTGACTGCTCATGTATATAAGCCTACTTCCGTAGGTGATGTAGCAGATATAGTTCAGTAAAACATGTAGATATATAGTTCATTTCAGTTATTGTGTTTATTCAATCAAGTGATACAATGAAACAAATGCTTGTTTTTCTTCATTTTTTTATTTGTCGTACGCATATGTTTCTCAATTCGCTCCACCTAACTAGGTTGAGCAATCAGTATTCTCGATGGTAGATTTTGTGGTTACGAGTTGGCACAGAATTATTCATCGATATTTTCTTTCCTCTCACTCCTATCTTGGTTTTTCGAGATCCAGTTCTTCTTGATCACTCTGAATATCGAGGACTCTTTTCCGAACCAGAAGTGATTTCCCTCCAAAACAACTAGGCTCTAAGGGGATGAAAATGTAAGATACGCACAAGGAAAGGTGCCATGTTAAACTCAGAACATAGAAGTGCACGAAGAGAGAGTGCACAGAATGATGAAGCAACAAGAGAAAAAAAAAAAAGTGAGCAGGGCGTGCGACTCGATCGAAAGAGCTACGATAACCCTCTATTTGAACTACACAGACTACTTATAACGGCCAAGTGAGCAGTAGATGAAGGAGCCACCCACCTTGTTAGTCGAATTGCATTGGTCCAATACTGCTCTGACTTGTCCTTCTGATGACAGCTCGTCTCGATCTCCGTGGATGAAAGTCACCTGCGATGGAAAAATCAATGATCACATAAACACAGCAAAAGATATGGGGTTAATGGGGAAGCGGATGAGAAGGAGGAACATCGAACAGAGAGACAAACCGAAATCAATGAGAGTTAAATGCACCTGCATAGAGGGGGAAAGAGACGCGAGGCTCTTCCTATGATGGCCTAGAGCTAGTCGACAAATGAGGCCACAGGGGTAAGAGACAAAGAAGGAGGAGGAGTGTAGCACTAGATCTCTTATCGAGGGGAGGTCTGCAAAGATGCTGGGGCCAAAGGGATGGGACTCGGCAGTAGAGGAGAAGGTATCAACGAGAGACGAAGGGAAGGGAGGAAGTAACGACACGGACGAAGAGGGAAAGAAAGGAAGGCAAGAAGGAGAGGGTGTGGAGGAGATGGGGGGAAGGAGGATGAACTGGTGGACACGTGCTCTTTTAGGAACGCATTGAGTTCATCTAATGTATTCTCCTCTTGCTTGCTCACCCGCAGAACTTCAGACAAAGCAGTTCCCAGCACTGAAGATCCGAAGCTGAACGAGGGAGAGAGAGAGAGGGGGAGAGAGAGGGGGGAGAGAAAGAGGGGGAGAGAAAAAGGGAGAGAGAGGGGGAGAGAAAGAGGGGGAGAGAAAAAGGGAGAGAGGGGAAGAGAGAGAGAGAGAGAGGTGGAGAGAGGTAGAGAGAGAGAGAGAGGAGGGGGGGGGGGAGAGGACGAGAAAGAAGGGGATGTAGATGTAGGATGTGGGGAAGAAGGAGTAAAACACACCAGTTGATAAGTAATAGACATACGCAGCAATCAGATCACGGTGTCATAATTTGTTGGCGCACAAGTGGGTTGTAGTGGCGAAATAAAAAGAGAAGAGAGCTTGGGGGAGGAAGTGGCGAGGTGGAGGGAATGTGAAAAATGAATAAGGGGGAGGGAGAAAGGAAAGGGAGAAAGGAAAGGGAGAAGGGATAAGGAGAAGAAGTGATGAGAGAAAAGGGCAAGGAGGCTGGAAAGACTTACCTGTAACCAACGAATAGCAGGTTGGTGGCTCTGATGGGAAAGGAGGGGGAAGTGAGGAAGCGAAGCACAGACACTATGTCTTTATCCTCTCCATTCCCGAATAGGGAAGACGAACCCTGTGGGGAATAGAGAACGAGGGGAAAGGGACGAAGAGGGAAGAGAGAGGGAGGCGGATGGGAGGGGGGAGGAAGGAGAGGGAGGGATGCAGGAAATGAAGCAACAAGCCAACGAAGGAGAACGAGAGGGGTCATCGTTAGACACATGGAATATAAGACATGACATTTCACTACTAACGCATAAACTGAATCCCACAGCACCACATGATGCAATGCTACGGAGATGCGGAGATACAGAAGTGCAACGCCACACAGATACTAAACCCAAAGGCAGTAGTGGGACAAAGGAGTGAAATTTATGGACAGAATGTGAACTTTTCTATCTGCAAACATCTTCCTTCAAACACCCCATTCCCAACATCTAACATCAGGTTTACAAACACTTATATAAGTATACGGCTATGTATGTATAGATATAGATTTATGCATTGACATCATATACTCACATCCGATGCCTCTACCCCTCGAAAGTTAAACCGCACTGCTAAACACTTCAAGTCACCCGAAATAAACTTGCATAACGTCTTTGTGACGTTGTTCTGTGCGTCACCCCCAAACATAGGGTGAGGGTGGGTGACAATCAGCTGCGCTGAGCTTCCTCTGCGCACTGAATGATCTTCCATCACTTCTTTCGTTCCTCTCCAATAAACCCACCACCCACTTCTTCAACTGATCACATGCTGAGCTTTCCGTTTCCAAATCACCTAAATTAAATGAATCATCTCCGTTCTCAAGTTTTCTGTTGTATTCACTCAAGAAACCAATTACATCTTTATATTCCTCCGTGGCCGGAACATGAATGTAACTCTCTAGTGATTGCACTCCAGACTCCATTGGTAGAGGTATCCTTACTCTGAAAACCAGCGTACGACCATCCATCTCGAATTATTCTATGCACATGGCATGAGCGCATACATAACCCTTTAGTATCGATCCTGAACAATGGAAATCAATGAATGATATAGAAAATGATGATGAAGTTGCAATTAAGAAATACGAACATTCATTGCGCATGCGTGCACTGAATAGGAATAGGGCGAGCATTTTATAATTTCAGTAATAACTTGGTAATATACATCATACGCATGTTTCGTGTATATGCATTTGTTTGCTATACGCACAACGCTGTACACGATCCTGCATAGGATCCGTAATCTCGGTTTTTTAAATAATCGCACAGAAAATCTTAATTTGAGTGATATGCAAGTGTCACTTGAAGAAAGTAGGCCAGGGGAACGGAAATATGGTTGAACATGAGAGTAATGACTGTTCTTGAGTTTTTGAGTAATACTGATAAGCATGGAGATTGATATTATTCATGCAATCATATGAACAGCATAATATTCCTGGTAAATATTCCACGTTTCTGTTGGCATGCTCAGACTCGTACAATGTTAAATGCTCCTCGAGTCTTTTTTAAGAGGGGAGGCACGATCAGTGTTCTTTACGGCTATCATCGAACCCACCTTAAAGTGCGCGACCTTTGTGTGGTTGATTCTTTTCCTCTCTGCCAAGAATGCCTCCCATATCTTCCTCATTGCAGCCTTCCAACACTCCCTTAGTGCTTCGTACTCCAACTTCTTTCCCCCACACTTCTCCTCCGCATCTCCCCTCCTCCGCACCAGTTGCTTTAAACCCTCTTCCCCTGTCATCCTTGTTGTAGGATATGGCCATGATAGGTATCATACTTCTCCACGGATGGCCGACCCTAGGGGTGTAAAGCTTGGAGAACAGCTTTCTTTGCTGAGAGCGAATCACTCTCTCCGCTTCACCTCCCATACCGTGTGTGTGAAGAACGCTTGTGATGTGAGCGATGTTTCATGTACGAAGATTAGCCTGTTTAAATATGTTTGCGCCTTTTGTAGATATGAGAAAAGGCAGTGCAGAATTTGCATCCTCCCAAGAGCGTTTTAATTGCTCTTTTAAGATCCTACGAAAGAATTCATTGTATCAATGCTGCTTTATGTTAACGAGGTTCACTGCAGTGAGTGTCATCTATGTAAATTTTGCGGAGATTCTTTGTCTCCGTTAAAAAGGGTAGCGCGCACGTTTTGTCCACCTGCGGAAGATAGACAGAAGGCATATACAACATCATGTGTATAACTTATTGTTCTGGATGATGAAGTTAATATCTTCTAATCAACATTTTTCGGAGTAAAGCTCAACAAATCAGCAAGCGCTATAATATTTTCGTGTCTAGTCACAAAACTGTTGTGTTTAAATATCTTCTAATGCATTACACGATGTTCCAAAATAAAATATGCGCAAAAACACTTTTAATTCAATACAAAACAACAAAATACTGTCAAAAAACAAATTCGCTTGAAAGATTCTCAATTTATTCCACTACTTAACTATTACATTATTGTGTTTTATTAGAAAAAACAAGAGCATCATGTACCATCCTTTGCTGAGATATTTTAAGCTCGGATTATTGACAACTGGTCCGCATTCAGAGCTATTTGTGCCGACAAAAATTCAGCCAACAATTCGAGAACTAAATTTCTTCGTATCAAGTTAACTCGATTTCATTATTATGAATATTATTGTCACTTTCATCTCATTCGTCTTGCAAAAAAAATAATCCCGGCGGGGGTTGAACCCGCTACCCTTTGCGTGTTAAGCAAACATGCAACCGTTACACCTCGGGATTATATGTCAATTTTTACTACACATGCACATACACATAAAATAGTTCTCGATATCAATAATCCACTACATTTACTACTTCAAAATATACACAATGTGCTCATTCACACAGAAAAAATGTCTCTCACACAGAATCGAATCAGGTCATCTCGTGACAAGGAGATATACTAGTCACTATACTACAAAAAATATGAATAAAAATAGGTCACAGTATAAAACAGTAATACTCAAATTCTGACATCGGTATTATATCACTTACTTCAAATGCTTATTTATATACAAGACACTATCAATTATAAATATTATTAACTATATAATATTTGTATCCTTTTCCAACAAGGTCCTATAGTGTAGTGGTTAGCACGGAGGCTTTGACTCTCCAATCCTGGGTTCGAATCCCGGTAGGACCTAATTTTTTTCCTTGATGCACGTGCATTATTTGTTGCTCACGTTGCTAAATAACTCGAATTTTACGATTTAGTAGGTTTGATCAAGTCTTAATTTGTTGGTATTTAGAATTACAGGTACGACAACAACGTTAATAATTACATGTTTTTGTTGTTGCCAAATGGCATACTAAAAATCGATTTGTATGTATATAATAAAATTGATTTGCTTCTGGTTCAAAATAGAGCCGTTCAAAAAGTGAAACGCAGTATCTATGTTTTTGAATTGGACTGCTTGGCTTCCTCTATTCTCTTAATTATGAATGAAGATTTTCAAACGAGATAGACTTCATTCAAATTCGAACAATCAATTAGATTTGAGTTTACTCACTTCCTACAACATGTCTGTCACCCCCGGATACCTTTGCCACGATATCTCCGTAAGTAATTCCTAACGTTTTCATTCTTTTTCATTATTCAGGATAATTTCTGGGTATTACAGTGTGTACCTCAATGGTCTTTCAGTGTGCATGCCTACAACACCAAAGAAAATACATTATTTATATCTATAACCGGTTGCCTATTAACTTGAAATCATAATGCACAGACAATCAGCGTCCATTTTCATAAATATTTCACTTTTTATACGTTTAAAATTGTTGTTCTCATTGCGTGGTCATCAATTCAGTTTCATACTTGAAATTTAGTGGACTAAACTAACCAATTCCTTCTCCTATATCACTCTCTCCAATTACATATTCTCTAAACCTACAGACTCGTTCCTCCACTCGTCTTCATGCCAACCCTGGTGGAAACTCCACTATGGGAAGCATCCTTGGAGACCCCAACGCTAGGTTTGATGACGGACGCCCCAAGGCTTCTCCCTCCAACAACCGTGCTATCAACAACAACAACAACAACTTCGCCCCTCCTTCCAACGCCCAGAACAACGCAATCGCTGCTAGCATGAGACAACAGAACCAGAGCTCTAATATTTTCAACTACGATTTGCTGGGAAACAACCAGAGAGCTCCTCAGCAGCAGCAGCAGCAACAGCAGTACAATCAGAGAGCTCCCCAGCAACAGTCTTACGGACAGCAGCAATCCTATGGACAGCAGCAGTCTTATGGACAACAACAGTCTTATGGACAACAGCAGTCTTATGGACAACAGCAGTCTTATGGACAGCAACAGTCTTCATGGACAGCAGCAGCAGCAGCAGCAGCAGCAGCAGCGCAACCCTATACTAACCCTCACACTTCTGTTCGCGTTGCCAACCCTCCTGGAGGAAAGTCTTCCATCTCCTTCTACTAAGGGGGTTAACGATGTGTGCTTTCATTATTGTGTAGTCATTAGATTTGTATGTCTCTGCTATGTGTTGTATGTCGTAGGAATCTAGTCCTCGTGTAATTGATACTACGAAATATCTTAGCATGAGAGCTTTAAACCCCTGCTTTCCGTATATAAGTAGTATTTAACTGGTATTCGCCTTTATATGAGTCACTTGTTAGTTAAGCTGGCGATGCTATGAACATGTCAGTATTTGCTTCTCTTAGGTTTGATTTTTTTTTAACGTTAATGTTTTTCTGTCCATTGTAAAACTTTATTGCTTTACAATGAGCTCGAATAAAACAACTATCCCTTATTTTTGTCGGCTCGCCGAATGCATTTACCAGGATTCAATTCCTTTCGCACGCAGAATACATTTTATGAACGAGTTTTTATTAACTTCACTGCTATGTACGCATCATATAAATAAGCTTGACACCGAAACATGCCATAACTAACACACATAATTGAGCTATTATTCTTCATCTAATTCTCTTTTCTCGACTCATCGCTGTTATCAGCTCCTTCCCTTAACTGATCGCTTCCTTTACGTATAATATCAATTATATTTACGATGATCATTATTGTACCTACAATCACTACCTCCACGCAGCACTGACGATGTGACACTTCTTCATTTCAAGACATTCCTTCGCCACTGCAACAGCATGCACTTGTGCTCTGAATCTCCTGCACTTTGATCGATACATCGACAGATCCACCAGTTTACGAAGGAGCTGGGTTGGGTGAGGAGAGTAATGCCACACAGAAAACATCCAGACACAGACTTAGACAGGTTCCAAATAAAGTTACGTAGTGCTACATATATATGTCTCGCATATTTTATATACAAGGTTGAGTGGGCGAGTGCATTTCAATTGGTGCAGCAGACGACCGATACAGGGGTGAGGTTTCATCATGTCTTACCAGTGCCCTGGCTTCTTTCCCTAGCACAGCCAACACTGCGTCTGACCGAGTTATCTTGTCCATGCTCGCGTAACTGCGGTAGTCAGGGGACAGTTGGAACTCCGCCAGAAGAGAGCTGATGTTTAATAACTGAGTAGACAAGGGAGAGAACATGGTGGAGAGGGAGAGTAACAGAGAGGAAGACAAAGACACATTAAGGAGAATGTGTCTAACGAAAATTTATGGCTACACAGCTAACTACCATATAATTGAAAATATGTTTGTTCAAATTCAGAAAGACGACCCAATGACAGCTAATACATATACACACAAGGGGAAAGACGAAGAAAAACCGACAAGCCCAGTACCTGATTCTGAATGAAGGACCTGTGCTTCACAATTGTGTCCAACTGCTTCTGAGCGACCAATTTCCTCTCAGTAACCTTCTTCAACTCTCTTTTGTGTCTCTCCTGTTTTACAGGGGACAAAACTAGCTGAGAGGCTGTGTCTAAGGTGAGTCTGGCTTGTTCTGTTTGATGTAGCAATACTTCTAGCTTAGCACGTGCTTCGCTCTCTTCCTCTCTCTTCAACTTCAGCAATTCGGACAAACGGCGAGCACAGTCATCACATAGTTTCATCCAATCCCGTGACTCAGTAATTTGTCTTTCCCTCATTTTCTCTGCCTCTCTCTGTAAGACTTCTTTTTTTGTTGTAGCATACTTACCAGTACTTCGCATGACTCGACTATCCTTTCTATCTCTCCTTGTGCAACTAATTCATCTGGGTCACCCGTAATCCACTCTGCTGGGTTTATACTACATGAGTATCCATGAATTCGATCAACACTATCAAAGCTGCTCGTATCTATCTCTAGAACATCTTTTAGTACTTGTAGCGCCAGCGACGACAACGCCACAGCAGCTTGCTCTGCATCTTTGTTTCCACAAAACGAAAAACTGTCTTCGTAAACACCAGGGCACAGAACATACTTTTTGGGGCATCTTATATTCCTTATGTAGTCAAGAGAGGTTGCTTCACTTCGTATTATGTTAAGAAACACTAGCCCTAACGAGATGTCTTCACTCAACCCTTGCAGAAGAAAATACAAAAAATCTACGTCTCCTTAGTTTGCTAAAGGACACCATTTCGTTAACATTTACGTAGGTTACACCCAACATAAGTTGTGTGCATTTGGCTCCCTTGCGACATGCAATGCATTGCACATATTTATCTGCAACATCATATGCATATTTTCTCCTGCACACCTTCTTTAGTGAATACTCGTTTGCGTAGATTTTCTCCTTGACCATTGACACTAAACTGTAATGTGTGAGTATACTCGCTATCATGCATAACACGAACTTATGGATTGTTATACCCATGTTTTATGTGTGCATGATTTTAATACTTCTACAGAATACAAATGTCTATTGCTCGTGATAGGTTGACAACTGAAAGAAAGGTAGGTATGCCACTTGCATGCTTCTAGATTAATACATTCAATGTTGTACACTCTGATGTACTATTGTAGAATTGAGTAGCTCAGAACCCCTTAGAGAATACTCCTAATGCCGGTAAAGAACTGTATAACGTGTATTTGTAACTCTGTTGTAGAAATGGAGAGCTGACCATCCCCATGGATTTTACGCCAGACCTGAGGTTCTCCCTGATGGGTAAGAGAAACATGCCACCCTATTACACGTTATATGCTTCTTATGTTCAGATTATGCAGGTGCACGCCTTTTTCTTGAGTTGACCTATTAACGATAATTCTTCTTACATTTGTTATTTTGCTTCAGGTCTCTGAATCTCTTCAAGTGGAACTGTGGAATCCCTGGAAAGGAAGGAGTAAGTTGTTTGTTTTGTTAGACATCACTTCCTTTCGATTACTTGATCCGTATTCAAAGAACAGACATCTGCTCAGAACCACGTACACAAGTGCCTACTCAGCATATTACTGATTCGAATATGTTTCTCTTGATCTGACTGCGCTATTTCTGTGATTCCTAACCTGTTCGTTCTTCATTTGACACGTTTAGACAGACTGGGAGGGAGGAGTCTACCCTTGACTGCTGTTTTCTCCGAGGAGGAGTACCCTGACAAGCCCCTAAGTGCCAGTTCGCTCCTGTATTGTTCCACCCTAACGTGTATCCTTCAGGAACTGTTTGCTTGAGTATCTCGGACGAAGAGAAGGACTGGAGGCCGACCCTCACCATCAAGCAGCTCCTCTTCTCGCGGGGGCGCTAAGCTACAGATTTAGGACACCACATGCACACACATAACACCATTATCGCCTCGCTCTCCGTAGTGCCACATACCCTCGATTCTTTTGCGTGGACACGCTCTGAGCGGTATCCCTGTTCATTCTCTTTCCAACATTCGATACTTACTTTCTTAAAGCCATAGCTGCTCCCTTGCTGTCATACTGTTCAATACATCTCATGTCTAAGACATGCTGCAGTTTTCGTTTGTATTCCTGCTGCTCTTTATAGCCATTCCTGTCCATCTTACCCTTGGTTTTATTATCTTTACCGTTTTCTGTGTGTCTACCATTCGAACTCGCTTTGTACGTTACGTGGTCGTACTTCTTTAATTCAATTGTCACATCTCTTTCTCTTGCATGGAATCCAAGACCTTCTGGATGAGCCCGGCCCTATGGACCCTGCGCAGTCGGAACCCTTCCAACTGTTCACAGACTGACAAGGGAGGAGTACAGGAAGAGGATTCTGGGACATGGCTCAACTCTACGGAGCCTCTTCTACCAACTAAGTCCTCCTCACTCCGCACACTGTATCTTTATGCCTGCATATATCATTACTATTTATCTATACGTCTGAAACTACGTAATAAATCACAAAATCATAACAAGCACATTACTCTGTCCTTGTTGGCATATGTACTCTATAGCACATTTGTACAGAATAGAATGCAATACACGTTAGATGTATTTCGACAACGAGAAGGTTTTTTTTACTGCTGCATTAACTAATACTGACGTACTTATTTACACTGATATGCCTATTTAAAACAAAACATAACATAAACTGCCTCTAAGAACGTCAATGTTCAATACTCATAAGGAGCTCGACGAATCTTTTCAATCTGGCGATGCGAGAACAGTCTGATTGATTGGCGTTTTGTAGAATTCAATCGAAGTTGTTTTCATTTTTTTTAATAACTGATATGTTTTACTACGAAAACAAAACTGCTCCTACCTTCAATATAAACGAGAATAAAGTACAACATCAAATTCAATTGAGATTAGAGTAAATGTTTATTAAAAAAACCTGTGCTTTGAAACTGGGGGACTATCGTATTACTTGCGATGAAAACACATATCACGAAACAAGTACATACGTACTTAAATTGACGACGTATTTGTATTTCGAAGGAATATTCAATCAAGAAGAGCAAATGTGATGGAAACAAAAAAAACAAAGTTACTAACAATAAATAGAGGGGTTGTGTGCTACTAGGAAAAGACAGGACAGAACTAATCAGCTAGATCGACTAGTATTCCGATACTCTGCCCGTTGATATTTCACTATCACTCACTTACTTCTTGTTCTTCTTTCCCTTGTTCTTCTTCTCAACCTCCTCAACCTTCTCAACCTTTGCAACCGTCTCTACCTTCTTCTCAGCCTTCTTCTCTACCTTCTTCTCAGCCTTCTTCTCTACCTTCTCAGCCTTCTTCTCTACCTTCTCAGACTTCTTCTCTACCTTCTCAGACTTCTTCTCTACCTTCTCAGCCTTCTTCTCTACCTTCTCAGCCTTCTTCTCAGCCTTCTTCTCTACCTTCTCGGCCTTCTTCTCTACCTTTTCAGCCTTCTTCTCTACCTTCTGAGCCTTCTCCTCTACCTTCTGAGCTTTCTGAGCCTTCTTCTTTCCCTTCTTGACCTCCTTCACTTCCTCCTCCTCTTCCTCTTCCTCCTCCTCCTCCTCCTCATCTGAGTTCAATCCAATCTGAGCCCTGAGCTTCTTGATGTAGTCTGCCTCATCGAGCTTGCTTTCATCAATGTCCTCCTCTTCGTCCTCTTCCTTCTCCTCTCCCTCGAAAGTGAGGATGTCATCTCCCTCGTCTCCCTCATCTCCCTCAAACAACCCGAAGTCTCCCTCATCCCCCTCTCCGAAGAAAAAGTCTCCCTCCTCTCCCTCATCCCCCTCCTCTCCCTCGTCCCCCTCAAAGAATCCGAAGTCTCCTTCGTCTCCCTCTCCGAAGAGGAAATCTCCCTCATCTCCCTCATCTCCCTCATCTCCTTCATCTCCCTCATCCCCCTCACCGTCCTCCACAAGTCCAAAGTTCTCCTCGTCTTCGTGGGCAATAGCTCTGTTGAGTATCTTCTCGTCAATGAAAACCTCCTCATCAGCGTCCTCCTCGTCGTCGCTCACGTCAAGGTCATCGAATGCCTCCACATCCATATCGTCGTCCACATCCTCTTCATCGAGGTCTTCATAGTCGATCTCATCATACAAAGTATCCTCCTCCTCCTCCTCTTCCTCCTCCTTCTCCTCCTCGATCTTGGAGGACTTCAACTTCTTGGTCTCGACAACAGCCTCCTCAGCCTTTCTCTTCTTGGACTTATCGGTCTTCTTGTTGGCATCCGCGAAGATGTCTACCTGAACAAAGTCATCGGGGTTCTTCTCAAATGTAGTGTCCTCCTCTGGGTTCTCATCGTCACTGTCAGCGTCCAGCAAGTCCTCCCTCGTCGTTTCCAATGTCCAACTTGTCAGCCTTGGCCATTCTGATGACGCTAGACACCCTAGAGTTGACGACTCCCTTCTTCTCCAGCTTCTCCTTAAGCTGCCGTGCGTCCAAAGCAACCTCCTCAGCCTCAGCCTCAGTGGGGGTGTCGATCACAAGCTCCTTATCCTTCTTCGCGACGAGCTTCAACTCCTTCGCCTCGGTGTAGACAGTATCCAGTTCCTCCCAGATTCTGTAGTAGATGGCTCTGGTAGACTGGGTGATCTCA
Organism: Drosophila quasianomalipes; assembly: GCA_035043665.1. Taxonomy (NCBI): domain Eukaryota; kingdom Metazoa; phylum Arthropoda; class Insecta; order Diptera; family Drosophilidae; genus Drosophila; species Drosophila quasianomalipes. The sequence goes on from JAWNMU010000408.1 coordinate 51,627, forward strand.
TCATTCTTCTTCTTCGAGTAGGTCTCGAACAGCTTGACGAGCTGGGGGAGGGCATTGAGCACAGTCACCTTAAGGTAAGCGTTGACTCCAGAAACAACGTTCTCTCCCTCCTCTTTTGACAGGATTGCATCCAAAACGCACGCATGAATAATCTTGAAAGTCTCCTGTGCAAGTCCACGGAGCTTACCGTCATTGGTGATCTTGCAGATGTGGACAATGGGATAAAGCAGTTCAACGAAGGAAGCAGAAGGCATGGGCACAACCTTAATGTTGGGGATGATAGGGGAGTAAACAGCAACTCCGGGGACCTGGCTCTCAGGGCAAAGAGCACGGTTGATTTCGTCAGTGTAGATGTCGACTACATGCATACAGAGCCCACGCTGCTTGGGGCTGTAGATACTGAAAAGAGTGTCCTTGAGAGGAGACAGCACTCTGCGGATCAAAGAAACATCCCAGTGGTTCGCACGGAACACACGCAACATGTGGTAAACAAACTTTCTCACAAGAGACATGAACTTGTTTCTTCTGAGGTAGTCAACGGTGGTGTAGTGGATTCCCATCACGTGGAAGAAGGACAAGTAGTACTGCACTGCAACATCCACCTTCACTCTCTCCAACACCAATCCCAAATTCTCAGCCAATTCTTCCTGAACAGGGACCTTGTCAGACATCCAGAAACAGAAATAGATAGCTTCCATGATCTCGTTCATGGTCTCCTCGAACACAGTGGACTGCTGGCACATCCATCCGACCAACTTCTGCAAAGCCTCCATACGGATCTTCTTGCTGTTATTGCGAAGCAAATCGTTCAAAGATGCTGTACAGTCATTGTTTGTATATATATATATACATGCGCGCGTTGAAAGTGAAGTAGTAGTGCATTCGATGTCATGTAGATAAAGCATTAGCATCAAATTCATATTCCAGCAGTATGAGGCCAATATTGCTGGTGAGCACACATATGAAAAAGGAAATATGCGCGATATATGAAGAATCATAAACATCCCACCAAGATTATAAGTGTAATAAGTCGTTTAGAACTGTATTGGCCTTACCTGTAGTATTTGTAGACATAATTCCTGTTTAACTATAAGTAAACGTCAAACTGCTTCATTCGTATTTTTGTACAAGATTTTTTTTTCTGATTTTTTTCTTTTACGTAGAACGAGTACAGAAATACTCATTTAAAAAAAGCCTACGTCTTTGCTTCGATTATGGGCACAGACAGTATTTAAACAGTGAAAAAAACTCGCCATTATATTTAATACAATCACGAAAATTCTTCAAACCAAAGTAAAATATCATTTTATGCAAGGAAAACAGAGTGAATGTCTCTCGTTTCTCAACTTGAAAATCTAAAAAAAGGCTCTCTCAGCGAAGAATTACTATTCTAGGTTAAAAGAAATGAACACGTGCTGCCAAACGAGATGTAACTTACGCGAGCCTTGTTCTATTCCATGATACTTCTATATTATCCTCTGCATCAAGATTCTTGAGTTAAAACGTGCTAAATTTGACATTTTCATATTTCTGCTTGCGCCCAACTGCTTTCGAAATAGGACATTAGTATTTTCATTGTTATTCCATGGATCTTGATACACGAAGCAAAACGCTAGGAAGACACATACAAAAAAACATTATGTTTGTAGGTCTGAATGGATCGGGCAAAACACACACGTTGTATCAAATGATGTCTAATACCCCTACACTGCAGACAGCTCCTACAGAAGGTAAGCGCCGCAAAATCTTATTGTTTTCGGCTCGATAAAATTTAACCAAGCTTGCTTCATACGCACATTTTAAACCAGATTAGTTCTGGTTTCACAATATGCCTACATGATGCGTTCGATAGCAGTTACCACCTAAGTAAACGTGCAAATTCTTGCATTGCTTGCTCCCTTTTACTCCTTCCTACTCAGGCTTTAACAACGAGGTCCTGAAATTCCCTCGCTTCAACAGGATATACGAAGTTTGGGATGTATCTGGAAAGGAAGAGATGAGAATGTTCTGGGAAAACTTCTACAAAAAAGTATACTTCAACGTGATTGTGTATTTCGTTGACGTTTGGAAGTATTCTTCTCACGAAATGCAGGATACGTTGGTGGATGACCGTATGGAACTACACACTCTATTATGTAGTCCCGAGTTGCGCGATGCAAAGGTATGCTATACTCTGTGTATTTGATATTCGAGATTCTATATTGTTGATTCTCGATGGCTGGCATTGCCTTGTTGCAGCGTAGACATTGCGTGATAATGAATGAATGTTGGCTTGTTCGTCTTTCTCTTTTGCCTACGCTAACTTAGTTTTCATAAAATCTTTATTGCATTTGTGTGGGATTGCTTGGTCCTACGATAGTTTATTGTGTTCTTAAACTTTAAAGAAAATGCTTCAAGCAAAAGAGACAACACGTGGAATATGAGGATAGTTGAGTTGCTAGAATTGTCCAAGTTCATACATAGAAACCTCGTCATCGTGGACTCTTACATCACTCTCTACGAATCCCTTCTTTCCCTCCCACTCAACAACCCGTCTTACCTTGACAATCTGGGTGTATAGAGGTATACACTAGGAATTTAATATGTTACAAGAAGACGAGTTAGAGAAAGGTGTAAATCCACACACTCACGCTATTCACGCATGCAATGTTGTAACACACACTTTGAGATCCTGGCGGGTCTTACCAAACCTAGTAGAAGACCATTCCCAACGCTGTCATAAATGGAGCACATTCCCAAGCTCGCAACAGCCATTTGCATTTGACGCAAACGGAACATTTACTCAATAAATGCTAAATAATTCCGTCATTTATAGATACTCGTTAACGCTGCGGTAGGTTTCTCGAACCAACTTATAGATGCAGATAGGATTTACATTTATGCTACGAATACATACGTGCCATTGCAATAATCTCTTCAACCAAAACTATTTTGTGTCCGCAGTGTAGACCCACAAACATCGAATGATGTACATCGATTTCTTCTATGTGAAAAATAAAAAAAAGTGAACTCCCGATGTGGGGCTCGAACCCACGACCACGCGCTTAAAAGGCGCGCGCTCTACCGACTGAGCCAACCGGGAATCTTGTAACAAATCTCAAAATATATAGTATTAACTTGTTTTTTTGTTTTGAATGAGCTCGATCATAATTACTTAATTTGCTCAGTACCGAGTATGTGACATTATATTTATTGACACACGCGGGTAAATACGTTAAGTATTGTTTATCAAGCTAGGATCTAGCAATAAGAAAGAATTTATATGCTTATATCTGCATTCGATTGAAGATCAACTTAACTATACTGCTCGAACAAGAGCATGTTGGATAAACAAGTGTCAAATTGTTTGGTCGTTTCAGAATCACGTGATCTATTCACTGAGGTAATTGTGAAACAACTGTATTGACCAGTTTGACGACAACAAGAGGGATGAGATTGAAAATATCTTGTTTCTCATTTTTTTTAAGAAGCATGGGCTAGCTAGCGTGCAACTGGATATATATTGTGTGCTTGCGTCGTATTTTTAATTTCATCTTATTTACTTTTCATTATTCAAATACACTTGACTCATGTGCAGGCGCTTTAATTGAATTAAATTCGTTAATTGGCGCAAAAATGAAGTTCTCCTGTGTAGTGCTGTTGCTAGCACTTGCATGCGTGCTTTTCAATTGGGTGCAAGGAACAACGATCAACAATAGTTTCATGTTGTATGGATCTATTAAACTTAAAGATAAATTGGGAACCTCTGAAGCACTGCAGAAGTTGTATGTTGATATCGACTGCGTGGAAACAGGAAAGGGCACCATTTTCCACACTAAGTTAAACCCAGATGAGAAAGGTTAGTTTGATGAACTCATAAGCACATAAACGAGAAAGGAAGATTACGGATCTAACAGATGCACACGATATACTATGAACATTTATTATGCAGGCGAATGGAACACGAAATTTCAAGTCGGGGAGAATGGAGTGGAGGGCGTTTGCACTGTCGTGTACAACAAAGCCTGCGACGAGAAAGGTGACATCTGCACATTCAACCCTTCGTTTGAAACAGTCTCAGAGAATCTGACCCTTGAGCCCGTTATGGTTTCGAATGTTCTGCTCTGGGAGAAGAAGAGTGGTGAGGAAGAAGGTGCGCACGTGAGCGAGAACAAGAACGAAGCAGTGGAGGAGGACTGGGCGAAGGAGGTAGTGAAGGTGATTGAATTGCTAAAGAAAAACGAGTGGGCCAGTGTCAGGGACAAGGTCGTTCGTCTCCTTCGTGAAGCTGTATTCCCCTCTCTGCTCAAGCCGTGGGCATATGTGTGGTTTGTGTTGTTTCTGGGAAAGTGCTTAATCCATCTGTATCTCACTGTTGCGTTCGGCGTCAGCTGCGCGATCACCCTTCCGCTCGTGTACGGATTGGGGCTCTCCCAAGAGACGGGAAAGTCAGTTGTCATGTTGGGAATCATGCACGTTGCTGCGCTTCCGTTTTTATTCGTCCCTGGGATTGTATTGTTTGGAAGAAAGGGGAAGAAAGGGGAAGGGGAAAGAGCGGCTGCCAATGCAGAAGGAGGGGAGAGGGAAAAGGAGGTTTAGCTTCGGAGTGGAAAGAGATCTGGGGAAGAGGAAGAAAAACTGTTGAGGGACCTAGCCCTTTTCTCAATGTCTGCGACTCGATCTCTCTGAAAGAGGGAGGGGAGAGAGCGAAGGGAAAGGGAGGGTCTGAGGATGAAAGTACACACGGGAGGAGAAAACACACACCTTGTTGGCGGGAGACGCCATAGCAGGAGAAGGAGACACTTCATATCCCCTCTCCTCTACCGACGACAATACTGATGGCAACGGCTCCGTAGGAGAGAGGACGCTGAGAGGGAGTGACAGGGAGGGCGGAAGGAGGGGCGCACTTGGGACTGAGTCTTCGAAGGTGTGTCAACTGCTTGACCGAGTATATGGCGACGGACAAGTCAAGGAGATTGCCAACGAAGAAGACAGAAAGGACCTTGAAGACTCTAGGCAGAAAAAGGATGTGCGTGTCGTGTGGAACATGAGGACTGGTAAATAGGAAGCAACACGATCGCAGTTTACAAGGGCGGGCTTATAGAAGGATGGAGGAGCATGTATAAGTGGATGGCTACGAATTATGCGAGCATATTAATGAATACGTATACAGTGCAAACTATACGTGTTGTATATGGATATGCATGTGGTGATTGATCGACATCATACTACTTTCCAATACACTAACAAATGCACACGCAAATATACACACAACCAACAAAATGCAATTCACACTGCCCCCTCGCACCTAAAGTGGGCTCTTCTCTTTTTGTGTTCTTTCGGTCATGCTTTCTCTTTTCTTTTCGTCTACCCTGCTCTTCTTCCCTTCATTCCCCTTCCTTCCCTCTCCTTCCCCTCAGTAACCTCCTCATCTTTGTTCCTCTTCCCTGCTTTGGTTCTTTTTTGTTTTCACCAACATCCTCTCATCCATGGTAGATACCCCTTTCACTCCTACTTTTTTGTGTTTCGTTGCTTTCCCGATGTCCATGATCTTTTTTTCGTTTTTCTGCCTTCAGACTTCATTCGTAGGCTGATTTTGTGTCTTTTTGTATACATTTTATAGACAGGTACACATAGCGTGTAATTGCACCATTTTGTTTATTCCATTTACTTCTATCGATTTCTCATACCTACCATGTTTTTCTATATTTTTCATGTTTGATCGCCGTCTTCATTCGCTTAATTGTTTTTATTTTTTTTTATTAGTACTTGAAGTTTTCCCAGTACCAATCAATATTTTTTTTATTAACTGCGTGTTTTTCTTTAACTGCCTGTTGCTTTGTTTCACAATACAATGCTTAGTCCTTCTTCTTTCCTTCTACCGAAACGACATGGATATGTTGTGTACAATATAAATGTGAAATAAACTTCTCATTAGAAGAGCATGGCAGGTTGACCAAAGCCGACTGCCTAGAGTAGCAGGAATTACTCCACTAGGAATAGATTTTACACATTTTTTATGAGGAGAAAAAACAGTTTATCAATACTTACAAGTTGTCGGAACGATACGTGGCTCTTGTGCCAGTGAACCGTGTCCTAAACGTGGTTGGTATTTTCAGGTCTAAAAATATCTCTGTTTAAAAATCCGTCGACAAACCATAGGACTTTCCTTATGGACATTAAAATCCGTTAAAGATAGAAAAGCATCATGTCTACTGGACAGCGTTATTCTGACGAGCTCGAGTTCGACCCTGCCGTTGTTGATGAGAGGATCAACTTCGCAAAGGTATTTTTTTTTTTTTGTAGTATTTTCCAGGTTTACACTCCCCGACTTGATCGGCATGCTCACCACTTGTATTTTTATGCAACTAAATTATGTTTCACGTAGACTAAGCACCGTGGCGAGTACAAATTGGACGAGTGGCGTGACTACGACTACTACAACAAGTATGTTTACGCGTGGATTTGCTTGTTAATATCAAATGATGCGATTTCTTTGCGATTTAACCGCGTCTTTCTTAAAAAGAAAAAAACACGAATCAACATGCACTCATGAACGCCTTCGAATATTCTCTGCAACTCCAAATTTTTCAATCCATTTTTTAAAAACTTTTTATTTGCATTTGATACTAATACTGTTGCATCGTGGGCGTTCTTTTGATTGTGACGTCATGTAGGTACCCTGAGCTGCGCAAGAAGTGTGGAGTGGTTGGAGGCTTTGGATTACAAGCAGAACGGAAAGTGGCACGACATTGTAAGTAGACACATTATTTCATCGTGTATGAGAACTAATTTCGAATTCTCTGGGGCAGAATCATTCTATGCGCTGGTAATGATTGTATATGCTTGCTAACAGGTTATGCTTCTTTTCTTTGTGTTGCGTTTGTTTGCTTTTTGCTCGGTAGGCTATCTCTTCCAAGACCGATGCAAGCGACTCCTTGACCTTTGGATCAATTTTGGGAGTGGACAGATTCGATCACAAGGCCCTGAGCGTGAAGGACTTCAAGGAGAAGTATGAGGCGAAGAGCCTCCCTGTGATGATCAGCGGAGCAGCGGAGCACTGGAAGTGCAGGAACTGGACCATCGACAACCTCGATAAAACTGTCTACAGAGATGCCAAGTTCAGGATCGGAGATGACGAGAACGATAGGGCCATCAGGGTTCCTCTCTCTCTACCTTCAGTACGTGAGAACTAACAAGGACGATTCCCCCTCTACCTCTTCGAGGACGACTTCGACAACATGGAGGATGCTAAGGTGAGAGAAGAAAAGAACGCAGTAGAAGAGAGAGGGGTGTGTTACGGGGAGTCATTTTACGCACAAAGTAGTTTTGAGCGTGGAGTTAGGACGAAAAGGATCGGAATCGATGGAGGGGCGCAGTGAGAGAAAGTAGAGAGAGGGGAGAGTAAGTGGTAGAATCGGTAGACGCGAATTAGAAAGAGAGGGGGTGGCGAGGAGGGGGAAAGGAAGGCGAGAAAAGCCCATATTCATGTTTTTATCTCGATTCACGTATAGTTTCTCACAGCTTTATTTCCTCTTCATTTCTTTTATTCCTCATCCTTATTTTCTTTTCGTTCCCTTTTGTTTCCTTTTTTTTTTTTTTAACGCTCTTGTTGCTTGTGTTTCCTTATCTTTTTGTTCCAGGGAATTTTGAACGAGTACGAGGTTCCCGAGTACTTCCGCCAGGTGAGAAATATCTTTCGCCAACATGTTTTTGTTCATCGTAATTGATCGATTGTTCGTCTGCATATCGTCGATTAGTCGTGGCGCACGGACTACATTTGTGTACAGTTGTTAGGCCCGGCCCTGTCTAGTGTTCTCGTTATTTGGCATTTGGCAGTCCCACCTAGTTTGTCTGAGGGATTGACACAGTCGATAGGGAGGCGAAGCGAAAGATCGCAATAGGGGCAGCCAAAAGACGCACTCATTATCATGACTCATTCATTATCATGTGCTGAGGACAACTAGTGGAGGAGGGAGAGAGAGAAAGAGAAAGAGAAAGACAGAAAATATCAGGGGATCAGGGAATCCAGTGGGAGTAATGCCCTCATTGGAGTGAACGTAAAGGGTCCTGTCCCTGTTCTTCGCCTACTCCCGCCTCCTTTTCTCTACTTCTCTACTCCTCTACTTCTCCACTTCCCCACTTCCCCACGACCCAAGCTATTTCTTCTTATTCCTTTGATTTGTTTTTGCTTTATTTATGTATTTCATTCGTTTCCCGGGTAACTGTGCCCAAACCTACCCTTTTCTGTCCTCCTTTTTTCATCTCTTTCCTTCTCTTTCCTTCTTTTGCTTTCTTTCCATTGCTTTTCATCTATTCCCCCTTACTCTTCTGTGTTTCTCTTTCCTATTTTCTATTTTCTCCTTCCTATTTTCCCCTTCTCCCTTTGTCTTCCTCCTCAATTCTTCCGTCCCTTTCCTTCCACAGGACATGTTCCCTCTTCTCCCTCCTAACCGCCGCCCTCCCTTCCGCTGGATTCTAGTCGGACCCGAGAGGTCTGGAACTAGAATGCACCTCGACCCCCTCAACACCTCGGCTTGGAACGTCCTCCTCTCTGGACACAAGAGGTGAGCCTTTTTTCGATCTTTCATTCCCCTCCGCCCCCACTCCTCTCTTCTCTGTCTCTCATCGTCTCCTCTGCCTATCATCATCTCCTCTTTCGCTCCTTCGTTATCCTCTTCATTCTCTTCCGTCTCTTCATTCTCTTCCTTCCCTTCATTTTCTTCTTTCCCTTCCTTCCTTCCTTCCTTCCTTCTATTCCTTCTATTCCTTCTATTCCTTCTCTTCCCATCTCCTATCTCTCGTACGTGATCCCCCCACTTCTTACCCCTTTCCTATCCCTTTTCTTGTATCAATTTCTTTATGTTTCCCTCTCTCTCTCTCCCTTTCCCCCCTCTCTCTCTCCCTTTCCCCTCTCTCTCTCCCTTTCCCCCCCTCTCTCTCCCTTTCCCCTGGCCTGTCTCCCTCTGTTTCGGTTCCTCTTGTTGCAGATGGTGCTTGTTCAGCCCTAACACTCCAGCGGACGTCGCCTCAGGAAGAGTGGTGATGACTGAGAAGGAGAAAGACATGCCCTCCTCTCCTCAAGCCATCTACTGGTTCGAGGAGATCCTCCCCCAGGCTCAGGAGGTGGGTCGCAAAGACCGAGAAAGAACAGGTAGGACAAAGGTCCACTTCGCATGATCCTCTTTCCCTCACCTCACCCGCCCCCACTACCTGCCCTCACGTCTTCTACCAGCTTCCTCCACCCACTTGCTCCACCGCTCTCCCGCACAATCCTTCTCTCCTCGCTGCGTGTATATTATTTTAGAATTTCCTTTCCTCTCTGTAGTCTTTTTGAGATCCTCATTCACCCTTTATTTTGCACTCGATATGCCCGCTTACCTTTTCTCCCTTTCTTTTCCCTCTCATTTCTCCTTCCTTTTTTTCCACTCTACTTCACCGCTGTCTCCCCCTCTGCCTCCTCCTCTGTTATCCCAATGCCCCTTCCTTCGCTCTCTTTCCCCTCTCTTTCCCTCCTCTTTCCTCCCTCCCTCCTTCTACTCTCCTCCCCTTTCTCTTTCCTCCCTTTTCCTCTTTCCACTCGTTTAGGGCGTGAGCTACAACCTCACCGAATTCATCCAGTACCCAGGAGAGATCATCTTCGTCCCCTCTGCATGGCACCACGTCGTCATGAACCTCGACGACACTGTGGTAAGTACTTTCGCGATCACATTCCATAATCCCTTTCCTTCCTCCTTCCCTCTGTCTCCCACACCCCTTCTCTTCCACCTTCTCTTCCGCCTCTCTTCCGCCTTCTCTTCCACCTTCTCTTCCGCCTCTCTTCCGCCTCTCTTCCGCCTCTCTTCCACACCCCTTCCCCCCTCTCTTATTTCTTCGTACACATCGTCTTGCCTTCCTTGTCCGTTACTTTTGTCATTTTCTTGCCCTCTTTTTTCTCCTACTCTCCCCCACTCGATTCCCCACGCTTTCCTCCTTAATGTCTGTCTCTTTTTCTCCCCCCTTTCTCTCCCCCTAGGCTTTGACTCAGAACTGGGTGTCTCCCTACAACTTCATCAATGTCTGGCGCGACATCCGTCGCAAGCGCACTCACCTCGCCCGTCGTTTGCTGGAGAGACTGCAGGTGTTCTACCCCAAGTTGGCGAAGCAGGCGGAGGAAGACAACAGAGAGTACGGGTACAGCTTCAAGAGCCTGAGAAACCACACCAAACCTAGAGTGACGACAAAGGAGGACAGAGAGGAGGCCGCTTCCCAGGCGAAGGAGATCAGACCTGAGTGGAAGGACCTCAGCAACGACAGCTGGGTCCTCCAGCCTGCGGTCAACGTCCTCTCCATCGGAAACTACGACTCCTCCTCCGACTCATCTGGACGCTGATTCGGACCTGGAGTTCAGTTCTGACGATGAGAAGGACGAGTAAGAGAGGCAGACGATACCCAGACTCGACACTCAATGCCTGCACTGGGCTGATGTAATGCTACATTGGGCTCTACTTTGAGATACCTATCTTCCATATGGAACCCTAGTTCACTCACTGTGCCTTCTTTTCCTTGTGATGTCTCGTTTGATTGTTGATTTCTTTTTCGTTCTTTTTTCTCCATTAGATTTTTTGTTTGCCCAGTTCACTCGCATTATTTAACTATCTGTTCTACTTCCTTATTTATTTATTTATTTATTTATTTATTTATTTCATTGTTCATCTGTTGACTTTCAAATATTTTACAGTGGATCTCGTTCCTACGTAAATAAACCCCTTCTTTTCTCGTTCGTCTTTTTTAGTCAAAAACATTATTCCGATTTTTTTTTTATAGAGCAATATGTTTGCACTGCTAGTAACTGCCCTTAAAAACTTCACTATGCAATATATGCACCTTTTGGACGACTTTGATTCTCGAATCCTCCGACACGGTTGCATTCTGCATTTGTTTTGAGAGAACTGTACCCACAGTACGAGGAATATGAACTGCATCTCTTGACGGGGAAAAATAACTGAAACAAGAGGCAACCACTCAAACAGACAAAAGAGTGACACCATCACATGCAATACATACATAACAGAATCAAAATAAACTGATGCTGCAAACACAGGAAAACAAAACAAAGGCGCAGGAGATCACTGCCAGGAGGCTGTGCTGCACAAGAGGAAGGAAAGGAAGCACCGCCCTAAGTAGTAACTCTTTAGATTTCCGAACATGCGTTTATTTATTGAGAGACAAATAGAAAGAAGCTATGACTTCATACTGCCAACGCCAATCAGTAATATACGCAAACATCAAAGGTGAGGCAAATGAAAGAGGGAGGTGAATGTGAAGTCAGAGGATAGAAACGAAGAAAAAGAGCGAAAAGGAGTGTGGCGAAGGTGAGGGGAAGGGATAGCATATGAAACAAGCGTCGACACACCGAACAAAGGGGAGCATACGTATAGGCATATATGTGCGTAAACAATGAGACTACATAATGATAATGATAATGATAACGATAATGACAACGACAATGACAATGACATTTCTAACCAGCATGAAACCAGCGAACATTACTAGACTAACAACTCACTCACATTGAAGCGCTTTACAAACATGTGTGCAAAAAAAAACTTTATTATTATTTATCTGAGTACAGTGTAAATAATGGGCTGCAAAATGAAATAAATAAATAAACTACATTGTAACTAAAGAGAATGAACAGAAGACCACTGTGCACTTGTCAATCAAATACTCTACTGCTGTGTCACGGATGAAAAGAAAGCGAGACAGAATACAGTATATACGTCTCTGGCACATCACGTCTCGGCAGAAAATACAATTGAGAGATGAATCGGGGCATTCGAGTCTAAGTAGAGGAAAAGACAATCAACCAGAAACGAGAGCCTTCTTAGTTCTTTGCAGAAGGGTGGGTCTCCTCGTCCTCCTCGTAGTCGTCTTCTTCCTCCTGCTGTTCAGGGTCCTCAATGTGGACCTGGCATTTCCGTACTTGCCCTCGAACTCGTTGATGTCCGTGTCGAGCTCTTCGATGTTGACAGAGTGAGGGAGAGAGATCACCAACTTCGTCTGGAAAGCCTGTGGAGAGCGGAGAAAATGAGAAACGAATGGGAATACAAAGGAATTCAAGGCAGTCGAAGGGGAAGTAAAGGGGGTTCACAACGAGACAAGGGGGAGGGAAAGAGAAACACCAGGAAAGTGAAAGCGGAACACGAGGGAGAATATGTGGATGTTAGAGAGAGAGGAGATAGCTCAGATAAAAGAGGAGTAATAACCGCGTACAACGCAGAGAGAACGATTATAGTAACGAACAATATACACGACCGAAAGGAGGAGCAGGGAAATCAAGATAAACATTGGGGGCGAGTAAGAGAAGGGAGAAGACATGGAAAAGTAGAACAGGACTGATCGTCCTTTCTCTCCTCTTCTCTTCCCTTCTCTTCTCTTTCTCTTCCCTTCTCTCCTCTTCTCTTCCCTCTCTTCTCTTTCTCTTCCCTTCTCTCCTCTTCTCTTCCCTTCTCTTCTCTCTTCTCTCCCTTCTCTCCTCTTCTCTTCCCTTCTCTTCTCTCCTCTTCCCTTCTCCCCTCACCCTTTTCCCTTTCTCCCCCGCCCTTTCTCTCTGCCTCTATTTCTTTCGGGACTCGCTCTAACCTCCTCCCTCCATTGCATCACTATTCCTGATTTCAGCTTGTCTTCGTCAACGTCACGCAACCCTTTTCGCTTCTTCTGCTTCCCCCTTCCTCTCACCTCCCTTCCCCTTCATCTCCACTTTCCCTTCTAGTTGCATCCACCCGTATATGTCTCTCCCATTCCCAGTCCTTATCCCCTCGCAAAGCCTCTTTCTCCGGCCTTTCTTCCCATTATTCTTTATCCTCTACGCTAATTAATTTCCGCTTCCATATCCTCCTCCCCCCCTTCCCCCCCTCCCCTCCTTCCTTTCTCACAATCAATCGATCGACCATCTTCTACCCTCTTCTCGGAACATCGTTGCTTAGTAAGCAAAAGAGAGCCAACGGAAACAGAGGGGAGACGTAAGTGGGAATGGGTGAGTGGGAATGGAAGTGTGAACGAGTAGGGAAGGACATAGGGAAGGGAGAGGGTGTTGGAGGGAAGAAGGGAGGAGAACTAGATAGAGGGGAAGAGACTGTGATGAGATTTAGGAAGGGGGATGAAGAGCAGAGTCCAAGTGGGAAGTGGAAGGGGGGATGGAGAGAAAGTAGTTGCGAGAGAAGGGGATGGGGAGAGGGTGAAGGTGGATGGAATGGAAGTTGGAGTGGAAAGGAAGTTGGGGCGGAAGGGATGTATATGTTGAAGAAAGGGGATGTAGACGGGTGGAGGAAGAGGAGGCACGAAAGAAGTCGGGGGGGGCTAGAGGAAAGAGGAGGGGAAGGGGAAGAAAATCCAAAGAGAAGGAGAAGAGGAAAGAGAGAGACGCAACGCGAGGTGGGGGAAGGCGAAGAGGGGAAGAAGAGAACAGGGACTATTTGAAGAGAGAATAGAATGATCGATAAACGACAACAGAGGCGGAAGGAGGTCAATAAAGAGGAGAACAAGGAGAAGAATTAGGTCAAGTTACTTACCCCGAATCCTCCGACCTGTTGAGGGTAGGTCGGACATGCAGTCCTTCACAGAGCACCCGTGCTTGTCGAGGAGGTCCAGGAACACGAGGGTGAGATCGGCATTGTAAGGTCCAATCAGATCCACCGAAAAGTGACGCATGGGCTCATTAGCAGGGGGAGCCTCACGTCACCGCGGTTGAACCTGCAGTGGGAAGGCGGGGAAGGGAAAGTGGAAAATGAAAGGTAGGAGAACGGACAGACAAACGCAGGAGAATGCAAGACCGAAGGGAGAAAGATGGAAGACAGACAGATGGGGTGTAGGACGAGAAATAGGAGGAAGAAGGGGAGTGAGAAAGGGGTGGGAAAGGGGTGAAAAAGGGGTGGGAAAGGGGTGAAAAGGGGTGGGAAAGGGGTGAAAAAGGGGTGGGAAAGGGGTGAAAAAGGGGTGGGAAAGGGGTGAAAACGGGGTGAGAAAGGGAGGACAACGGATGACGAAGGCAGGCATGAAGAAGCGGGTCATGAGAAGCAACGAGAGAACGGAAGGAAAGGAAAACAAAAGTGGTGAAGCAGAGTGGGCGATATCGAGAACAACATTGGGGAAAATAACAAATGACACGGAAACCATATTAGGAGTGGATAAAAAAAAAAGGGCAGGCGCTTAGGAATATACAGACAGCACCAAAGAAGTTAATTGGCACAAGAGAATAACGTATTGGAGTTAGAGGACCTACCGATGAAGCTGTACTCGGGCATCATGGTAGAGAGGGAAGAAAGCACCTCATCAGTGTTCACAGAGGCAGGAGCCGAGCAAAGGAGGTTCATGTTGATGTCTCCAGTGAGCAAAGACACACGAGAAGAAGTAACAACAGCCTGTACATGTGTGCATAATCCATTATTCAGATGGTTAGATCGATATGAGTGATATGTGAAAGGGTTATTATGAGTAATATATGAAGGAGGAAAAGTAGGGTGCTAGAAAGAAAGGCGTGGTGATTACCTTATGCTTCTTGTAAAGAACCTTGAACACGTCGACAGGCTCGTAAATTCCATCAGGACCATTTCCAATGATAAGAATGTTCTTCACAGGCTCGGCGTTACGGCGTTGACGGTTACGGACGAGGGGCTCCTCAGTCGAGTTAAAGCGGACAGGAACAGCAGTAAGCTGCCTAGCAATGGTAGAAATACGTTTAGTGAACATTTCTACTTTCACAAATAAATATAACGGACAGGAAAATGCACACAAAAACTAGGATTAGGAAACACTAACGCACCAATCAGAACAAAAGTTGAACACTAAATAAAATAACAAGTGTACTTTCTCGGGACATAATTTTTAAAATTGAAAAATATCTTTTTTCGCGAAAATTCGCACACTATTCAACACACACAAATATAGGTTATTCTTTCGCACTCAGAAGTTCAAGTGAAACCATCTTAATTTCATGTTGTTAAACATGTGAGTGCATATCACCCCAACTATTTTGGTATAATTTGATCATTTGAGACTGGCTCACTCTACTTCAAACAGTCTTCAATTTAATATTGCAACAAATATTTAAACTCTATGCGCTATTTTTACTATTATTAAACAAGTTAACATGCATACGCCCTACATCAAATTAGTTCATGTCGAATTCAATTATGCACATACATACTGTTCTCGTTGTGTGAGCCTATAAAATCAAAACAATCTGTTCGGTTTGCACATTCTCGTTATATATACAACAGATACAAATGTTTCAAATACGGCTAATGAACCAGTAAACGAAGTCATGCTTACAGTGCAGAGCTTGTCCGTACGAAATCTGCATTGTACGATGGATTGTAGGAGTTGGCCGTCAAACATAAGTAACACAAATATAGGATAAAATAACAAATATTGAGAGCAACGGTGTTTATAAGGCTTAGTTTTCATTGTAGATTCTATGTATGGTTTCACGGAAATAGGCAGTGCATTGCCTGTGCTAACCGTTAATTCCTGCACAGGCAAGCCTCCTCTCTATTTTGTTGTTAGCATTGCTGACATGGCAGCTCTCCAGTGTGAGCTTGCACTAGTTCATCTCAGACTTGAAAAGAAGAACCATAACTTTGAATTGGGGACAGTAGGGGAGACTGTTATTGCCTACAACTGGAGGAGTATTTTAGGAGATAACAAAAAACGGTCGTGCGACCCCAATTTTGAGTTTGAGAGGGTTGGTATATCACTGAGCTCATATGCGTACGTTTGTGCTTTTCCTATAAAACAAATAAATTCTGTATATGCTTGCTCGAGCTTAATGGAATACAATCATTGTACGTATGTACAAAACGAAATAGACTGTATGAAACAACAGAGTTCAATACGAATAATAATTTTATATTATGTCACTTATTAAATTATGAGATTAGGAAGCATCTGGCTCCTTAGCTCAGTGGTAGAGCACCCGCTTTGTAAGCGGACGGTCACGAGTTCAATCCTCAGTACGGGCCTTCAGTTCGGTTTTTTTTTTCCTTGACTATGCAATGAGTGTTATTTGGTATTGCCACTATGTGTCCCATCTTACGTAACATTCAAAATTACTCAGTTGTTTCACAGACTGCATTGTGGAGGATATACAGAAAATCTTAACTAGCTACTTCATCGTTCATTTTTGTCTACTAGGATTAATAGATTCTGTTTATTTAGAAGTATACTAGATCTACTCGTTTTGCTTAGCATACATCCTTCATAGATGCAAGAATGCCTCGCGCAGCCTCTTCACGAACGCTGCGTGACTGTGCGTATATATTTTGAGCGAGCGAAGCAATGTAAGGAACTGACATACGTGGATCTATACTAACGTGTAATTCAGCCGCGCAACTATTATTCAGAAAATACAAATGCATAGATCTAACTCCCAATATATGTAGAATATGCCAAGCGGTAAACGCCTAGGAGCTTCTGAGCCTCAGAATCTGAGATGAAACATCGCAGAGGTCCTTGCATTATATATATATATGAATAACGAATATGCGATTTTTTCTCGGTTTCATTTTTTTTAACTTAAAGTGGCTCTCTGTGCATACAAGCATTGCCATAACTATTCTAAATGTATTTTGCGACACCGCTTCTATGGGTGTTACATTATTTACAACCTATTTACTATTTTAGAGTATTAAAAATTTATTGTATTTTCTTCCTCGTTTCAATTGTTATCCTTGCCTGCAATTCTTCTTGAATACTTGCCCAACCATTCCTTTTTTTTAATATTAATGTTTTTCCTATACCCAACATAGATGGCATCCCTGCTCTCTAGTATTTTTGGAAAAGCCCAGGAAAACGTAGCTCCTCCTTCTTCTCTTTCTTCGTCTCAAAAGGATTCGGTCAAGAGCTCTGCTTACCCCACCAAGAAAGCGATTGCTCAAAACGTGATGTTGGGTAACTCTGCGAACAGGAATGCGATGGTGGATGACGACTCGCCCAGCAACATGAGAATCAACTACTCGAACAATGTGGCAAGTGCTTCTACGACTGTGAACCACAACGTGGAAAGTGAGAGGCAGAACGAAGCGACTGGGAAGAGCCCTGAAGAAATGTTGTCTTCTCTTAGCCTCGACGATAAGGATAATGCCTTCAGCAACAAGAAGTGGAGTATCAACGACTTTGAAATTGGTACGGTCCATTGTTCTATCCTTGAAATGAATTGGCGGGCGCCATGCTCATTTGTGGTTGTTTCTACGCAAAGAACATAGCCGTTTTTTTTTATGTTATTGTTGCGGTCCTCATCCTCCTCCTTTTTGTGTGTGTTGCTAACGTCTACAACTATATCCCTTTTTGGTTATTTGCGTTGCAGGGAGACTCCTCGGTCGTGGTGAGTTCTGATCTCTAGTTGTGGTTGTTTGTGTTTTTCGTCAGTCTCGTGCCGGGCGGATGCTACAGTTGTCAAGCAGGGCATCGCATCTGTCTTAATTTCTTTATTCTCTTTGAGTCAGCTACAAAGCATACATCGATTCTGAAACTGTTTCATTTGATTATTTCTAGGGAATTCTTTATACGTCCCGGTGCGCGTATGAGCTTTACTAAACCGTGTATGAGTATTTTTGTAAATGCGCAGGTAAATTCGGATACGTGTATCTGGCAAGAGAGAAGAAGACCAAGTACATCGTGTCTCTCAAGGTAGGGCTTAGTCAGAGGAGATCGAGTTAAAGTTGGGACGAGCGAATGGGGGAATGAGAGGGCAGGATGGAACTTCGCAGTAGAGCACGTGGGAAGAAGAGAAGACGTGAGGAAAGAAGGAAAATGGGGGGTCAGCGCGTGTTTGTGTTTGTTTTTCTATCCAGGCATGCATATGCATATGTGTGTTGTTTCCTGGGTCAATTTCTAACTGTATCTTTTTTCTATTTCTGGTATGTCTCTGTTCCGTCCAACCTGCTTCCCCCTCCCATCCATTTCTATTGGCCTTCCTTTTCTCTTATATTGACGCGGAAACATCCGTCTGTCTGCCCCGTAGATCCTTCTGAAGGAGCAGTTGAGTAAGGGAGGTGTGGAGCACCAACTGAGGAGAGAGATCGAGATCCAGTCTCACCTCAACCACCCTCACATTCTCAGGTACGAGTGGGTCCCCCTTGTTTTGTTCTATTTTGTTTTGTTCTATTTTGTTTTGTTCTATTTTGTTTTGTTCTATTTTGTTTTGTTCTATTCTCTTGTTCTATTTGTTTCTTCTTTCTTCTTTTACCCTCTTCCCACGCCTCACTCGCCACTTCTTCTGATGGTCCGTCCAGTCCATAGCATGATTCTCTCTATTCCATTTCCGTCTCATCCGCTTCCTTCCTGTTCCGTCTCATTCTTCCTCTTGTCCTCCTGTGTTCACTTTCTCCCTCTTTCTCTCTATATGTTATGTGCAATCAACCCTTCCTACGCTCACCTCCCCCCCGCCCATTTCCCATCTGTTCCTCGTGCATACATCTTCCATGTCGTGCTGCTCTCTCCCTTTTCCTTTCTATGCTCCTACACAGGCTTTACGGTTTCTTTCACGACGAGAAGAGGATCTTTTGATTCTAGAGTATGCAGGAAAGGGAGAGGTCTACAACTACTTGAAGGCAAGTACTTATAGCACTCGCACGCACGTACACATGCAAACATGCCTACTGTTTACATTTGAGTAACCCGTATATAACGACATGCTCTCCCTTTCTCTTCCCCTGTCTCCCCCTGCTGTTGTGTTCTTTCTCGCGACCTAACCTCGTTGTTTCTTTTTCCCTCTGCTTTTCTATTTCATTTTGCTCATCTCTTTACCCATTTCCTTTGCCTTCCCCTTCCCCCTCTCCCCTGCTCCTTTTCTCTCTCCCTTCTTCTGTGACTATAGGAGAAGGGAAGATTTGACGAAAAGACCACCGCAGAGTAAGTGTTTACGTTAAGTTCCCCGTATCAAGTTCCCCACTGACCTGTTCAAAACCCCTCTCTCTCCCTCACCCCTTCTCCCTTTGTCTTATTCATTTCCCTCCGTTTCCCCTCATGTTCTGACCCCCTTTCCATTCCCTCTCCCTCCCTTCCTTCCCTTGCCTTCCGCTCCCCTCTCTTCGCTCGCCTTCCGCTCCCCTCCCTTCCCTCCCTTCCCTCCCCCCTCTCCCTCCCTCTCTCTCCCTCTAGGTTCATTGCCTCTCTTAGTCTCGCTCTTATGTACTGCCACAAGAACCACGTCTTGCACAGAGATATCAAACCCGAAAACCTCCTCCTCTCTTGCAAGGTAAACTCCCTGTTCTTCCTTTGTCCCGTCTCTTTTCTTCTCTTTTCCTCTCTTTTCTTCTCTTTTCTTCTCTCCTCTTCTCTTTTCTTTCTCTCTTCCTCTCTCCTCTTTGTTTCCCTTCTCTTTCCCTTCTCTTTCTCTTCTCTTTTTCTTTCTCTTTCTCTTTCTCTTCTCTTCATCAGCCTTGTCGGCCCCTTTCTTTCCCATTGCCATCCATAGCCCTTCATTCCTCTTCATCCACGCCAACACCCTGTCCCATGTTCTGTGTATCGTTCCACCCTCTTCGTCGTTGACACAATGACCTTTCTAATTCTCTTCTCCTTCATTGGTTGCGTGCTCTTCGTATTACTCATTCATGTCCCTACGCCTCCTCGTTCTCTCCCTGTGTTTACTTTCCCTCTCTCGGCTCTGCATTCGCTATCTCTCTCTCTCTCTGATAGGGAGAACTGAAGCTGAGTGACTTTGGCTGGTCAGTGCACGCTCTATCTAACAGACGCAACACTCTATGTGGAACGCTCGACTACCTGCCCCCCGAGGTGAGACCCCCATCCTATGCACATCCTCTCTCTCATATCTCATATCTCTTTTTCCCTCTTCTACTCGCTATACGCTCTCTCTACGCTCGTTCTTTTTCTCGCATATTCTCTCTTTCCCCCTACTCTTTTCGATCCCTGCTTCTTCGATGTCATCACTGTTATTTCAGCTGTTCCTTTTTAGTGTCCCTAACATTTCCCACCTCGCTTCCGTTGTTTCGTCTCTCTCCCTTGCTCGCCGCATTGCTCAGATGGTAGAGTGCAAGGACCACGACAGTAACGTCGACATCTGGTCACTGGGTATTCTTATGTATGAGTTTTTGGTAGGCCACCCTCCCTTCGAGACTGAAACACACAAGGATACCTACAGAAAGATAGTCAACGTAGACTTCAGGTACGGAATCACTCATATTTCATGTGTACACACTCCCACTCTCTTCGAGCTTTCCATGATGTTACAATCCTTATCTTTTCTTCAGCGCCTCTTCCATTCTTCTATTCTTCCATTCTTCTATTCTTCCATTCTTCTATTCTTCCATTCTTCTATTCTTCCATTCTTCTATTCTTCCATTCTTCTATTCTTCCATTCTTCTATTCTTCCATTCTTCTATTCTTCCATTCTTCTATTCTTCCATTCTTCTATTCTTCCTTTCTTCTATTCTTCTATTCTTTTTTCTTTTTTTCTTGATGCCTATCTAATTTGTGTTCTTTTTTCTCTTTTCCTTCTCTTCTTCTCCTCATTCTTTTTTCCTTCTCTTCTTCTCTTTTCCCTCTACTCCTTTTTCCTTCCTCTCGCTCCTTCCCTCCACCCTCCCCCCCCTCTCCCCCCTTTCCTGTCCTTGTCGTAGATTCCCTGCGTTCGTGAGTGAGAGCGCTCGCGATCTGATCCGTAGGCTGCTTGTGAAGGACCCAAAGGCGAGGCTTCGTCTCGAACAGGTGCTCACCCACCCTTTCATCACAGCCAACTACCCCCCGCTGCGATCTGTGCGAAGGAGTAGACGTCTTGTCTTCGCCTACCCTCCGCCCTCGTCCGCTCCTCACCCCCTACTACTCACTCTCTGTCTTCCGACTCCTCCACCCCTCCTCTGACTACAACCCGCATTACTGCACCACTCTTTTCATTGAGGTCGCGTGTATCCCCCCCAGCCCTCTATTTCCGTAGTTCTCTCACTCGTTTGTCTTTGTTAACTCTGTTCATGAGCTGGGCCTATCCCCCCACTCTGAGCCACTGCTCGTCTTCTGATGTTCTTGATATCTTAGTTCTCTTCTATCTATCCTTTGTTTCTTTCTCTAGTTACTTAGTCTACGTAGTCTCTTTCCCCTTCTTTGTCAATGCTCACTGTATATGTGTAGCATGCGTATAGCACATGTATATGTACCGCACTCTGTTAGCTCGCCTAGTAATATATGCCATTGATACAGAGCTGCACTAATAAAACTCATTTAAACTTCACTTCGTTTAGCATGCACCTGATGCTTCTCCTTGTGTGTATAATGTGTGTTTTTACCTGGTCCATGATTGTCGATGGAGAGAACTGAAGCGTACGGCGTAGCAGAAGAAAAAGAAAGGTTTGCATACTCATTACACTGTGCACAAAATTGAGCAGTAGATATTAGGGGGTATGAGTCACAGCAATACTATATCTTAGAGTTGTCAAAATCCACTGTATCTCTGTAGTATAGTTGTAATAAACAATGTTTTATTGAACGCAGGTTGAAAAATAAATAGTAAAACACGTTCTTGTTAAATCCTCTCTCTGCGAATACAACTACGTAGGAAAGTGTCCGCGTGATCGCAATATCCGGGGATATTTTGGACAGGAAAGTCCAGATACTGTTGTCGATGAAGCCAATGACACCAGTCATTATGGTGGTTGGTGTCATGTAGAAGTCCCGCTTTAAAAAGTTGAAAAACAGCTCGATGGGGTTGAGGAATGGGGAGTGGGGAGGCGGGTACTGGCACTCCACCCCAGGGACACCCGCGATGTAGTCTTCCACAGCACTGGTCTTGTGGATAGCGCAGTTGTCCATGATCAAGTACACCTTCTTGTTTTCAGCTAAGGCTTTCACTGCTTGAGTGCAGCTCATCAATCGTCTGAGGAAGGCTAGGAACTTGCCACCGTTTGTGCCACCACTGTGAGTAGGTGAGCAGAGTCGAGCAAAACCCGGTCTCTCTCGATAGCACATATGAGGGTGGCATTTGGAATGGAGTTATTCTGTTCAACGTGTCTAGGGCCATTGACTTCAAACCAGCCGTGTGGCTTGGTTGGCCCACATCTGAACCCACTCGTCGATGTGAATGAACAGTGCAATCGTCCTCTTCGCCCTCAGGTACCACTGTGCAAATACTTTGCGTTGTTTGCAAGTGGCAGCCGAGAACCACTTATGGGGCTTCACTACTGAATTTCCATAGTGGAAATGGCTTGTCTTCACGCATCTAGACACGGTAGTTGGGTGCACTTTGATCCGCCTTCTTTCCTCTCCACCCTGACACCGTCCAGTACTTGGGAAGGAGCCCTCCTCACATTGGCTAGAAGCAATGAAAGCACACGATCACGTATCTTTGGAGCTATGACTATACATTACTTTCACCGAAGAGCTTGGGTGTCTCCTTGTCGCCTTACAAGCCGAGTTAGTTACAGTACTGATCGAGACAACGTACTTTTTAGCCGCAGAAACGTGAGTATTACCTTCACAAATAAACGAAATAAGGCATCTCCTTTCTTGGTCCGTTAGATGACACTTACCACGATGATCAAGTTTTGGCGATGCACGATTACAGCCACGCTGTATTACCATATTGTTACCATTATTTGTTAAGGTTCAATGCCATTCAACAGTTGCAAGAGAAAAGTAAAAGTGACTGTATCATTTTACAATCACACAGAAAAAGAGGGTTAAATTGAACGCTCTACCATATTTTCGACAGAAATGGGGGGTAGATCCCTAGTCTTTTCTTAAGATTTGCATATAAAACTGGTCACTTTCGTGCATAAAGTAATATATGCACCTCCATTGCTGTGTTCGCGTTTACTCTACCATTTTGTCCACATGTCGCAATTTACTTGAAAGTGAAAACTTTCCTTTTCCATGGTATTTGATAAGCAGCGCATAGTGATAGTTTCAGGATCTGTGTTGTTACTTTTGTAGTGAGGAAAATGTTTTTCATAAATTATCAGAAAACAACACTTCTGTTAAATCAAATGAAAGTTAACAAATGAAAAAAAAAACGAATCATCACAAAGACACTCCTTGGCCTGAACTTAGTTCGCATTTGTACTAAATCCCTTGAACTTGTTTGCAAAGTGTGTACTTATTCTAGTTTTTGTTACGAAAATTTGTCGTTCAAATTTCCACTTGTTTTGCAGCTAGGGATATCTGCTCGAAGAAAAGATATATATGTCTTTACACTACTCTGTGCACAGCAGATGAATATGAATTCTGTCCCCGAGATCATATTTTTATTGAACCTGTGGTGTGTATATTTAACGTTGTGAACATTTATGATTATTGTAAAACTCACTTTTTTCAAGTTCATCCAACATTGAATCTACTTGTTACTCTTGCTTCTTCAAGATATAATTTTGGAACAATTTCTCGATAGTTGTGAATTGTTTCCTTATTATAGTGTATAATGCGTACGCGTATAGTGTGCTGTTAAGTATTTATATCATAAATTAACTAATAGTATATTGATAAACATCTATCTATGCTCTTGGTTGACTGACAGCCAGAGATGCAAATCAACTTTGGCGTCCGATGGGAAATAATTGCATCTCTGAGAGCTCTAACAGAGACTGAAATAGCAGTAGCAAATCTTTCTGAAGATGAAATAAACTCATATCGTACGATATGTGATTCAAGAAATGAATGGTTCAGCATTCGATTCGATAACATTGGTACGATGGTGAGCATGGGAAGGAAGCTGAGAATGCTTTGGGTGAATGCCCTCGTAAAAGAAGCCATGAGTCAGTTTAATATCGAGTGGTACTTCAAAAACGGAGCTTACCTCGAGTACGAGTCTCTTTGCTTGCCTTACTGGGAGTTGTCGTCGTTGGACTGCGTGGACGAGATGGAGCTGGAGTGGTTCAAGGGGGGGGGGCCTTTCTCTACGACAACAAGTGGACAGAGCTGTCTGAGCTATCGCAACCATTCATGGCGAGGATCAAGGCCATCCAGCAGCACTGCCCTCGGCTCATCGTAGACACCCTGTCATTCCCCCTTCGGACAGCAACTGCTGATAATGAGAGAAATGGACTCAGTGGAGAAGATGGTGGTGAGAGACAACGAGAGACATGTTTTCCCCCCCATCCCTCCTACCCACCCACTCAGCCCTCCGCTCATCGACAGCGTCCCTCAGAAATCTTTGGGTCTAACTCTTACTCCGCAACACCAACGAGAACGAGGCGATGTCATTGGTCGAGTCGCCCCTTCCTCCTCTCCCCCCGCATCCTCCTCTCCTTTATCTCTCTCCCCCCCCTTGCTCAGCCCTCCTTTTCCTTGCCCCCCGTATTAGCAATGCCTTCCTCTCCCTCTCCCGCTCCTTCTCCCTCTCTCTCTCCCTCTGCCTCTCCGTCTTCTTCTCCCTCTATCCCCGAGAGTGCTTCTTCCTGTGCTTGTGCTTGGTCTCGTTCGTCAGAATATGAGAGAAGAGTATTCCGGATCAGAGTGAAAGAACTTAGGTGTTCCTATGACCACTACGCCTACCTCAAGGCATTCTACGACCTAGACGTCACGCAGAAGCTAGTCATTACGCAGCCACCCCTCTCATCCAACTCCTACTTCACCTTCTCATTGGTGTCTCCGAGGGAGTCGAACCATCCCCTGCTTTTCTGGGACAAGAGGCAGAGGGACCTAGAGACCAGGAGGAACCAGCAAAACAAGCTAAACAAACTCTATGCGCTCACTGCGAGTGAAGGGCAGGGGGAGGAGAAGAAATTGCGGAGGGAGAGGGACTGGGGCAGGGAGGACTGTATGACTGGCAAGGGGTGGGAGGGAAGGAGTTGGGCAAATGCAAAATAGGAAGGGAGGAGGGAGAAGAGCGAGAGGAGAGAGAGGAGGGAGAGGAGGGAGAGGAAGGAGACGAGGGAGAGGAAGGAGACGAGGGAAAGGAGCAGGACGAAGGAATAGATTGTAAAGATGAGGAATGGGATGTAGCGGAGAAGGGAAAGGGAAAGGGAAAGGGAAGGGAAAGGATGAGAGAAAGAAGAAGCAAAGCGACAGACACATCACGATACAAACGTCTTCGTCTTCCTCTTCCTCTTCATCTTTGTCTTCCTCGTCCTCCTCTGCCGCTCCCTCATCTTCCCTCTCCTCCTCTCTCTCTTCTTCTCTCTCCTCCTCATCCTCTGTTCCTTCCCTCTCTTCTCTCCTCAACAAAACAAAAATATCTTGCCCTTCATTGGGAGCGAAAAAATCATCCCGTGCACAACCGTCACCTACCTCAACTGACGCATCCCCTCCTTCTGCTTCCCCTTCCCACTCGCCCCACTCTGGGCCTCCTTCTCCTTCGGCTGCCACTCTAACTCCCTCCTCCATCACTCTATCCTCTTCCTCCTCCTCCTCCTCCTCCTCCTCCTCCTCTGAATCCCTTTCATCCTCTCTCTCATCTACTCCTTCTTCTTCTTCTTCGTCCTTCTCCTCTCGCCCCTCCCTCCCCACCTCCTCCTCCCACTCTTCCTTGGTCTCTTTATCATCTAACCCTATTCCTCCTCCTCTCCCAGCCTCCGCCTCTTCTCCCCTCTCTCCCCTCTTCTTCTCCGCCTTCTCCCCGAAGCTCTCGTTGTCATCGTCATTATCTCCTTCTTCTTCTCCCTCTCAGTCCTCTCCCCCTCTCCTCTTGAGCCCTTTTCCCCTTCTCATTTTTTCCAGTCCTCCCCCTCTCCTTCTCCCTCCTCCTCTTCACCCCGTTCTCCCTCCTGTCTCTCTTCCTCCTCCTCCCACACCTCCCTCTCTTCGCTTTCCTCTTCTGCCTCCTACTCCTCCCTCTCCTCTTTCTCCTCCTCTACCTCCGCATCCGAGTTCTCCTCTTCTTCTCGATACATCTCTCATCTCTCCCCCTCCTCCTCTCTTCTTTCCAGTTGCTCTTCCTCCCTTCTCTCTCCCTCATCCCCCCTTTCCCCTCTCGTGCTCCCTCCTCTTCCTCGGCCCTCTCCTTCTCTTCCCCCCCCTTCGTGCTCCGCTTTCCCCTCGTTTCCCCAGTTGTGGAGTGGAGAGTGTACAAGCCCTCCCTCTTCTCCATCTCATCTTACTGCCATACCTTCAGAGCATACAATCACATACACTCTCTCTCCCTCTCCCCTTACGTGTCCTTCCCCCACAAACACTCTGTTTTCTCCCCTCTTCCCTCACCCTCCCCTACTCCCTCTCCTACTCCCTCCCCTCTCTCTCCACTCTCTCTAACTCCCCCTCAGCCTGCTCTTCTCTTTCGTCTCCCCCCACTCCTACCCCTCATCTAATTCCATCCACTCCCCTTTCCCCTCACTTCCTCCCTCTTCGCAGTGCAAGAGAAGGGGAGAGAGTGAGGCTAGGGCTGTGCATGGATGCAGACGTTGGAAGGCTCAAGGTCAGCCATGGGGAAGGAGAGGAGTGGAGGAGGAAGCAGAACAGGGTAAGGAGGGAGGAGAAGAGGCGGATGAGGGATAATAGACATACAGAGGAGAATGCGGGTATGGAGGTTGAGGGAGAGGAGAAGGGCGATGGTGGTAAGGAGGGGAGGGAGAGGAGGGCGAAGGGGATTGGGAGGGGGGAGGAGAGATTGTGTTTGAGTTGGATGTGTCTGCGTTGGAGGAGAAGGAAAGGAAGACGAAGAAGGTCTTGGTATCTCTTATGCATGAGCTGGAGGGAATGAAGAAGGATGGGGAAGGAGGGAGAGGAGGGGGAGGGGATGGACCGAAGGGAAGGGCATGCCAGAAGAAGGGACCAAGGGGAGGATGGAGAAAAGGAAGGAGGGGCTTACGGCGATGATGGGGTGTCAGAGGATATGGAAGGAGAAGAAGGGAAGATGAGAAGGAAGAGAGAAAGGAAAAGGGTGAGGAGGTATAGAGGGGGCGAGAAGAAGGAGAAAGAGGGCGATGGAGGGGCGAAGGGCAAAGGGGTCGCGGGAGAGAGAAGAGAAGAGAGAAGAGTGGAGGTGCATGTGATCGATGGGAAGGTAAGCTCTCTCTTCCAGATCTTTTCCCTCCTCTTCACAAACGGTCTCATCGCCCTTCCTCATCGCATAAAAGGGGACGAAGGGGAAGGGAGTGAAAGGATGCGAATGGGGGAGGACAAGGGAGGGGTGTGTGGACAGGAAGGATGGGTGGGGGAGTGAGGAGAGGAAGGGGTATGTTGACTTAGGGGTCAGACTATACTTCGCACCTGCAGGGGGAGGGAAGGAAGTAGGAGAGCGAAGGAGATAGTCGAACGAATACAGCGCAAAGTGTGTGCTAAGAGTGGAAATATGAGTAAGCAATTTAAGAGGAGTAAAGAGGATGAGAAAGCGAGAAGCTTGAGGGTAGAAGGTGAGCGGAGGGGAGAAGGTGAGCGGGAGGGGAGAAGGTGAGCGGAGGGGAGAAAGTGTAAAGCGAAGAGAAGAGGGAGGGAGGAGGAGAGAGGGAGAAGGAGGAAGATGATATGGGTGTCGACATCATATGACTTACTTTTGTACTTTTTCAATGGGCAGTTCGAAGAAACAGAAGACAAGGAGTCAGAAAGAGAAGAAAGGGCGGAGAGATGGAGAGAGGAAGACGGAAGCGGAGAAAGAGAAGACGAGCAGAGGAAGAAGAGGAAGAAGAGAAAGGATGACCTGTATGTGGATGTAAGTATTGCGTTGACTCTGGCTTCCCACCACTCCATTCTGCTCCCTCATTTTCCTAGTGTAGCCATCGTTTAATGTTCTCATTGCCAATTAGATAGTTTTTTTTTCTTCTGCTTGCCTCTCCTCCATGCTTGTCTTCATATTATTGTTGCTTTCATTTGATGTGCTCTAATATTTTCTTGTTCCTGCTTCTTTCGTTGTTTCGCAGATCGACCTCCTCAAGTGCGAGTGGTTTAGGAATAGTGACTTCGCCAAGGACTATTGCGCAACACACCATGTCCCTCCGTCTTCTTCCCCCTCTCCCTCTTTCTCCCCTTCCCTCCCCCATCCCTACCCCACTCCTCTTCCCCTTCTCTCTTCCCTTCGCTTCCCCCTCTCCCTCTTTCTCTCCATCTCTCTCTCCCTCGATGGCTCCTTCATCCCTGCTTTCGCTTCCAGCCCTACCCTCCGACAATTCCTCCTTGTTCATTCGAATGCGGGTGTCTGAGGGTCTGGGGAGGAGGGAGGTGAGGGCTCTGGAGGTTCTGAGTGAGTGTACTTCGGTAGAGGAGGCTGCGTTGGTCGGAAACGCATCGGTTGTCTCCCAATGGTTTATTGTTGGGGTCTACTTTGGATGCCCTGCTCTGCTCTCCTCGCTCTCTCTGAGGCATCCTCCGCAGTCAAAAAGATCGCGGGAGGACTGTGTGCGGTGTTTAGCAGAGAAAAAGAGAAAGAAGAGGAAGAAGAGGAGGAAGAGGAGGAGGAAGAGACAGGAGACGCAAGGGGTGGTGGGTGCGGAAGCAGAGCATGTGTGCAAGTGGGGGAGAGGGGAAATGGGTACATACAAGGAGGTGCATATGGAAGAAAGGAAGTAAGTGGGATGGGGAGTGATGGGAACCAAAATGGAAGTAGGAATGGGGGCAGGGCGGGGAAGGAAGGAGAGGGGAGGGGGCAGAGAAGAGGGTCTCCGTGGAGTCCTTTCATCTCTTCGCAGAGTGATTAAGCGGTGTCTACTCCTCTCCTCCACCCTCCCTTCCTCCCTTCATCCCTCTTCCTCCCCTTCCCCATTTTATCCTGCCCTCTCCTCTCTCTTCTACTCTGCTCTCTCCTCCCCCTCTTCACTCTCTTCTTTCTCTTCCCTTTTCCAGTCTCCCTTCCCCTCTTCCTCTTTTTCTCATATTCTCCAACCTGTTATTTCTCCTTCCCCTTCCCCTTCCCCTTCGCCTTCGCCTTATGATTCCCCTTCCCTCTCCCCCTCCCTTCCCTGCATCCTCTCCCTGCCTCTCTCCCCCTTGCCCTCCTTTCCGTTCCCCTTCTCCCCTCTCCCCCTCTTCGTTCGAACGGTCCTTTAGTTTCCTAGGAGAGCTCCTTTTCTCTTGTTCTTTCCGAAGTCTTCTGCTCCTCTCCCGCACTCACATCCTCTTCGTTTTCTCCTCTCCCTATACTGCATCGCTCATTAGGTCTTACTCCTCCCTCTTCGACTGGGCGGTCCTCTCCCTCCGCCTCCTTTCTCTCATCTCTCTAATGGAAAGAGTGAGAGTCCTCACTCCTTTTCTCTCCCATATCCACCCGCTCTTTGTCCCTCCCTCCTCTCCTCCCAGTATGGAGTGGGCAATCCTCTTGGAAGGGGTGAGGAAGAGGATAGGAGATGGGAGTAAGAATGTGAAGGCAAGAGAACAACGGGGGAAAGAAAAAAGGAGCGAATGCGAAGGAAGGAGTGGAGAAGGAGGAGAAGACGAGCTAGAAGAATGCGTTGATGACTGTATGAAACAAGAGTGCCAGCTTGTGTCTGCCTCGCTTCCGTCTCCTTCCGTCTCCCCTCCTTTGGCTTCTCCTTCCTCGACTCCTCATTCTTCGCATTCATCAGCCCCCCCTTCTTCCTCCTCTTCTTCATCGTCGTTCCCCCCGCCCTCCTCCACCTCGTCAGCTTCTTCCTCATCTTCCTCCTGCTTAAGTGTCGAGGACGTTGAACATTTGGTAAGGCAGTGTGCGCTGGGGTCCATCACGACCAGAGCGCAAACAAACTCATCTATATACCGTTACTCTTCTTCTTATTCCTCGTATCCGTCCTCATACTCTTCCTCTTACTCCACTTTTGCCCCCAGCAGATATGATCCCTCACCCTCTGCTTCTGACTCGCTACCTTGCACATGCAGAAAGCTATCTAGTGCTCAGAACAAATGAAATGTCGTTGAGTGGGCTAAAGATAAGGTGGGAAGCTCAGACACGCTTCGTAGTATACGTCTTATATTACATGTATTCTTTCTTAAAGTCATATGTGCTTACCCAAATTTCACATTTTTATATTGCAAGTAACTAGTTGATATGTTGGAGTATATCAAGCCGTAAATCCCAGAGTACTCTAACAAATAAACACTTTTTATTGGTATATCTCTAATTTAAGCATATATGTATTTCATGGTAGCTGTATTGTGTAGTGCGAATTAGTATTCTGGTTCACAGTCGTGAATAAATTAGTGATTATGAAAATCTACCAAATATAAAATCCAGTTTAATTGCATAAAGCCATCCCATGCGCCAGCTGCATATTGGCGTACTGTATGTACGAGTATGTTCCCATGCGATTTGTGCGTATTTAATGTAATTACAGCATAGTAGCTATGGGTTGTATTGAAATGAACTAGCTTTGACAATCAAGTGAATGTAATTATTTCGGGGTCATTTGTGCAGATCGAATTACAATAATAATGGGAGATTGAAGTGCATCAAACAAGAACGTGAAAAACTAAATATTTGCGGCATAACTGTGGATATATTATTTAAATGCATGACAGAATCTGTATTTTTCGCATATATCCCCAATGGAATTTTTGTTTTCTATCTGTTTATACATTAATCACTGTCTTAAAAGTCATGTGCTCATTGTTAGTGATGGAAGTAATACTTCATTTTATTCCCCACCTAATATTTTCAATCTAATATGCCACCGATTAATCACTTACTCACATATTGTATATTAATTTCATGATCATAGCATGTCTGGAAAGCTTGTAAAGGCTGACAATGCTGCTGCTACTCCTTTGGAGGAGAAGATCGTGGCTGTTTTGACTGACTTGGAGTCTAAGAACGACAAGATCGCCACCGCTACCTTCTCTGGTGCCGAGTACATTAGTGTT
The DNA here is from genome assembly GCA_035043665.1 of Drosophila quasianomalipes. Taxonomy (NCBI): domain Eukaryota; kingdom Metazoa; phylum Arthropoda; class Insecta; order Diptera; family Drosophilidae; genus Drosophila; species Drosophila quasianomalipes. The sequence goes on from JAWNMU010000408.1 coordinate 82,290, forward strand.
TCCTCTGCTGACGACACCATTGTGCTGTTTTTCCCTATCGCCTTGCAGCCTGTGTTCGCTTCTGTGAAGACTGATCTTGTGGAGAAGTTCGATGGTATGCGTCTTTTCTTTTTCTTTGTTGTGTGTAAACTGAGACTGGTTTTGTTGTAATCTTGTGAGAGTTCATGAAATGTTATTGAGCAACGTAATTTGATGATTGCAGTGATTAATTGTTGATTTACTACGTAATTATGGCGTGTACTCTGTCCTTGTATCGACTCGATTGTTGATCCTGTTGGTTCGTATTTTGTATTGAATGATATGCGACTGCGCTGCATACAGGAAAGGATGTGGTGTTGTTTGGAATCACTGCCAAGCAGTCCCAGACTCCTAAGGAGGTGTGTGACGTGTTGGTGCAGTACCTGCGCATCGGACTCAGCCAGAACATTGCTGCTGAGACGATTAACAACACTAAGCTGAACCTCTCTCTTCAGAAGGTCATCCAGGACGCTGGGGTGGAGAGAAGGGATGCGAGAGGGTCGCCGGTCTCAACCTCTACAATGTCGCATCGAAGCTCCCCGAGAACTCTTCTGTGCTGATCAAGTCGAACGCGAAGGAGTTGTACGCCTACATCGTGAACGGAGACCTGAAGAGCTCAGCTCAGATCAACGCAGCGATCGCCTACTACAAGAAGAAGACCGCCTTTGACAAACAGGAGTTCGAGGTGGAGACGGGAGTCGGAGTTGAGGTCTCAGATGCAGACATTGACAACGTTATCAAGCAGGTCCTTGACGACAACGCTGAGGCCCTTTCTGTCAACAGGTACGTGTGCAGTGCAGTGCGCACCCATAGAATAATATGATCGATCCGAGAGAATAGCAATGGAGGTCGTGTGCGTATATCGCCACGTGATGTGCAGTGTACGAAAACGAACGACAGTCGTGTCTGAGCTATATCCTTCAAACTCTTCTGTTATGTGTGTATGTATGTATGTATATACGAGATACGGGCGTAGTGTATCTGCGTGAACTCTGTCTCTTTCCACAGTGCACTCCCTTTGTCCCCGTTGTTTTCCCCTCCCCACTTCCACCACCCACTCCCACTTCCCTAACTCCCTACATAACTGCCTACTTGTGCCTGTGTTCCCTGCCCCTTTCTCTGTAGGTACAAGCTCTTGGGTCAGCTACTTGGACAAGTGAACGCGAAGCTCAAGTGGGCCGACGGAAAGACGGTGAAGCAGAAGTTCGATGCCAGCCTTGAGGCTCTGTTGGGACCTAAGACTGCGGCAGACTCCGGAAAGGTGGTGCTGGAGAAGAAGGACGAGAAGAAGAAGAAGGAGGAGAAGAAGGATGACAAGAAGGATGCAGAGGCAGAGGTAGAGGAGTTCGAGCAGCCCTCCGAGGACTTTTTGGCTGGGAGAGACATCCTCTGGGCGAGAAACACGGACGAAGGAGAGTGAGGGAGTGAAGAAGAGGACTGGGGGAAGAGTCATCACGAGATTCCCTCCTGAGCCCAACGGATACCTCCACATCGGTACGTCACCTGACCTATTTCTTCAACCTACCTGATCACCCCAATACACTTGGCTCCATGCACTTGACTCCCCATATACACCTCGTTATTTTCCGTACATGTTCTTCCCGGCCTGGCTCATTTTGGTCTTTACTTGCTTTGCATATTGTTTCTCTTGTTTCTTTTTTCTTTCTTTTTGTCCCTCTCTGTCTCATTCTTTCCTTCTTTCCTTCTTTCCTTCTTTCCTCCTCTCCTTCTTCTTGTGGCGTTCCCTTTGCCCATGGTTGGTAATCAGTGCGTTCCACCTGCACTATAGGACACGCCAAGGCCATGGCTCAGAACTTCGGAGTGGCAGGGAAATTCGGAGGAGGCTGCATTATGAGATTCGACGACACGAACCCCGAGGCAGAGGAGAAAGAGTACATCGACAACATCCTGGAGAACCTGGACTTCTTGGGACACAAACCCTCCCGCACCACCTACTCCTCCGACTACTTCGAGGAGCTCTACCAGTTGGCCGTGAAGCTCATCAAGAAGGATAAGGCGTACGTGTGTTTCCAGACTGCGGAGGAAATGAAGAAGGACAAGGAAATCAGGAAGAGAACTGGGACTATGCCCCACAACCCCAACAGAGACCGTTCTGCTGACGAGAACCTCAAGCTCTTCGCTGACATGAGGAAGGGAAGTTCGAGGAGGTAGGCATTGCATTCATCCCCGGTGCCCCCCTTAACGCTCTTTGATCGGACTCCATTCATATGAGCAGCACATACACTATGTATTCGTATATGTATTCGTCGTATATGTACTCGCATACGCATTCCCTCGATTCACTCTTACACGCATTTATCCAATCTGTATGTAATCCCCTGTACTGTGATGATTGCATGCACAACACAGCACGCGTGCACTCTGCGCATGAAGGGAGAGCTGAGTCCTCGAACCCCAATCTCTGGGACACTGTGTTCTACAGAATCAGGTACACGCCCCACCCCCACGTGGGAGACAAGTGGTGCATCTACCCTACCTACGACTACACGCACTGCATCATCGACTCCCTCGAGGACATCACCTACTCCATGTGCACCCTTGAGTTCGAGATCAGAAGAGAGAGCTACTACTGGCTCCTTCTACCACCTCGACCTCTACAAGCCCAAGGTCGGTATTTCTGTGTTTCTCTCCCTCGAGCGGGTGCTCCTCAGACCCATAGCATTCCTGCGTAGTTATCTCTGTCGTAACTGCATTGTGTGGTTTATCTCACTCTTCCCTCCGATCATATTTTCCACTCCTTCGCTTCTGCTCTCTTTCTCTTTCCTCTCTGACTGACTGACTGTTCGCCGAGAGTTGTTGTGCAACTAACACCGAGCTAACACCGCCTTTTCTTCCTCCTTTTTTCAAACTCCTGCTGCCCCTTCGTGGTGCGGTGTGTGTTTTTGTGTGTCTATGTCATATGTGGTGTATCTGCGACGTAACTGGTAGGTGTGGGAGTACTCCCGTCTCAACATCACCCACAACGTGTTGTCCAAGCGTATTCTGCGTGCGTTGGTGGAGGAAGGACATGTGAGGGACTGGGACGACCCTCGCATGTTCACAATCAACGGACTCAGGAGGAGGGGGTACACCGCAGACGCTATCAACAGCTTCATCAAAACAGTGGGAGTGACGAGGAACCAGAACTTCATTCCTATCGAGAGACTGGAGAACGCTGCGAGAGACGACTTGAACGTGAAGGCGCACAGGGCGATGGTTGTGGCTGACCCCGTGAGAGTGGAGATCACCAACTGGCCCTCCGACAAGAAGTCGATCACTTTCGACATGCCCAACCTTCCTGGTAACGCACCCTCCTTCTCTCCATTCTCTGTGTCATCTGCCTTCCTCTGCTGCTTCACTTGTTCTTTTCTTGCTGACTCTTTCTTGTTTTGCTTTTGACTTGTTTTAATTGTGTTTTTTGTTGTTCTTTGTTGTTTGTGTTTCGTTTCAACTCGATCCGTTTCCTTCGCTTATTCGCTTCTGACATGATTTCCTATCTCAATCCTCCGTTCCTCTCCTGTTCCTCTCCTGCGCAGGCGCCGAGAACAAGAACAATACTCACCCCGTGACTCTGACCCGTGTGTTGTACATCGATGGGTCTGACTTCCAGCTCAACCCCGACAAAGACTTCATCCGCCTTGCCCCTGGAAAGTCTGTCCACCTAAAGTATGCGTACGACATCACCTGTGTGAACGTTGTCACTGAGGGAGACAAGGTCGTGAAGGTGGAGGCAGAGATCGATCTGGAGAACAAGCTCAAGCCCCAAGGAAAGATCCAGTGGGTGGCGGACCCCAGCGAGGGAGAGGACGCGGCCAAGAAGATCCTGGAGGTGGAGCTGAGGCTGTACGACAAGCTCTTCTCCGTGGAGGACCCCATGGCAGACAAGGCAAACTGGAGGAGCTGTATCAACAAGGAGTCTCTCGTCGTGAAGAAGGCATTCGCCGATCCCTATCTCGCCTCCGCAAAGCACAACGACAAGTTCCAGTTCGAGAGAGTAGGGTACTTCAACACAGACTACGACTCCAACAAAGATCTCCTCGTCTTCAACAGAGTCTGTGAGCTCAAGAAGGGATTCAAGAAGTAAACTTTTCTTTCCTCCCTCCGCTCCCCTCCCCTCCACAACCCTCCCTAACCCTCTTGCGTTTTCCAAACGTGTAACGTATTTGCATCGTATTGTGTAGATGTGTCTTCGTGTGTGCAATATGAAATGGAAAACTTAATAAATTATTTCGTTCTAGTCGCTTTTGTATTTCTCCCGTTCACTTTGAGCGGAGCGAAAGATGTGAAATGTATAAGGAACTGTTATATCCACGCGGACAGCTGCATCAACATTTCTTTTCATCAACTGTATATACATATATATCTGTCTTTCTCCTTGTTCGCACGTCTCCTCGGTCTGCATCGAAAAAAACAAAAAAATGCCCCCACCGAGACTCGAACTCGGGTTTGCCGGATCACAGCCGACCGTCTTGACCACCTGGACGATAGGAGCTACTATGGATAAAAGAGAAGGAAATCTGAATTAATATTAGAATATGTATGTGTATATGTGGTCGTCTGGATGTTAGGAGCTTAGTTTTCTGGTACTCAAAGTGTTGCTTCTATCATTCGAGTTAGGAGAAAATTGTATATTCAGCAGAAATACCTTATTAGTCTCCATGAACTTGTTTCTGTTCTACGATTGAAATGAGCTCTCGAATAAAGTGCATATTTATTATCAAAGTATACAAATACTCTTGCGAACATCTCGGTAATACAGCCTGAGCTACGCACAGTGCAAGTATAGAAGGAATAAATAATAGTTGGCAAAGTGATTGTAATACAATGAATAAATAAGATATGCAGAGCATCTATAGGATGGGTGCATAACACGATGTCAAGAATCGCGTACTGTCAGAAATCAGGAATCTCTCTGGGATTGATAAGCGAAGCGGGAATCAAGTTCAAAAATGAAAACAGAACACAAACGGGTGCCCGATGATCCTCATCTGACCCTAATATATTCTGTAGTAACGGCTGGGCAAACTAGGGTTATTAACAAAAACAAAAACCATAACAAAAACAAACATAAACACAAGAACAAATGTGTCTTGATATTTATGAGGGGCAGCAAGGGGACTGAGAAATCTACGAGAAATAAAGGCAAGTATGTGGGAATGAAGAATGAAGGAGCGGAAAGGAAGAAGAGCGAGACAAGGGAGGTATGAAAGAACTGGTAACCAGTGAGAGCCTGGAGAAGGGGGAAATGAAGGGGAGGCGGGAGGAGGTGGTTATGAGGAGTTAAAGCTCGTCAGAGTGAGGTAATTAGAGGTTCTGGGAGATAGTGGTAGATTTGAGGTAGTCGACCTTCTGTGCGATGATTGTGAGAACTTCCTCTGCCGACCCCTTCGCTCCAGTCTCCAGAGGCCTTCCAGACGAGAGGGCGGAGATGGCGGCAGCGGCAGCGGCGGCGGAGAAGGAGGCGAGGGTATCTATTTGAGTCTTGGTGACAGGGTCCTTGGCGAGGAATTCGTAAAAGGTAAGTTTGGGGTCGATGGGGATTTTGTTTTTCTCAGCCTTCTCCTTAAACTCGAGACAGATCTTCGCCAATTGATCGAGTGAGTTGCTGAACTCACGGAGCGCAGCTAGTCTCTGTCCGGTGGCCTGGTAAGTCTGTCCCAGAGCAAACATCGCGCGAGAAGAGGGCTGGAAGGCAACCGCCTCTTCCAAGTACTTCTTCGCCTTGGAGAACTCCTTGAGCTTGTAGGAAGACAGTCCAGCAATCAAAGCAGCGTGGCCGTGGATCTTCTTGTCCTCCGCGACGCGGTTCTCGACCTCCTTGCTGAGAGGAACGAAGAGGACGTTCTTAGTGACTTCCGCTTCCAGGTCGTACTCCTTACCCAACCATTCCGATCGCTTCCCTCAGGATGCGTTGCCTCTCCTTAACCTGGTTAGGCATCTTCAGCAGGTGGGGAGATGCCACCAATTGGAAGTCCTTCTCTGACATTGTCCAAAGCCTTGTCAGCGTACTCGACTGAGCGAGCAAAAGGAAAGGAAGGGAATAGAAGAGGAGAGGAGAATGGAGAGGAAAAGGAGAGGAAGAAGAAGAAGGAACGATGAGGGCGAAGAAACGACGTGAGAAGGTATAAGAGAGAAAGAGATGGAAGAAAGAAGAGGAAAGGGGCGAAAGGTGAAGACGGAGATGAAGATAATGAAACACAAGGCAATAGGATTGACAGGCATAGCTAGAAGGAAAAGAATGAAGAAGAGGAAAAGTGGGACAAGGGGAAGAAGAAGAGATCAAAAACAGAGGGAAACACAAGACATGTAGGAACTAGAAAAATCCTACACAACGTGAGCAGACATCAAGTAAACGAATTGCCATGTGTATGGGCGATAGAGGTTGATGTTTCAGTATGGGATTTGACTCATGATTTAAAAGAAGGCTAATAAAAGACAAGAGACGTACTAGCCTGGGGGAAGTTTCCGCCTTGTAGAAGCAGGTGGCAGCTCCTCCGTATAGCTGGGGGACTTGTTCATCGAGGGAGATAGCAGTCTTGAGCTGTTCGATGGCTCCCTTGAGGTCTCCTGTCTTCATGAGGAGGTGGGCATAGCGGAAGTAGGCCACGGGCTCGGAGTAACAACGAATCGTCCACTTACGGGCAATAGAAATCGCCTCGGAGGTGCGTCCGAGCTTTTCAAGGAGAGTTATAAGGAAATCGAAGCTGGAGAACGCGTAGGGAGAGAGCATGGCTGCCTGGCCCTCGTCGTAGAGGGTGGCTCCTGCTCCTCCTTGGCCCATGCGTGCCCTTGCGTTGTGTTGATGGATGAAGACGACCTCCTGGTCCCTCATCCTGAGCTCCTCCATTCCCTTCTTCAGGGACTCCACTGCCATGTTCAGGATGCGCTTGTCTTCTGCGCTCAGGTCTTCTGAGGGAAGGAAGAAGCGAGACCCCAGAGAAGAACAGAGAGCGTGGGAAAGCACGTACGAAGGCTCGAGCTGACGGATACCGATAGATACTACCTTCTCGAAGAATCTCATCGCGATTTCTGAGTGACCGTACTGATTCAGTTCCATCGCAAGCTGAAGTCAAAGAGGGAGAGTGAGGGAAGAAGGGAGAAGGAAAGGGAGGGAAGGAGAGGGAAGGGGAGGAAAGGGGAGGGAAGAGGAGGAGAGGAGAGGGGAAGGAAAGGTAGGAAAAAGGAAAAAGGAAAAAGGGGGAATGACGAATGGAGCAGAGAAAAAAAGGAACAAAAAGAGGACGATAGGGGAAGGGGGGAAGGAAGCAGAAGGTGAAAAATAAGATAGGAAAAGAGGAAGAAATTCAAGACAGAACAAAGAATACAGGTAAAGGGAAGAGAAGAGGGAAACAAAGTTGAGAGAAGAGGAAAGGGATGCACATCGAATCAAAGCGTTAGGAGGGGTCATTGAGTGATAGGAATAGTAGGCACCAACAACTAGCTGTCAAGATAGAGTGAGTGGGTGTGTATGTTTGTGCATGGGCATGCGTGTATGGTGTGTGTGTGTGTATGCGTGTTGAGTATATGTGCCTGTGTTCATTTGAGTCGCTACCTTGAGCATAAGAGTGGGATTGTCTCCGATCTTAAGAGCAATGTTCAAGAACTCATCTCTGTGAGTGTCTTCCTTCTGCTTCTGGTCGTCTGACTTTGTGAACGAGGAGACGAGGTCCCTCGTGTTCTGTTCGATGTAAGCACCGAGGTTAGAGAGGTTTTCAGCGAGGGTCATGCGGGGAGGGAGGAGGTGGATCTTACGCTCTCCCTCCATCGCTCTGTTGAACACCAACTGGAAGATCTCCGCTCTCTGGTCCTCTGAAAGGGGGTCTGACTCACCCACCGTCAACTTGTAAGCAGGGGGAGTGGGGTGCGGGGAGAGCTTCACAAGGGTCTCGACGTACTGAGGTTTCTCTCTAATGATCAGATCGACGAGGTTGTTCGCCATGTCCACTGCGTCGAGGTGGGGACACCTGCGGATGCGGGAGAGGATGATGAGGATGTTGGGGTGAAGGTAGATGGTGGAGGGAGTTCTCTGAGCAATGAGCTCGATGTCCTTAAGAATCAGCATCCTCCATGAGCTGTCGTTCTGGGCGAACTCGAGCAAAGAGTTCAACAACACAGGCTTCTTCAGCAAGGTCTCCTCGGTCTCGAATCCGTAGAGAGCGATCATGGAAAGGAGGTGAAGGACGATTCCTGCGAGGGGTCCGTTGTCGACGCTCTGTTGGTAAAGGCGGATAAGGTGTCCTCCGGTGTACATCGCACTCACCTTAGAAAGAATTGAGGGCTCGTTATCAACTGCCCACATCAAGATCGACGCCAGCAACTCACTCTGGTAGTCCGTCGACCCAGTCTGAGCCGAGATGTGGCGACGCTCCACCAACTCATCGAGGATCTCGTCGGGTCTCGTGTATGCGAGGTAAGCAAGGGCAGCCAAGAAACCACACGCAGACACAAACGCTGCCGCAGAAAACCTTCCATCCGTCAAGATGTGGATCAGCTTCCCGAACCAGGATTTGTCCTTGAACTCCTTCTCCTTCTCTTCTTTTCTCCCTCCTCCTCCTCCTTTCCTTCTTCCTCAGTCTTTCCCTCAGATACCTTCTCGTCCTTCTTCTCTCCTCCCTCCTCAGTCTTCTTCTCTTCGGCGTTAGAATTAGTGCTGAATCCACGCACTGAAGAAGATTTACGTCCGAATCCGAACATTCTAGCACGCTCCTCCAATTGCTTCTGCAGCATCATGACTCCGCGGTTAGTGCTGTCCATAGAAGAAATCTTCTTAGCCATGTTCTGCGTGTGGTAAGCCATCGACGCCAACATCAGCTGGCGAACCAAAGGCTTTGATACCGAGGAAACACGCAATGCCTTATTACTGACGTTGAGCATGGTGCTTCTTTCACTACACACGGTAAATATTACATACAGTTCATTCCGTCGTCGAATGTTTTACCATCGCATGCATCGGCAGATGGAGCAAGCCCAAGAAGAAAATACCCAGCGTTATGAGTCCACATGAAATTGAACATAGAAGATATTAAAAAAACCCACATAACCGATGAACTAACAACACATTTTTCAACATGTGCATAACCGAACATGCATCTCATTTAAACAATTGACAAAGTAAAAAACAGTCTTCCAATATTTTACACAAGAAAATAAAAGAAAAATCCTTCCATATTATTCAGATGTAAATATACAAATGTTTGCTGCAGAAGAACGAAACATTTATATGCGCATTATTTGTTCGCTTATGATTCAGCATCCAATTCAACTCCTACTGACATGTGATAAAGCGAACATAACAGATTATTCAGCGTTGTCTAGTGAAATAATAACACCTATGACCATCCAACAACAGATATTTTTCGGATGCTTCTTTTTCTTTTTCTTCAAATAGCGATGTGTCTCTGTTAGAAGTTGACAAACACATACACTATATCACCACTCATCTATACTGCTTTCTATATTTCCTGAATCAATTTTATTTTTCTCGGACTAGACAAACGCAGTCGAATAAGAACAATAAATTAAAAATAAGTTACAGGTCCTGAAAAGAAAAAGAGTGAATTGAACAGAGAAGAGGGAAAAAAAAGGCAAGCAAATGAATCACATCCACTACTACGTGACTAGATACGACAAATACAAATAAAACGTTAATAAATAAATTAGAAGCAGTCCTGAATTAGATGCACGCAAAACGTTAACATCAACTAAGCAGAACACAGCAAATGAATTAAAATTAACCACTACATGAACTAGATAAATAGCAAACACAAGAAGACATGAAAATACATCACACAAGGCATTGCTTGATGGTCAGTAGAGGTAGAGGACAATGGAGCAGACACCCAACAATAAACTAAACTACTACAGAATACACAGAGAGAAAGAAACAGTGTAAGGAGGTGAAACGGATCAGAGCATAAGAGATTGACCAGTTCGATCAAAACCCAGATCTTGACCCATTCAGAACAAGCACATTGCTTAGTGCTGGTGTCCTCCCTGTCCTCCCTGCTGCCCCTTCATGGTGATGGCGTCATCGATACGGAGAATGGTGATCGCAGCCTCGACAGCGAAGCGGACCATCTTCACCTTGCTCATCGCGGGCTCCAGGACTCCGGCAGTGAGGTTGTTGCGGACGGACCCGTCCTCAAGGTTGAGTCCGGTGAACCTCTTGTCGGAGAAGACCTCGGTAGACTGTGATTCAGTGTGTTCGGACAAGAGCTGGGAGACCAACTCGGTCGCGTCGAAGGCTCCGTTCACAGCGAGGGTGCGGGGGATCACGAGCATTGCCTGGGCAAACGCCTGGAATGCGAGCTGTTCACGAGTAGAGATAGAGGCAGCCTGCTTCTCCATGAAGACAGCGAGAGCAGCCTCCACACTCCTCCTCCGGGAACGACCTTCGTAGACTCGAGGCAACGCTTGACGGCGCACATGGCGTCGTGGAGGGAACGGTCGATCTCGTCGAGCATGTAGTCGTTGGCTCCTCTGAGGATCACGGTTTGGGAGTTCTTCTTCGAGCACCCCTTCACGTAGATCAGTTCTCCGTCTCCCACTCTGCTCTCACACACCTCATCAGCGGTTCCGAGGTCCTCAGGTTCATTGTCTCGTCTCCGTTGTCGTCGGCGAGGGAGAGCAAGAGCTTTCCTCCAGTCGCACTGGCGATGGCGAGGAGGTCAGATTTCTTGCACCTACGAACAGCAATCACTCCCCGTCCACGAAGGACTTGAGGGCCATGTCGTCGATTCCCTTGGTGGTCAGCACCACGTTGGCTCCAGCATCGAGGATCTTCTGGATGAGGTCCCTGGTGAGCTGGTTCTCCTTCTCCCTCACTGCCTCCAGCTTCTAGCTTCCTTGATGGTAACAGTGACTTCATTCCGAACCTCGTCTTGCGGAGGTCGATGTCCAAGAGGGCGATCTTCGCATTCTTCACGACAGTGGGCATCCCTGGCAGCCCTAGTGCAGTTCAGTGCAATTCTGTCGACCAACACGGACTCCTTTGCAGACTTTCCGTGAGCCTTGAGGATGTTGATAGTGTTGATGGGGTACTTCTTCTTTCCGTCCACCACAGTCTCCACCGCCTGCACAGCCTTCACCGCCATGTTGGCGAAGAAGTCCTCCTCATGTCCGATGATCTTAGAGGACATCGAAGTACGAGCAACGTTCAGGATGGCGTCGTCGGCCAGAGAAGCAACCTCCACAGTCATGTGTTGCTGCAGGTCGATGGAGAGGTATAGTAACAAAGGAAGAGATTCAAGCAAGAAAGAAACGAAACAGCGATAGAGAAGCATAATGAGTTAGACTACAGATATATCACAGCAATACAAAAAAAAAAATACTGAAACGACTTCTTCATCCGGTAGTACAATACTCATCAAGCAAACCAACTACACAGAGTATCTCTACAAAGGCACACGCCGTCCACTCCCCATGATTGATCACATCCCAGTCCAATTTTGATCCAAATCCTTGACGCAGATAAATAGAGCAACGAGACACAAGAGAACGACAGAGACGAGACAATCCGACACGACCAGGCGAAACAAAACTAAAAGGCAGCGCAACTAACCTTGATGAAGTTGCAAGCAGCCTTCTTAGCAAGCTGGAATCCGTTGATGATGGAGGTGGGGTGACGTGGTTCTGACGAGTTCGTTGGCCTCTTCAAGAGCTCAGAGGCGATGATGACCACACTGGTGGTTCCGTCTCCAACTTCCTGGTCCTGGAGGTTAGACAACTCCACTAACACCTTCGCAGCAGGGTGCTCAACGTCGAGCTGCTTAAGGATGGTAGCTCCGTCGTTGGTAATGTTAACGTCTCCAATGTCATCGACCAACATCTTGTCCAATCCCACGGGTCCAAGGAGGACTGAGGATGTTCGCCAACGCAATCACAGCCATGACTGCAAAACAAAACAACCATCCCATTAAATAGATTTCCATCAAAACCACCGCACGCACATTACACATATCGTTCACATACACCAAATATCAATGACGCGTGCAAGTCCAGAGAAATAGAGGAAGCCGCACATGTACAGACAGATATGAACATTGAGTTGAATTCATGACTGAGTTAGTACACACACGAACGGAATATTACAGCACACAATGGCGCATTCACATATTCACACGCAGTTCTAATACAACATATGGGAATCTACAAACAAAGAACAACTTCCTACTCAGTGGCAAAAGAGAGATATACAGCATGACAGAAAAAAAAAACGAAACTGAATTGAGGCAGCAAAATGTTCACAGACAACCAACAGTGAAATATATCACATTCCCTCGTAGATCTTACCATTCTGAGTGCGAACATCATCCCCGCTTCAAATCACCGTTCAACACGATAGACACTAAGTTAATATAAACACGCGCAGAAGAAAAAGAACAGTTAGTTTTGGAACAAAGGATAATGCTGAGAAAGAGTTTGTTCTAAGAAATATATTCAGATCATTAGTGAGCTCAAAATGCCACATATTCAAACAAACCATCGTAAGTGATTAGCTGTTGTATAAAATACTTACTTTATAATGTACTGCAAATAAAAAGACTTTGCAATGCTAAAGAAACAGAAAGAAAGAACAGAAGGAATGCGAGCTGTGCGTAGCCATTTCCAAAATTTAAAAAAATCTTGTTCTCAGGAAAACAAGCAGCGGCTAAAAAAGAACCAAACTACTTCCCTTTTTTTGCGGTAACCATTACTATGACCTTAGCAATTTCAGTTACTTAATAATCCTATTGCACAGTCTTCACCTAGAGATAAATCTAACTCAACCACTTGATGATATAATAATAATATAATTACCTGACAATTCATACAGCGCGGTAGCTCAGTGGAAGAAGCGGTAGGCTCATAACCTACGGGTCGGATGATCGAAACATCCCCGCGCTACTGATTTTTGCTCTTTTTGATTATCTGCGCGCGCTACGTATGCTTAAGTGAATCATACATACGTAGGGACAGGCGCATCGTTTTGAGGTAACAGTCACAACACATAGTTGCAGGATAGGTATAACTTATTAAACCTGTGAAATCATGCGATCGAATTAATATTATCTACAAATCTAGACAGAAATAATCTTAGCAACGGAAAATGCTACCATCGCAGAAAAAGCCAATCGAGCAAGATCAGTGTAAACGGTCACGAAATACAAAAACACAAATAAAATGATAACACCATTCGAACACCAAAAAAAACGAGGGCTACACGAAGGGAGCGGGAGATAGAACAGAACAAGAAGCAAAAATGTACAGAGATTAAAACCATTTAGGCAGACGTACAGTGCCAACCGAGAGAAGCTCAGACGGCATTAAACACAACATATCAAGGCGAGGTGAGGTGTGCAACAAGAGTGCAGAGCGTAGAGTAGAACGAAGTCACCTTCTTCGTCGTCGTCGTTGTCGACATAGGCGCCTCGTCTGCTCTTGAGTGCGTGTTGGAGCCTCTGCGCTGATCGATTCGAACGCAACGGACGCAGCGTCCTTCATGCAGGGGCTTCTGGTTGTCCCTCGTCCTCGGCCGAAGACAAGCAGAGCGGCTCGAAGGTTTGGATGGCGCCCATGAGACCAGGAGCTACACCAGAGTCTTCACGACAAAAGGGCGTTCAGAGCTCTTTGATTTGAGCGCAGATGCCGAGGAAGAGGCAGAGGCGGAGGAGGAGGAAGAGGAGGGAGAGGGCCCGAAATCGAACACAGAAAAGCGAGGTGCAATGGGCACAACGGAAGGCTCGGCTGGAGCGCCGAGGCAGGGGCAGCAGTAGAGGCGGACGAGCCGGATATGGCGCGGAGGATAACAGTGCATGATGACGTAGGGGAGTGAGGGGCGGTAGAGCGAGAGGGTGGGGAGGATGAAGGTGAGCAAGAGGCTATGGGAGGGAGAGATGAAGAGAGACCTTCTTCTTGCCTGCTTTAGCATTAACTCCTTTCAATACGAAGACGTAGGAGGGGGGAGGGTCATCCAGCTGGAAAGGGAGGGAGGGGGGGGGGAGGAGAGTAGGGAAGCAAGAGGGTATTAGAACATAGCGTGGGAAACGGTTGCAGGAAGGGACACGCTTGATAAGAAGAAATTAAATACACAGAGTTATTAGCAAAGATTAGCTGCCACGAATAGGAGGAAAAGAAAAGAGAATACCAACAAAACAAACAAGAAAATACTAAACAGAAAGGGTAACAGCGGGAAATAAATCCTACAAGAGAGGACGGAGAAGGAGCGACAAAAAGAGAACGAATTAAGAGTGAAACAGATAGAAATAGTTTGAAAAGGAGAGAGCTTGAGAGGTAGTGTCCGGAAGATATGATATACAAAGGAGAGAGGAAATACGATTGACAATGGATGCATGGTATGCCTACCTCTTCGTCTATACAGTTCCTGGAGGTCAGCGAGAGAGTCGGAGGAGGCCCTCACCACCCCAGCGCCTCGTTCTCCCTCTACTTCTACCCTGACTTCCAGATCACCTGACACCCTCTCTACGCTCACCCCAACCAAGCTGACTTGGAGTCAAATGAGTGGGAAGGCAGGGAAGAGGGATGCAGATGATCTTGAGCGCTCCGCACATCTCCCATGCACCCTGGATTTCTTGAGCAGAGGAGATAGGGGGCGAAGGGAAGGAATGAGTTGAGGAAGACGGAAGGGGAGGGAGGCAGGGAGTCTGTGACTGAATGAGTGTTCGAGCGGAAGAGGGAGGGAGTCAAGGCGGGGAAGGAGGATCGTCCTGACCACTTTGGTTTCTTCCACCTCTACCACTACTAGTGAACTGGGGGGAGCGGAGAGGACGTGGAGAAGAAGAAGAAGAAGACGAAGAAGAAGAAGAAGAAGAAGAAGAAGAAGAAGAAGAAGAAGAAGAAGAAGAACGAGAGGAGGAGGAGGGAAGAAGAGGGATGAAGAAGTGCAGATCCCAAGCCGCCACTGCCTTGTCATTCTGACTCCCGTCGCTCTGCCCGCTAATCCGTTACGTTGGCTTCCGGTTGCTGCTGGGCACCTCCTCGCTTCTCTTCTTCTTCAGCCTGCACGCTTCGTCATCCTCGATTTCTTCAGAAGGTAAGGCTAGCTCTATTATATTCTCTATCGTATATACAGCCATTCGTTGCAATGACCAGTCTCTAGAAGAGCAAAGGGGTCCTGGAGGGCAAGGGACGAAGAGGGAGTATTCTGAGAGGTTCGGGCAGAGCATAGCTTGAAGAGGATTCTCCCCACTAAGCCATCACCGCATTTGGATCGATCACGTAAGACGAGACAAGGCGGCAGCCCTTCGGATCCACACGAAGACGAAGACGAAGACGAAGGCGAAGACAAAGAAGAAAAGAATTGGTGGGGTTGGGGGAGGAGGAGAAGGGGTGGGAGTTTTGTGCGCTTGTGCTTTACGAGAGCTGCACTTGAGGAGAGAGATGAGAACTGAAAATAGGTAAAGGAAGGAGTGGGTGGGGGAAGAGACAGAGACATGGGGAAGGGGAAGGAGGCGGAAGAAGATGAGCTGAACTTGCTTACGCCTCTTCCTCTCCACTCACTTCCTTCTCTCGCTCTTTCACTACTCTTCTTCAGTTCCAGTTGCTCAATCGTTAATCTTCCTTCTTTCAACGCATCTCTTGCTCTCCCTCTCCCTCCCTCTCCTTCTGTTCCTTCTCCTTCCTCCTCCCTTTCTCCCCCTCTTTCCCTTCCTCCTCATCTTCTTTCGTCTCATTCTCTTCCTTCTCGTGTCTATCTTCCTCCCTCTTCCTTCTTTTATGCCTTCCAAACACTGTTTTCTGGGAGGAGGGGAGGAGGCAGTCGTCACCCTCATATCTCTCTCCTCGTTCTCTTTTTTTCCCCCCTTTCTCCTTTTTTACCTTCTTCTCCTTCTCTCATCTTCCTTCTTCTTCCTTTCCTCCCCCCATCAATCTCTTCCTCTGTCTCTATCTCGTTCCACATTTCTCTCTCTCCCCTCCCTCCTTCCTCTCCCCTTTATCTTCATTCTCCTCTTCCTCATTTTCCTCCACTTTCTCCGCCTCACCCTCCTCTTTTCTCTTTCTCCCCGCTTTACTTTCTTCCATCTTCTCTCTTTCTTCCCTTCCCTCTTCCCGTCCTCCTCCTTCACTCCCACCACCTCCTCCTCCCCTCTACCTAGAAATGAGTGTTAATGCCAATAACAGTCCTGCCTCCTTCCCCTTCTCCACTGATCCACTGGTCGCTGCTCTGTCTCTCACTTTTCCCACTCCCTTCCCCTTCACCCCTGCTCTTATTGTTCCATCCTTCCTCCCCTCTCCCTCCCTAAGCTCCACCAACTCCCCCACCCACAACAAATTCATGCTCTCTTCAGTTGACTGCACAGCCACTTTCTTCCTCCCCATCTCCCTTCTCACTCTCTCTCTCCCTCCTTCCTCCCTCTACCACCCCAGTCCTTTCCCTTCTCCCTTCCCTTTCTCCTTTCCCTTCCCTTCCCCTTCCCTCTCTCTCTTTCTCTTTCTTCCCCACAGTTTGAGATCTCTTTCCCTCCCTTCTCCCACCAACTTCTC
>JAWNMU010000409.1:0-51987 GCA_035043665.1 Drosophila quasianomalipes
CTAATTAAACTAATATTTATTGACAACCGCCAGGAATAATAAAAGACGTTTGAAAACGCAAGACAAACAAACGTTCTCAGCTCAGCGATATACAATTACTAATAAAGAACAGACAGAACAATAACTGACTACACAAAACCTATATCTACACTTTTGCCCAGCCTTCTTGCGTGTTTGACACCCACAAAACGTTGTGCATGCATAACAAAAACAGACAATCGCCTTGGGACTTTTCTTTTCTTTTCATTTTTGTTTTCGAGTTCGTCCAACATATATACGCAACTCCACCCCGACTACAAGAAACACCTCTTAAGCAAAAGCTTACGCGATGCTAGTAGAGCAGCGCTCTCATGCCACTGGCCACATAAAGGACATCTGGACCGCTTCCCCACTTCTCTGACTGAGAGACATGAGCGAGGTGATCGTAGCTGGAAGAGATGATCTCGCGAAGCTTCTTGTAGCAAGCCTCGAGGTCGTCGCTGACGAGGACGTAGTCGAAGAGCTGGGGGTTCTTCTCGACAATGCTCTCTCTCCTTGATCGGGTCTCGAGGGCAGAGGTCTTGATGGACTCCTCGGACTCCAGTCTCCTCTTCCCTTGAGGCGGTCTCAAGAGCCTCGTCGTACTGGGGGGGGGGGCAATCCAGATGCAGATGGGGTTCAGGTTCTTGGGTCCCTCCTTGACCCCGCGGAGGATCTGCACTCCTGCACGTCGAGTTCGAGCACCAACACCTTTCCGGTCTCAGCAGCTCTGGTCACAGCGTCAACACTAGTTCCGTAGTAGTTAGTGTGCACCTTAGCGTGCTCAATGAACTTGTCAGCCTCAATGTCCCTCTCAGACTCCTCGTGGGAGACGAAGTAGTAGTGCACTCCGTGCTTCTCTCACCAGGGGGAGAACGGGTAGTGTGGGAGATCTTCCCAGCGAGAAGTGGGGTGTCGTGGTCCTTAAAGAGGAGGCCGAGAAGAGTTCCCTTCCCACTCCACTGGGTCCACAAACAACCTATTTAACATAATGTACAGCCTCATTTTTCTATTAGACACAATTCATACATATTTGTTCGAATGCTATTTAAGCTGTACATTTATCACACAAATACATTTTTTTCTGTTAACAAAGTAAATAATTTCGCACGGACCAAAGGACGGAAGGTCTTGACGTCGCTAGAGCCTCATTTATTCAACTAATATACAAAAATATGACCGAATATAACATTCAAAAAGGTTAAAGCACATCAAACATAACAGCCTACATTTTGACTGATCTAGTAACTTGCTATTTGAACGCAGTTAAAGCAGTAGCCTGAGCACAAGGAAGTACGACTTTTGAAAACAGATTTTTTTTTTGGATTTTTCGATTAGGTTGTTTTCTGTCCTACCATTTTTTTTTTCTATTTACAGACACTCCAAATCATGTGCAACATCATGGAATCTACAAATCTAATTGCTTCAGGAAGCACATGGAGTTCCTTACGTTAGTATACATACATAGAACAATAGACTCTTTGTCTTATTTCTATTCTTGTTTTCTTTTTTTTTCCAAATATGTTACAACGTTGTAGACTCAATATTTTGCACCACTATACGGTTTATATAATACTTCTAAATTAAATACAGATTATACATCTTTCGCTTGCGTTCATACCTTCGCACAGCCACACCGCATCCCGTCCGATCTGCAGTTAAATCTACGGTAAGGTCAGACCTTGTAGTACTCGGGTGGGTGACCACCAGGGAACTGTCTGGTGATGCAAGCTTTTTTTTTAGATTATTATTTCATCATATAGATGGTTATATGCTTCGGAAGACGCAGTTGTAATTTCTGCGTCTTCCAAATAACCGTGTTTCTTCCAGTAGTGGTTTGCGCCTCTGCTCTGCGAGTTGCAATTATGCAAATAAATTATGATCGAAGGAAAGTATTCGATATGCTCAAACACTTCTTCCACAGCACCCTTGAAACTGTCCCTTTCCCGCTACAGTCCAAGCTCATATCCAGATCCTTCATTTTCATATATATTTCCCGCGTTTTCCCTTTCGCCTTCTCCCTTTCCTTTTCCTCTTCACTCTTCATCATATTCCTTTTCTTCTTTATGCTCCCTATCCTCTCCGCCACTCGACCTACATCCCTCTATGAAAGCACAAAGCACATCATAGCGACAGACATCCTACAAGCACTTTCAAACAACCTTCGAACAACAATGACCCTGCTCTCCCTCCCCACACCCCCACCTCCATCACCTCCTCTCCTCTTTCCCTTCTTCTATTGATACTTCTGCTTCCTCTCCAATCATCTCCATCCTTCCCCCTGATTATATTCCTCTCTCTCTTTCTTTCGCTTACAATCCCGCCACTTCTCCCTTCCTCCTCATCCATTCTCTCTCCATTCTCTCCTTCCATTCATCTCTAACCAAGTCTCTACCCCCCCACACCCTCCCTGCTGCACCACCGATGCATGTAGCATTTGAAATAACTATATTTCTCTACATTGAACAATGAGATGCAGAATCAATATTTTCAAAACAAACGGAGTCGAATTTTGGAATTTGAAAGTTGCAATTCCAGACGCTTGAACAAAAACGAGTGATATCAGGCCAGTATGTCTTTTAATGACGTCTAGTAGTATTCAATGTCGATAGACTAATAAATCATACACCGTAGTCAATACGTGATGTACAATGCATAGCGTTGTCTCTTGCATCACTGTTCTCGCTCTGGTTTGGAAATGAACAATCGGGAAGATATGAGTAATGAGGATGAGGTATTTACACGGGAGAGAGGAAATCTACAGCACCGGGAGAACAGAGGCAAACACGTATACACGAAATGAAATGAATTTGGCATTTTCAAGACTTTCTTATAATATGCATACTTAACATTTCCTGTCTGCGAACGATTGACTACAGACGCTGATATTTAGCAATTTCACAGGGACAACTTGGTGCTCGATCATCATGCTCGAAGATTTGAAAACTGAAGAGACTGATCAAACACAAAAGCTAACTTCTTCAGCAATCGTAAATAGGAAAATTAAAAGCACTGCTTAACAGTAATAGAACAACTCGATTTTATTCACAGTTAAATGAAATCAGTACATCGGGATTTCCCAAGCCTCCAGCAAGAAGAACTAGAAAAACAAAGGATTTCCGACTCTGGCTTCTGCAAGAAAACAACTTAGAAGCGGAGCTTCTGGTAGAGGAAGGAGACTCCGTTGGAGGGCTTGGTTCCACGCTCGAAGTACCTGCGAGGAAAGAGACCGTACACAAATAAATAACAATGAGAAATGGTTAGCAAATGGATTGCACCATCGAAACAAATGAATACTATCACTAGCTACGCGTACAAACAAACATGACAGGAGGCAAACACGACATGCTTCTTCTGGAGGATAGCACGGGTCTTGGAGGCGAGCTCCTGGTTCTTCTGGGAGAGCTTCTCAGTGATGTTGAGGGCCTTGAAGTCGAAGTCCTGGAGTGGAGGTCTGGTAACGGGTGGGGATGAGGTGCTGGTAGCTGATGACCTTGACGAAGGTGGTGAGCTTGGAGCGGCTCACGATCTTCTTCTTGGAGAGGTCCTTGGTGACCTTCTCGGGGGCCTGGTTGATTCCGACCACGATGGCGTGGGGGAACTTGTACTTCTTGGATCCGCTGTCGAAAGCCTTGGTGGCGACCTTCCTCCGGCGTGACGTCCAGCGAGGACGATGACGAGCATGTCCAGCCTTGTAGCTGAAAAGTGGGAAACATTGTACACACATATACAAATACAAATAAGCAAAATGACCGGACATACGCATTTCCCCCACAAAAATACTACTAGCATACATTTGTTGTAAATGAGCTGAGAATGAAGAAATAGAAAAAAAAAGGCGCAAGAAAACCCGTCTACAAAAAACAAAGTCGCAGCATAACACACTGCATTGCGCCAATATATGAAGACCCCTCCATCACTCCTATAGAGGAAACGAGGGATATAGGAATTCGCCATGTGTGGATAAATGGAAGCAGTACGAAGTTGCTTCCTTCGAAGAAAAAGAAAAGAATAAAAAAGACAACCCAATTTAGAGTTTCAGGCAGCTGAAAGTACGAACGACTTACATCTTGGAGCTAGTAAAGCAGCGGTAGACATTTCTTTGAAGAATAACGCGAAGTTGTTGTTCAACCCAATGAATTAACAAAAAGATTTGTAGTATCCTCTTACAATATATTCAGAAAATAATATAATTTTAGATATTTGTAATGGCAGATTGGGTAGTAAGCTTGCTTTTACTAGATATATTCTTATTTTCATACAACACAGCATTGAGTTCTTGGTATTTCTTTGTCTTCCATTAAGTAAAAGCGTATATGCTATTCGTTTTTTTGTGTTTTTGTTTCTGTAGTGTGCATATCTCCCTCTTCTCTTTCCATGATGTACTTGAATGCCTGGCACTCGCCGCCAGTCAACTTATATCGGCCAATACGCAGACCAGTATATTATGTAAAACATATATTCATGCGCTTACTGTGGGTGAATTCATTCTAAGCGTACAATTGTATTTGTTGAATGAAGCCATTTTTAGCCTGAATAGACTATGGGTCGGTGCCTAGTATGCTCCCATACACCGTATATATGTTGGTTAATGATGGAGATACTTAGTTCGATCACCCTGTACCTTGATGCATGCAATGATAGTCAAGAATGGGTTCATCGTCTGACGGATCTTCTCTAATCACGCAGCGAAAGTTAACACTAGTTCATGTTCCCTATCTTCTCTCTATTCATCATCAGCGATACACATGTCATAAGTGAGGAAACAAAGAACAGTTTCTTGAGTGGCATGTTCCAAACCACCTCGCCTACTTAATGTATTCTCAAGCAAGCAGCCTACGCGGCGGCTCTCATCGAAGCATTAACGAAGATGTGGTCAATAAGTGCATGTATTAATTACATATGGCAAGTGTAATTCATGATGATCGCAAGTCAAATATAAAAATTTGTTTATTACTTCATTACTCTTCAAATTTAAGACGTCAATATTGTAACTACATCTTGTAGTGATCTTCAAACAGAAGCAAGCAAAAATCCAATGTAAATGTCTCTTGTGGTTGCTTGAATAAACTGTGAAATAATGTATTTGCGTATACGGTTCAGGTCTAGTTCACTGAAGTGTATTGTAACTTATTTGATTGTCTTAATTTGTGCTCTCATTTATCTTTCTCAGGCTGCGAATCTCAGCTCGCAGAACTGTAACATATTCAAATAAATACAATTGTACGCGAATGAATTCACCCACAGTAAGCGCATGAATATATGTTTACATAAATATACTGGTCTGTGTATTGGCCAATATAAGTTGACTGGCGGCGAATGCTGTTCATAGTCAGGCATTCAAGTACATCATGGAAAGAGAAGAGGGAGATATACTACACAGAAACAAAAAAAAACAAAAAAAAACGAATAGCATATACGCTTTTACTTAATGGAAGACAAAGAAATACCAAGAACTCAATGCTGTGTTGTATGAAAATAAGAATATATCTAGTAAAAGCAAGCTTACTACCCAATTTCCATTACAAATATCTAAAATTATATTATTTTCTGAATATATTGTAAGAGGATACTACAAATCTTTTTGTTAATTCATTGGGTTGAACAACAACTTCGCGTTATTCTTCAAGAAATGTCTACCGCTGCTACTAGCTCCAAGATGTAAGTCGTTCGTACTTTCAGCTGCCTGAAACTCTAAATTGGGTTGTCTTTTTTATTCTTTTCTTTTTCTTCGAAGAAGCAACTTCTGTACTGCTTCCATTTATCCACACATAGCGAATTCCTATATCCCTCGTTTCCTCTATAGGAGTGATGGAGGGGTTCATATATTGGCGCAATGCAGTGTGTTATGCTGCGACTTGTTTTTTGTAGACAGGTTTTCTTGCACCTTTTTTTTTCTATTTCTTCATTCTCAGCTCATTTGCCACCAAATGTATGCTAGTAGTATTTTTGTGGAAATGCGTATGTCCGGTCATTTGCTTATTTGTATTTGTATATGTGTGTACAATGTTTCCCCTTTTCAGCTACAAGGCTGGACGTGTCGTCATCGTCCTCGCTGGACGTCACGCCGGAAAGAAGGCTGTCGTCGTCAAGGCTTTCGACAGCGGATCCAAGAAGTACAAGTTCCCCCACGCCATCGTGGTCGGAATCAACCAGGCCCCCAAGAAGGTCACCAAGGACCTCTCCAAGAAGAAGATCGTGAGCCGCTCCAAGCTCACCACCTTCGTCAAGGTCATCAACTACCAGCACCTCATCCCCACCCGTTACCAGACCTCCACTCAGGACTTCGACTTCAAGGCCCTCAACATCACTGAGAAGCTCTCCCAGAAGAACCAGGAGCTCGCCTCCAAGACCCGTGCTATCCTCCAGAAGAAGTATGTCGTGTTTGCCTCATGTCATGTTTGTTTGTACATGTATTAGTGTGTATTCATTTGTTTCGATGTGCAATCCATTTGCTAACCATTTCTATTGTTATTTATTTGTGTACGGTCTCTTTCCTCGCAGGTACTTCGAGCGTGGAACCAAGCCCTCCAACGGAGTCTCCTTCCTCTACCAGAAGCTCCGCTTCTAAGTTGTTTTCTTGCGAAGCCAAGTCGGAAATCCTTTGTTTCTAGTTCTTCTTGCTGGAGACTTGGGAAATCCCGATGTACTGATTTCATTTAACTGTGAATAAAATCGAGTTGTTCTATTACTGTTAAGCAGTGCTTTTAATTTTCCTATTTACGATTGCTGAAGAAGTTAGCTTTTGTGTTTGATCAGTCTCTTCAGTTTTCAAATCTTCGAGCATGATGATCGAGCACCAAGTTGTCCCTGTAAATTGCTAAATATCAGCGTCTGTAGTCAATCGTTCGCAGACGGAAATGTTAAGTATGCATATTATAAGAAAGTCTTGAAAATGCCAAATTCATTTCATTTCGTGTATACGTGTTTGCCTCTGTTCTCCCGGTGCTGTAGATTTCCTCTCTCCCGTGTAAATACCTCATCCTCATTACTCATATCTTCCCGATTGTTCATTTCCAAACCAGAGCGAGAACAATGATGGCATGCACGCTATGCATTGTACATCACGTATTGACTACGGTGTATGATTTATTAGTCTATCGACATTGAATACTACTAGACGTCATTAAAAGACATACTGGCCTGATATCCTCGTTTTGTTCAAGCGTCTGGAATTGCAACTTTCAAATTCCAAAATTCGACTCCGTTTGTTTTGAAAATATTGATTCTGCATCTCATTGTTCAATGTAGAGAAATATAGTTATTTCAAATGCTACATGCATCGGTGGTGTAGCAGGGAGGGTGTGGGGGTAGAGACTTGGTTAGAGATGAATGGAAGGAGAGAATGGAGAGAGAATGGATGAGGAGGAAGGAGAAGGGCGGGATTGTAAGCGAAAGAAAGAGAGAGAGGAATATAATCAGGGGAAGGATGGAGATGATTGAGAGGAAGGAGAAGTATCAATAGAAGAAGGGGAAAGAGGAGAGGTGATGGAGGTGGGGGGTGGGGAGGGAGAGCAGGGTCATTGTTGTTCGAAGGTTGTTTGAAAGTGCTTGTAGGATGTCTGTCGCTATGATGTGCTTTGTGCTTTCATGGGGATGTAGGTCAGTAGCGGTGAGGATAGGGAGCATAAAGAAGAAAAGGAATATGATGAAGAGGAAGAGGAAAAGGAAAGGGAGAAGGCGAAAGGGAAAACGCGGGAAATATATATGAAAATGAAGGATCTGGATATGAGTTTAGACTGTAGCGGAAAGGGACAGTTTCAAGGGGTATGGAAGAAGTGTTTGAGCATATCGAATACTTTCCTTCGATCATAATTATTTCTGTATAATTACAACTCGCAGAGCAGAGGCGCAAACCACTACTGGAAGAAACACGGTTATTTGGAAGACGCAGAAATTTCAAAACTGCGTCTTCCGAAGCATATAACCATCTATATGATGAAATAATAATCTAAAAAAAAAGCTTGCATCACCAGACAGTTCCCCGGTGGTCACCCACCCGAGTACTAAGTCGGCCCACCGTGATTTAACTTCGCAGATCGGACGGGATGCGGTGTATTGCACGAGGTATGAACGCAAGCGAAAGATGTATAATCTGTATTTAATTTAAAGTATTATATAACTTCTCATAGTGGTGCAAAATATTGAGTCTACAACGTTGTTTCTTATTTGGAAAAAAAAAGAAAACAAGAATAGAAATAAGACAAAGAGTCTATTGTTCTATGTATGTATACTAACGTAAGGAACTCCATGTGCTTCCTGAAGCAATTAGATTTGTAGATTCCATGATGTTGCACATGATTTGGAGTATCTGTAAATAGAAAAAAAAAATGGTAGGACAGAAAACA
Source organism: Drosophila quasianomalipes (assembly GCA_035043665.1). NCBI lineage: Eukaryota > Metazoa > Arthropoda > Insecta > Diptera > Drosophilidae > Drosophila > Drosophila quasianomalipes. Next base: position 8,367 of record JAWNMU010000409.1, read on the forward strand.
ACCTTCGAAAAATCTAAAAAAAAATCTGTTTTCAAAAAGTTGTACTTCCTTGTGCTCAGGCTACTATAACTGCGTTAAATAGCAAGTTACTAGATCAGTCAAAATGTAGGCTGTTATGTTTGATGTGCTTTAACCTTTTTGAATGTTATATTCGGTCATATTTTTGTATATTAGTTGAATAAATGAGCTCTAGCGACGTCAAGACCTTCCGTCCTTTGGTGAGTGCGAAATTATTTCTTTGTTAACAGAAAAAAATGTATTTGTGTGATAAATGCACAGCTTAAATAGCATTCGAACAAATATGTATGAATTGTGTCTAATAGAAAAATGGGGCTGTACATTATGTTAAATAGGTTGTTTGTGGACCCAGTGGAGTGGGAAAGGGAACTCTTCTCGGCCTCCTCTTTAAGGACCACGACACCCACTTCGCTAAGAAGATCTCCCACACTACCCGTTCTCCTCGTGAGGGAGAGAAGCACGGAGTGCACTACTACTTCGTCTCCCACGAGGAGTTCGAGAGGGACATTGAGGCTGACAAGTTCATTGAGCACGCTAAGGTGCACACTAACTACTACGGAACTAGTGTTGACGCTGTGACCAGAGCTGCTGAGACCGGAAAGGTGTTGGTGCTCGAACTCGACGTGCAGGGAGTGCAGATCCTCCGCGAGATCAAGGAGGGACCCAAGAACCTGAACCCCATCTACATCTGGATTGCCCCCCCAGTACGACGAGCTCTTGAACCGCCTCAAGGGAAGAGGAACTGAGTCCGAGGAGTCCATCAAGACTCGTCTCGAGACTGCCATCAAGGAGAGAGACATTGTCGAGAAGAACCCCCAGCTCTTCGACTACGTCCTCGTCAACGACGACCTCGAGGCTTGCTACAAGAAGCTTCGCGAGATCATCTCTTCCAACTACGATCACCTCGCTCATGTCTCTCAGTAAGAGAAGTGGGGAAGCGGTCCAGATGTGTTTATGTGGCCAGTGGCATGAGAGCGCTGCTCTACTAGCATCGCGTAAGCTTTGCTTAAGAGGTGTTTCTTGTAGTCGGTGGAGTTGCGTATATATGTTGGACGAACTCGAAAACAAAAATGAAAAGAAAAGAAAAAGTCCCAAGGCGATTGTCTGTTTTTGTTATGCATGCACAACGTTTGTGGGTGTCAAACACGCAAGAAGGCTGGGTAAAAGTGTAGATATAGGTTTTGTGTAGTTAGTTATTGTTCTGTCTGTTCTTTATTATTAATTGTATATCGCTGAGCTAGAACGTTTGTTTGTCTTGCGTTTCAAACGTCTTTTATTATTTATTCCTGGCGATTTGTCAATAAATATTGAACTTTAATTGGTTTTTTTTTTTGTATAGACTAGGGACTCTTCATTTGTGCGAACGGAAATAGGAAGGATATGTGTTGTACTGTGTAGATATCTTTTCTTTACTGTTGACTTTTGCTTCATGTAGAGGCTTGAAGAGTGCACTGAAGAGTATTTATGATGCGTTAAGAGGATAGAAAGAAAATGTTGACAAATAAACGGAATGTAAAGAAATTTAAAAGTGTTTACTAAAGCAGCACATTGATAATCAGCAGTGCGAATAAATAGGGGAGATAAAAAGAAAATGAAAGGAGAAGGTAGTAGGAAGCAAACGAGCAAAATGAAAAAAAGAAAACTCGAACTAAACAAAAAAATATACTATAGAACAATTTCTCATAAAAGAAGCAAAGAAAGTAGAATACATGTAAATAAGAGAAAATGAGCTGACCAGTCGTTTGTGGAAAAGAGAGTAAATGAAGAAACGATGCAGAGGGAAGATAGTCAACAAATCAGAAATCAAAGAAACGAAAAAAAAAAAAAAACAAGACAAGCCAGAAAATAACGAAGTACATAATATAAAGGATTAATAGGTGTATATACGAATAGCAACTAAACATAAAACTCAATTACAAGCGAGTGGAAAGCAGATAGGTAAATGCAGGAAAGATATGAATTAAAAAGGATAATGCAATAGATGTATAAATAAGAAATGGATATGAACTCAAGACATATAAATGAAAGAAATCAGAAACGAGGGCAAAGAAAAGAACTAATGGATAAGAACCGCAGGTGCGTGCTTGTGTATGCAGATGAATGTGTACGAGAGTGAAGTGAATATGTACGAACAAGGTGGGAATGTATGTGCCAATTTAAACGACAAGAGAAAATCTCTTGCTCTTGATGGTGATACCGGAGGAGAATCTGGCATTAGGGAAGAAGAGGAGAAGGATACCGGTCAATACATTGCAGACAGATAACGTGACAGTCGTGAGGGACTTGTGCTGAGCACCGAAGAGGGCGAGGGCAGCCCATATCGATACGGTGACAACTCCCATGAAGAAAGAAGAAGCTCTGGCGAGGAAGGAGGACCCATCGCGGTTGACGAAGCGGGTGGGGAAGAAAAACTGGAAGACGAGGACGTTGATCAGGAGGAGGCAGGAGATAGCAGCGTAGCGCGTGGACTTGGAGAAGAAGGACGAGATGGCGGCGACGGAGCGGTTGGCCCTGGCTCTGCCGACGTGAGACTGCATGTATCTGTTGATTGAAGCGTCGTACGCATCGATTCTCCTCTTCAGCGCGACCACGCTCTCTCTTACGTCAGATTCCATGGAGTTCACGCGAGTAGAAATCCTTTCAAAAACTCCGACCAACTCCACTCTCTGCCTCGCGATCTCCTCCTCTTGTGCGTGGAGCTCTCTCTCTGCGTCGTCCCTTTGGGCTCTGGTCTGCCCCAGCACACCCTGGCACTCGTCTCTCTCTGCGCTCAGCTCTGCTGCCCTCAGCTGGATCTCTTCCATTCTCCTTTCGACCTCTTGCATCACACGTTCCACCTCCCTCTGCCTCGCCCCGCACTCCTCCAGTGACGACTGGCACTGCTGCGTTCTCCTCTCCCCCTCCTCCCTCTGCGCTCTCTCCCGGGAGAGAGACTCCACAACCGATGACTGGGACTGCTGGAGCTCAGCTATCACTCCAACGTTCTGTTCCAACGCACCCTCCACCTGTTGCCTCTGAGCTTCACATTGATTGACTTGGGACTGGAGAGATGAACTCTCCTCCTCCGCCTCTCTCCGCAACACCTCCAACTCCCATGTGCTAACGCCTCCCAATGCAGATACCACCCCACCCTCAGTCAACGCTTGTAGGATAGAACGAGGATACGGAGACATCGAAGAGGGGTCAAGGGAAGGGGATGCGGAAGAGGAAGAGGAAGAGGAAGAGGAAGAGGAAGAGGAAGAGGAAGAGGCAGAAGAGGCGGAGAGGGGGAGGGAGATGAGTCTAGGAAAGAGGAATCAGAGAGGATGGAGTCAATGCGATCGATTCCAGATGAAATAGAAGAGATAAGTGAGGAGAGTGAGGACTCAGAGGAGGATAAGGCTGAAGGAGTGGAAGAGGAAGATGAGAGGGGAGCGTAGGGAGCGGAGGAGAGGAGGGAGGAGAGGGGGTTGAGGTCAGAGAAGAAGGAGGAAGGAGCGTCGGAGGGCAGGGAAGGGACGACTACGCTAGACATAAAGGATACGTATGCGATGGAGAGAGAAACAAGGAGGCACACACGGCCAAGAGAGCAAGGGTAGAAGATGAGTGGGGGGAGAGGAAGGAGAAGAGAAGGAGGAAGAAGGAGAAGAAAATGAGGAAGGAGGAGAAGGGGACAAGGAGAAGGAAAGGAAAGAGGGAGAGTCTGACTCTGGCTCTATAATTCCGAATACACCCTTCTTATCCTCATCTTCCCTCTCCTCCTCCTCCTCGTTGTCTCCTCTACCCTCTTTCTCTCCTTCTCTTTCTCCTTCTCTTTCTCCCTCTCCTTCGCCTTCCTCCTTCTTTCTTTCTCTCTTCGCCTCCTCGCTGTCCTCTTCTTCTCCAGATAGAGAAGAGAGAGGAAGAGAAGAGGAAGAGAGAGAAGACCCGGGAGTGTAAGAATAGCCAGTGGGAGAAGAGATAGAGAGGGAGGATGAAGAAGACGAAGAGGAAAAGGAGGAAGAGGAAGGGTGGGGACGAGAAGAGGAAGAGGCAGAGGTGGAGAAGGGGCGGAGGGAAGAGGAGGGGACGGAAGAACGAAGAGTAGAGAGGGGGAGAAGGCGGAGAAAGAAGACAGGTCAGCTGTGGAAGCAGGGGAAACCAAAGAAGACGAAGAGGAGGAGGAAGAAGTGGAAGTGGAGGCAGATTGAGAGGAGAGGGGGAAGCGAACTCAGTTGAAATTGTTAGACCCTTGTCCTCGTCTCTCTTCTCTCCTTCCTCCTTTGCCTTTTCCCTCTCCTTCCTCTCTTCCCTCTCATCGTATGCAAGCGAGATCTGAGCGTTAAAAACCAGTGATTGAACGAGAGAGAAAGAGAACCATTCCAAACTCAAATCGTCCGCTCTCTCTTTCTCCTTCTCTCTCTCTTTTTCTCTCTCCTCTTCCCTTTTCTTCTCCTGCTCCTCCCTCTCCTTCTCCTCTCTTTCTCTCTCTGTCCTCTCTTGTTCATCCCTCTTCGCTCTCTCTTCCCTCTCCTTCTCCACCCTCTCCCTCTCATCTTGCATCGCATGTCTCTCCCTCTCTAACTCCTCCTCTCTCCTCTTCACTTCCTTCTCCCTCTTCTCCCTCTCTTCTTCTCGCTTCTTCTCCTCCTTTGCTTCCTTCTTCCTCTTCTTTCCCTCTCCCTTCGCTCCCTCGGCTGACAACCTCTCCTTCTCCTCCTCTACCCTCTCCTTTTCCTCCTCCATCCTCTTCCTCTCCTCCTCTATCTGCGCCTTCTCTTCCTCCACTCTTCTCTTCTCTTCCTCTGCCCTCTCCCTTTCTTCCTCTGCTCTCTCCCTTTCTTCCTCTGCCCTCTCCTTCTCTTCTTCCGCCCTCTTTTTTCCTCCTCCACCCTCTCCTTCTCCGCCTCCACCCTTTCTTTATCTTCGACAGCTGCCCTGAGCTCCTCTTCTCTCTCCTCCACCTCCCTCCTCTTCTCCTCCAACGAAGATTCCAACTCAGAAATCAACGCAAGCAAGTGTTTCTCGCTCTCCTCCCTCTCCAGCCTCTCCTTCTCCCTCTCTCTCTCTCTCTCTCCTCTCCTCCCTCTCCTTCTCCCTCTCCTTCTCTCTCTCTTCCTTCGCCTTTGTCCTCTCTTCTCTCTCCTTCTCTGCCTCTCTCTCTCTCTCTCCGAGTTCTTCTTGCGTTTTGCCTGCCTTATCGTCTTCCTTCTCCTTCCTCTCCCTCTCTCTTTCCTCCATCTCCTCCCTCTCCTCCTCCCACTTCTCCTGCTGATCTTTCCACTCTGCCTTCTCCCTCTCCCTCTCCTCCTCCACCCTCTCCTTCTCTTCTCTCACTCTTGCCAATTCCTCCTCCACAGCCCTCTTCTCCTCCTCGATTCTCTCTCTCTCCTCCCTCTCTGCCTCTCTCTCTCCCTCTCCTTCTCCCGCTCCTCCCTCTCCAACTCCCTCTCTTTCATCTCCTTCTCCCTCTCCTCCTTCTCCATCTCGTAATGTCTCTCCCTCTCTTCCCTCTCCATCTCTCTCTCGACCTCCCTCTCCCTCTCCCTTTCGTTAGACTTTCTTGCAGCCTCATCTCTTTCTTCTTCCACCTCTGCAACCCTCTTCTCTAGCGTAGAAATGATTGAAGTCAAACCAGCAATCTCTGCCTCTCTTTCCTTCTCCTTCTCATACCTCTCCCTCTCCTTCTCATCTCTTTCTCTTTCCTTCTCGTCCCTCTCCCTCTCCTTCTCCTCTCGTTCCCTCTCCCTCTCCTGCCTCTCCTTCTCCCTCTCCTCCCTCTCCTTTTCCCTCTCCTTCTCCCTATCCTCTCTCTCTCTTCTCAACTCCTCTCGGACACTCTGAATCTCGCGGAAGACTCTCTTCTTCTCCTCACCCCCCTCCTCCCTCTCCCCCTTCTCTCTCTCCTGTCTTTCCCTCTCCCTCTCCTGCCTTTCCTCTCTCTCCATCCTCTCCCTCTTCCTCTCCTCTTCTCTTTCCTCCCTCTCCTTCTCTCTCTCGTGCCTGATTCTCTCACGCTCCTTCTCCCTCTCCACCCTCTCTCTCTCTCTCTCCATCTCTCTCTCAGCCTCCCTTTCCTCTCTTGCCCTCTCCCTCTCCTTCTCCCTCTCTTCCCTCTCCCTTTCCCTTTCATCTCTCTCCTTGAGCTGAGCAATCAATCCCTCTACTCTCTTCCTCTCCTCTTCCATCTCTGCCTCCGCCTGCTTTAGCCCTCTCTCTGCCCCCTCCCTCTTCTCATTTGCAGAGGATAAACTCACTTCCAACTCTCTAATTTCCTCTTCTTCTCCGCTATCTCTCTCGCCTTCTCTTCCATCTCCCTCTCCCATTCCTCCCTTTCTTTCTCTCTCTCTCCTCTCTCCTTCTCCAGCTCTTCAAGCATTGCCCTCTCCCTCTCTTCCCTCTCCCTCTCCATCTCCTGCAACTGCTTCTGTGTCTGGCTCTCCCACTCCTGCTTCTCTTTGTCCCTCTCCTCGTTCTCCCTCTCCCTCTGTTCCTCCCATTCCCTCATCACTCCTCTCAAAGAGACCACCTCAACCCCCGCCACTCTCGCTCTCTCCTCCGCCTCTTCGTTCGCTCTTCTCACCCTTGACAACTCCACCTGGAGCTCAGTCCTCAGCATATCCTCCTCGCTCCTCCTCTCCTCCTCCTCTCTCTTCCTCTCCGCCTCCTCTCTGTTCCATTCCTCCTCTCTCTTTGCCCAATCCTCCTCCACCTTCCTCCAAGCCTCCTCCTTCGTCGCCTCATCCTCCTTCCTCTTCCCAATTTCCTCCTCCCTCTCCTCGATTGCCAACGCTAACTCTGCTACCTTCGCCTCCGCCTCTCTCTTCTCCTCCTCTACAACCTTCTTCTCCTCTTCCACTCTCGCCTTCTCCTCCTCTGCCTTTGTCTTCTCTGATAAAGCCTCATCTCTTTCCCTCTCCACCTCCTGTTTCTCTCTCTCCACCCGCTCCTTTTCTCTCTCCACAATGTTCTTCTCCTCCTCCGTTGCCTTTCTTCTCTCCTCCTCGGCTCTCTTCTCCTCCTCGACCTGTCTCTTGCCCTCCTCCACCTCGTACTTGGTCATTTCCCACTCCTTCCTCTCTTCTTCCCATCCCTTCTTCTCCTCCCCCCACTCCTCCCTTCTTCCCTCCGCAATCTTCCTCTCCTCCTCCCACGCCTTCTGTTTCTCCTCCCACTCCCTCTCCATATCTCTGACCGTTTCTCTCTCCCTCAGGAGTTCTTCCCTCTCCTCCCTCGCCCTCTCCCTTTCCTCCTCTGCCTCAGCCAACGCCTCGATAAGGGAAGAAGATAGAGAGCGCTCAACGGACACGGCAGAGGAGAGGGAGTCGAGCAGGACGTGGACTCTCTCCAACCCAGAGAAAACCTCTCCCACAGCGTTCTCTGTCGGAGTCACGAATGAAAGGGTGTTCATGTGGGCATAAACAGACAGCGAAGAGGAGGAAGAAGAGGAAGAAGAGGAAGAGGAGGAGGAAGTGGTGGAGTTGTTGAGCAGGGAATGGGAGGAAGTGTTCAGGGCTGATGAGGACGAAGGGGCAGAAGAAGAGTCTGAGGAGGAACAGAGTGGAAGAGACTTATCGAATGGATTGGAGGAAGAAGAGGAAGACGAAGAAGAGGAGGAGGAAGGGTGAGGAGGGGAAATGGGGAAGGGCATCGACCTGGAAGGGTGGGTGGAACTGGAAGACTTCTCTTCTCTGTCATCGTGGTGCCTTGAGAAAGCGTTGGGAGAGAGAGGAAAGCGGGGAAAGGAGGAGGAAGATGAAGAAGGGGGGAGGGAGGAGCAGCGGAGGAAGATGTGGAGGACGAAGATGAAGACGAGGGTGAAGAAGCAGGAAGGAAAGGAGCGGTAGAAGGCGAAGCAAGAGAAGTTGAAGAGGAGAGAGAAGAGGAGGACAGAGAAGAGGAAGGAGATGGACGAGAGGAAGAGTGTGAAGAGAAGGAGGAGAGGGAGGAGAAGGACCTGGAAGAGGAAGAAGGCTGTTTCTTACTTGAAGGAGACTCAGTGACTCCTCCTCTGTTGATGATCAAATGGAAGACTCCATCGTCCTTCTCCGCCCCTCCTCTACCTCCTTCTCCCTTTCTCTCTCCCACCCCCTCCCCCTCTCCTTCTCCTCCATAGCGCTCTCCCTCTCCACCTATCGGCATCCTCTCTCTGCTGTCGTCCAGACCTCCCTCTACCTCCACACGCATCCTCCTCCTCCTCTCCTCGTCTAACATCCTCCTCCATCCCTCCAATCCCAGCAACGCAGTCGACCACCCCTCTCCTTCTCTCTCTCTCTCTCCCTCTCCCTGTCCCTCTCCCTCTCCTTCTTTGCTTGCCTCTGGTCCTCTCCCACTGCTTCCTTCCATCTTTCTCCTTCCACTCGCATCTCTGGATGCACCCTCTTCTTCTTCCCCTCCTCCTCAGATAGAAGTCCTCTGTTGCCGTAGTACGACTGATAGTGTTGAATGGACATATGCATCGACATATCATTTTCTTCCTCCCCATCTCCCTCCGCCTCTGCCTCCGCTACGTTACCTCTACCTCCTACTCTTCCTCCCCTCACTCCACCCACCCTTCCCTCTCCTCTATCTCTTCTGTCTCCCCCTCCCTTCCGCCCTGCCCACCTTGGATACCCAGAGCGTTCGCAATTACCCTTTCCACCTCAACGCCGAGTCCAGAGTTGAGGAGGGAGGCGTGTTCGACAAGCGCATCGATTGATGCCCTAACATCTCCTAGGGCCATTGAGACCTCTCTCGTGTTCTCCTCGAGAGCTGCTATGCGTTCCTCTCTGCGCTTGAGCCGAGCCTCGTTACGGACCATCTTGGCGGTGACTTTGTCTCGGAAGGACTGGTGGATCTCCATCTGTCGCTCTACCATGCAGATCAGCTTCGAATTCAACACTTTCTTCAGCGCCGAGCGGGACTCTTTGTCCTTCTCCCTCTCCTTTTCCTTCTCCTTCTCCTTCTCGTTTTCGTGTTCGTTCTCCTTCTCCTTCTCCTTCGTTTTTTCCTCCTCTCTCTCCTTCTCCTTTTCTCTTCCCCTCTCTTTGTCAGATTTGGAGTCCTTCCTGTCTCTCGTCTGTCTCTTCTCCCCTTCTCTCAGCCCCATTCTCTCTCCCTCTCCCTCTCCCTCAGTGGAATTCCGAGCATCCTCTACGATCTCTCTGCTCCTCTCCAGCCCTCTCTCTTTTCCTCTCTTCCTTTTTCCTTTCCTCCCTCCTCCTCTCCTCCCTCTTCTTCTTGGTGTCCCTCATGGCGATCTCCACCCCTGCATCGCTCACACTGTCACCGATAACTCTGCCCTTCTCCCTCTCCCTCTCCCGATCACGCTCTCTCTCCCGCCCAGTCCTTTCCCTTCCAACCATGACTCTATCGCTGTCAATCGAGAGATTGTCGTTCAGATAGTACCCCACTCCTCCCCCTACTCCACTTCCTCCCCCATTCGCACTCCCACTTCCCACCCCCACTGCTGCTGATCCTAGGCTGATTCCCTCTGCTCCTACCCCAGAACTAGATAGACCAGACAGTCCAGCCAGAGCCCCTCCCGGAAGACCCGACCCTACTCCAGCTTCACCTCCAACTCCCACTCCTACTCCCAGTCCCACTGCTCCCACTCCCATTCCCATCCCCAACCCAACGCTAGCAAATCCCGAACGCATGGTCTTGGAAAATTCGTGTCTAAAGGGAGCGTCTCCATCCTCCGAAGACAAGTCCGCTGCCTCTCCCATATCACTCGCGCTCTCTCCCTTTCCCTGGCGCTTCACTCTCCGCTCTCTCTTCTCCCTCTCCCTCTCTCTTTCTCTCTCTCGCTCTCTCTCTTTCTCCCTGTTCTGCTCCTTCCCGTCGGCTTCTCTGTCGGACTGGTCCAAGGGGAAGGGGAAGGCGGGGGAGGAAGAAAAGGAGTGGGGAGTAGATGCAGCAGAAGGGAAGATGGTGGATGTGTCAGTCGAGGAAGGGGAAGGGGCGATAGGGTTAATGTGCCTCTTCTCCTCTTTGATCTTGTTGCGGGAGTGAATGGAGTCTATCGAACCCTTGATGAAGCTATCGACGTTGTGCTCCACTGAAGTAGAAAGACCGATTGAGGAGGCAAGACGAGGCGAGGGGGAGGAAGGGGAGGGAGAAGAGACAGAGGGAGAGGAAAGGGAATCCAGCGATATGCAACTTGAGGAAAGCATGGAAGTGGAAGGGGAAGATGGGGAAGAACTTGAGGATGGGGAGTCGCACCGGAGAGAAGAGGCTGCGGGGTATGAGGAAGCGGAGGAAGAGGACGAAGAAAGAGAGGACGAAGAAGATGATGAGGATAGAGACGAAGAGGAAGAAGCGGAAGAGGATGAAGGAGAGTTTTGTCTGTAGTAGTCGCTGTTAGATCTCTCTCTCTCCTGCCTACCCTTGTCCAGTCGGTGAGCCCTTACCACACCCTGTGATGTCCTTTCATTGCCCCTCCCTTCCCCTCTGTCTTCTCCCTCTCTTCTCCCCTCTCTTCTCCCCTTGACCTCCACAGCGCTTTCACGATCCCCCCTCCTCTCCTGTCCTCTCCGCCTCGCTCCCTGCACCCTCGCTTCCCTCATAGTACAAGTCCTCTTCATCGTCTCCCCTCCCTCCGCTCTTTCCTCCCCTTCCCTTTCCATCTATGCTGGCATCTCCTCTCGACTCCGAGGACCCATCACCCCTTGCCCTTCTCCCGCTCTTCCTCCCCACAGCAGCTCCAGGAGAAAGGGTGAGTCTAGAAGGAGAGACAAACGACCCCATCGAGGAGGAAGATCCAAGGGAAGAAGAAGGAGTGTGGGAGCCAGAGGAAGAGGAGGAGGAAGAAGACGAAGAGTGCGAGGCCTTGTTCCTTCGCCTCCTTTCTTCCGGCCGTTTAGATCTCCTCTCTCCCTCCTTCTCCTTCCTCCTGTCTGTCTCCTCACCTTCTGCTCCCTCTTCATCCCTCTGGCTTCCCCTTCTCTGATACTCACCTGATGCGACGGATGAGTTTCCAGTGAAAGGGTAGGAGGCAGAGTCATTGAGGCAGGAAGAGAAGGAGTCAGAGGACCGGAAGGAATCCGAATCGGACTGCTCCCATGCCCCCGTGATGACGGTGCTGAGGCCAAGGATCGACCCACTCCCCACGCTGTCTGCCTGCATAGAGCGATCCACTCCGAAGCTTCGGTTAGCATTCGAAAAGCTCCTGTTGCCGGTGAAGAAGCTCCGGTCGACGTAAGACTCTATCGCTCCCTCCTCCTCCCTATCTTCGTGTTTAGCCTCATTTCCCTTCGCAACACCTTCCTTTCCCTCTCCGCTCTTCTCCTCCTCCTCTCCTCGCTCAAGACGCTCCTCCAACCCGACAATCTTCTTTCCCTTTACCCCCTACCGAAGGGAGGGTGTTAAGGGTGTTCGCCTCTTCTCCGACCTTCTCCTGCCCCTTCTTCACTTCCCCGCCCTCCATTCTTTCGTCAACTTTCTTCCCACTCCTCTCGTCTTGCTCATTCACCTCCTTCTGATTTTTCTCTTCTTTCCTCTCTTCCTTCATCTCTTCCTTCTTCTCCTCCTTCTTCTCCTCCTTCTCTTCCTTCTTCTCCTCCTTCTTCTCTTCCTTCTTCTCTTCCTTCTTCTCTTCCTTCTTCTCTTCCTTATTCATTCCCTTTGCGTTCTCCTTCCTACTTCCCTCTCCCATCAGTCTCCTTCTCTCCTCTATCTCACCGTCCACTTTGAACGAAGCAATCGCAGCATCGTCAGGGCTTTTGCCCATAACGAATACGTTCACAGTCCATACTCCCTCCTCCTTCTCCTCCTTCTCCTCTCTCTCTTCCTCCTTCTCAGCGTCAGCTTCCTCTACCCCCTTTTCCTCCTCCCCCTCGGTCTTGACTTTAGCAGAGTTGTTGCTCTTAGCCTTCTTCTTTTTCTGGGGAGAGACGGGGTAGAGGATAGGCGAAAACAAGTACGACTTGACAGTTGCTCCTTCCTTGTTCCTCAGCTTCACACAGCTCTTCAAGCTTCCGTCCATCCTCCTCACCTGAAGCTCCTCTCCCCTTGTGCACATCATCACTAGCACTCCCTCCTCCTCTTCGTTTTCCTCTTCTGCCTCACCCTTTCCACCCTCTCCACGGCCTCCAACGGTTAAGTTAGAACGAGAGGCTCTGCTGCGGCCTCCATGGGAAAGGGGATCTCTGGGGACGAAAGCAACAGTGTCGAGGAGAGCTCCTACTCTGAAAGAGAGAAGAGTTTTCCTGGAAGAGAGCCCCAGCACATGCACTACTCCCGAACTGTCTGCTATCCAGGCCCTGGTGTTCGAGATGCAGATAGACGAGGCGTTGTGGATTGGTGAGGTCAGGACGATCTCGCATTCAGAGAGAGACGAACAAGGGGGAAGGCAGAAGGATAAGATGCGGATGAGGAAGAAGCGGGGGAGGAAAGAGACGACGAAGAGAAGGAGAGAGGTGCGAAGAGATGAGTTCGGTGGCAGCGGGGATAGAACACACAAAGACATCTCTGTTGGACATCCAGAGTACTCCTGGGGTGAGGGAGTCTGCCTTCATGTGCTTCACACTCCTATTTTCCAACCCAACCTCAAGGATGCTTTCTCCGTCCCCTCGCCTCAACTGCACACTCCCTCCTGAACTAGCTGTCCAGAACAGGTCATCCACGAATGGGTCCTCACACATCGCGACGATAGGGTTCAGGGTTCTTCTCTCGACTGAAAAGGAGGATGGAGAAGAGGTTTTCACTCCTCTTAGGAAGTTGTCAGAACACCCCACCCACACCGTTCCCGTCTTTCGCTGGAAAAACAAACTCTCCGCCTGGTACGATGTGTGCGTGCCATTGTTGGACAGACACAGAGATGCTGTCTGCTTCATGGACTGGTAATCGTAGAGGTACAAGTGTCCCAGTCTGTTCGACAGCCATATGCCAGCATCACTCGCAACTACTCTTCTTGGAGGAAACTCTAAGTGCACCTTCTTCTTTATACTATGGTCAATCAGTTGGGCTGGGTTGTTTCCTGAACCCTTTGAATGACCTGCCTGTGAAGACATCCTTTACCGTTTGTTATGAATAGAAAGGCAGGCCAACTACTAGCATGCGACAAGGATAATGGAATAATACATTTAAGTTTAGTGAAATACGAATATTACATTGACATAGAAAGGGTGCATTTGTAACACAAGTAACGCGACTGCAATGTTGCATTTCTGGTATATACAACAGTGTCAAGAAAGCATTCTTTAAGTTGCATATACCCGCAAGCCATAATATTTTGTTGCGAATTCTTTCCTATCATCCACGAGAAGTTGAAAGACGAAGAACCAAATATAAGCACACAAAATATGTACACAAGATGTATCGGTGATGAGGAATATGCATGCATGGCAGATGTAAATGTTGATACTCTCCAATAGTGCTCGCTTGTTCTACATAGGAAAAATATTTACGGAAATATATCTTCAACGGATGGAGCAATCATGATGTATGAAAAAAATGTGCATGTGCTTTTCCAAGTTGATTAGCAAGGATTAACTGAACTACACTTAAGAAAGATAATAGCAACTACAAAACTATGCGTCTAGGAGTAATTGTGGTGTGGTTAACATTAAACAATACGATCTAGTCTAAACGGTGTTTTCCTCTCTTGTACAAGTGCTGATAGTGAGATGATCAGTCATATTTCCAACACAATAGAATATATGTGCCAATCAACTAATATACGACAATAAGACGTTTAGAGAGCAAAATGTAGCACCCAAATACATGTCATCTGGTTTTTTGTGCATGGTGGAAAAGTTAAACGCCAAAACCGAAATTTTAAGGTAATTAATTTCATAAGTGTCTCTGATATTAAAATGACACGATAACAGCAGCCATACATCTGAAATTAAATAAATATTATACTATTAAATAGTCAAGCAAACCATAATACATTTTGTTTTGTATGCTGGAGTTAGTTTTTGCGGCATGGTTACTTTTCATTGTACATTGAAATTACTGTTGCTAAAAGCTAAGAAAATAATAAATTATGCATAAGCGCAAATACAACACAACAAATATCAAACTTAATGTCTTACACTCTATTTAATCCAATCCAATGCTTTGTGACTGATATACACACATTTAATGTAATATGTCTCGAAATATAAATCATAGTCTTGCTATCAATTTGACTTTGCATATTTATTAGTTTGTCAAAGAATGCATAGCATTTTCAGGTCGTATACACAATACAAAGTATTCAATTCTCTTTGAATATCATGAAGATTGTATATATCAAGCTGTAATTCGATGTTAATACACTTCTTGCACATTGTACATCTCATGCATTCATATTTCAGAAAATACCGAGAACAAACTACGTATTTTTTTTGCTAAAATTGGATATGCTATATGGAAATGCCATGAGACAGATTGCTCTGATATGTGTCAAATGCCATAGAACCGTACAAGCAAACACACAATTTCAGTGATATGTTGAGGTTGCGTTCATATTCTTCAAACAGAGATTAATCAGCACTTGAAATCTGTTCTGTATCTGAAGAACCTTGATCAATTAATATTTTGATGATGTGTACATATCGAAACATTTTGATGAGCAAATAAATTATATCCATACATTAATCGACATGCCACCGTCTGAAACCGGTTATATTATTTTTTTTAGTGATCTATAAGCTCACAGTCCACATGGAATATGCATACGATTGTTTATTGACTGAAACATTGAGAAAAGAAAACTTTTCATTACATACGTGAATAGAAGGCAGATATTTGAAAATGCATATATAATATTATTAATTTCAGCGCCTTATTACCTTACATATAAACTATATTCTTGGTCAAATGTTCACTTTTCCGATATGCAACGTATAAAAATCTGATTTCCCTCCAAAATCGCGCAGTAGATAACTTTGCTTTTTAAATCTAAACAGACATGAAATATTATTGTATTTGCCTCAACAGTAGAACCAACGTATTATCAATATACGTATTGTATTTTTGGAAATCTTACTAGTTCCTTGAAATGTGTAAAAAAATTGTTAATTAGTGAAACGCTTTGTGATCACTGTGAGATTTGAACGGAGAAACGGAATCGAAAACACGTTAAAAATCACTACGTACAACATTACTCTCATAAACACGTTCAAACTTTCATAAAATGATAACATAATAATGATTTTACAAACGTGATATATCATTTCCTGAATATGAATGCAGTATTATTGCAGAAAATAGTCAGTTTAGTTCAAAGTGACTGCAGAAGATTTTTAAAAAAATCATTTTTTCTTCAATTATTTCTCTGCTGTTTAAATTCTTCGCAAATTCGTTGTAAGAATCATTTTTACACATTTTTTACGGAGAGAAGTCAACAATGGTTGCTCGTTTTAGATTTAAAATAATAGATAACACATAATTTATATTTTTAGTTTGGTTTTTATTAGCTGCGTTTTTCGCATTCAACTACTACGCAGCATTGCACGTTTTTTCACCACTGGTTTCACATCACTACATACAACGTTGTTTTACTATATATACCAAGGGTTCATATACAAATATTGTTCATACTTTTGTACATTCAAATTTGATTTACTTGTATATTTATTTGGAACACTTATTTATTGTATTTTCGGTTTGTTATTTTCATTTTAGCAACTTTTTGCTTAAACGTGCTCGTCGAAATTCCGTCATCAAAACGGAAAAACAATCAAATACCGAAATTATTTGCGCATTTTCCCAATGACACATCAAGCACTTGTTTTATGAGTTTATAGTTTGTTTAGCGTGTTCAACCTTTACCTCGTATTGTTGTTGTACTTCTTTTGACGTATAATTAATCAAGTTCATTCGATGTCTAACGAAAACGCTGTTTTTGTTTTCTCATTTTTTTTTTTTTTGTTATACCTTTAGATCAAGTATTCCAGAATATCATTGAATGTTGCAAAATTCTCGTCCCCACGTGAGCGAGTACGACGGCAGTGGGCTTTCAAGTATTATGGATACTTACAATAACAGCTCAGTAAACGCGAGTTTCTTCGGCGAGAGCTTCAGTAGCGATGGAAGGACGACTGAGTGGGAGGGGGAAGCGAACACCCCCTTTCGTCGGAGGGAGAACTGTTCTCACGCCCTTCTCGTGGAGAGATACATGGAATGGTGCCGATGGACGGTCTGGGAGGACCCGCAGTGGGAGCGTATGGGGATGAGTCGAAAGCAGTGAGCGGAGGGTCGAAGGGAGAAGAGGAGAGGAGGAAGGATAGCGAGGATGACGTATTGAGCTCAGACAGCGTCAATACCACTGCCAACGCACATAGCTCCTACTCAAATGCCATCTCTTCCAATTCCCATTCCCACTCCGTCTCTCACTCTCATTCAAAACCTGACTCGCACTCTCACTCCCACTCCCATTCGCAACTACATTCTCTCTCTAACTCCAGCGCAAACTCCCTCTCTCACCCTCACCAGTCACACCACTTGCACTCGCACTCACACTCGCACTCCCATTCCCATCCTCATTCCCACTCGCACACCCACTCCCACCCCCAGCCCCACTCTCACTCTTATTCTTGCGCGCTCTCCCATCCCCACTCGCACTCGTCTCTCTCCCTTCCTTCTCACCCCCTCACCGAGTCTAACGAGTACCACCCTTCCCTCCTCAACTCCCACCCTCTTATCCCTTCCTCTTCATCTTCTCCTTCCTCTTCGCTTTCCTCTTCCTCTTCCTCTTCCTCTTCCTCTTCTACCCCTTCTGCCTGCAACATTTCCCCTTCCATTTCCGCTTCCTCCTCCTGCACCCCCTTCTCCTTCTACCCCCAGGACTCCACCCCCAGTCCTTCTCTCATCCCTCTCTCTCCACCTCCGTCTCTTCCTCACTCTCTACTTCCGTGTCTTCTTCTATCTCTTCCTCCCTCTCTTCCTCCTCCTTCTCCCCCGTCTCGTCCCCTGAACCCGTGTCCTACCCCACTTCTTATTCCTCTCTCTCCTCGTTCCCTCGTTCCCCCTCCTCTCCTCCTACTTCTTCCCCTCCATACTCTCCCCCTCCTCTCCCCCCGCTACTGAGACTCTCTCCTCCCCCTCTACAGACATCCATTTCCAGCGTGCCCCCTCGTTCGGCTCGGAAGTGATTGGAAATGCATTTGCACACCGATCCACTTCCGTCTCTCCTCTCTCTGCATACTCTCCCATCCCTTCGAATCAGTTGTCTCTCCCTCTCACTGCTTGTTCCCCTGACTCAATCTCCCCATCCTCTTCCTCTTCCTCTTCCTCTTCCTCCTCTTCTTCCTGTTCGCCCTCTTCTTCTTCCTCTTTTCCCTCTGTTTCCCCTCTCTCATCAGCTTCCAAGTCTCACTCTTCTTCGTCTCCCTCTATTTCTTCCTCCACGCCTTCCTCATCCTCCTCTTATACTCCTTCTGGCTCTTCCTTCCCCACCCTCTCTCGTCCCCCTCTATCTCCCCTGCTACCTCTTCCCCTTCTTCCCCCGCCTCCTCCCCTGTGCTCTTCTCTTCCCATTCCCTTCGTTCTGAAACGAACAAGGCGAAGGGGAAGGACGATGATGCACGGCTTGAGAGAAACAAAAGGAAGGAGGAGGGAAAGGAAGAGGTAGATGAGGAAGGAAAGAAAGACGAGGGACTGGAAACATCAGCAGAGAAGGATAAGGAGGTAGAAAAGGTAAATGAGGTGGAGAAAGAAGAAGCAGAAGAGAAGGACAAGAAGAATGAGGGAAATGAGAAGAACAAGGAATATGCGAAGGGGAGGGAAGAGCGGGAGGAGAAGGAGAAGGGAGAAAAGTCAGCAAAGGAAGGAAGGAAGGAGAAGAGAGCGGATAACGCCATGGACAAGGGTGAGAAGCGGGAGAAGGACGAGAAGAATGAGAAGGCAGAGAAGGCAGAGAAGGCAGAAAAGGGGGAGAAGTTCGAGAAGGGAGACGATAGAGGCATGTACGATGGAAGAAACAAGCGAGGGGAATGCGAGGAGTATTTGTATGGTTTGTGCAAGTGGTTCGATCCTAATAAAGGGTTCGGGTTCTTGACGCTGATGGAGAAGGACAAGGCTAACGGACACATCGGCTCAAAGGGTAGAGCGAAGCTAGCGAGGGCCGAAGATACCGAGAGCGAGGGCAAAGGAGAAGGTGAGGCAGAGGTAGAGGGAGAAGGAGAAGGAGATAGAGCGGCGAAGGAGGAGGATGAAGGACAGGACCCACATTCCCCTCCTTTCGCTGAGCACTTGTCCCCTGGAGAGGTTTTGCCCCACATCTTCATTCTCTCCGTCCGCGCTTTCTCTGTTGAAAACGTACCTCTCCCTCCAATCGAAGGACATCTTCGTTCATCAGTCTCAGCTCCACTGCGATGGGTTTAGAAGACTTGTCGAGGGACAAGTCGTAGAGTTTTGCCTTTCGATACAGAACTCACACGCCGTTGCTCTTAAGGTGACTGGGGTCGATGGTATGCTACTGAACGAGTGCAAGGAGGGTGAGAAGAAGGAGTCCGAGGGGAGAGCGAGGGGAGAGGCAAAGAGAAAGGGAGAGGAGAAGATGGAGAAGGAAAAGGAAAAGGAAAAGGAAAAAGAGAGGGAGAGAGTGATTGAGAAGGAGAAGGAGAAAGAGAAAGAGAAGGCTGCGGGAAAGTGGAAGGAAAAGGATGAAGAGAAGAGGGAGAGGAGGAGGAAAAGGAGAAGGTGATGAAGAAGGAGAAGAAGGACAAGAAGAGGGACGAGAAGGGCAAAGACGATAAGGAAAGAGAGAGAGCGGAAGGAAAGGAAGAGGCTGAGCGGCAGCATTTCCATCGCTGCCATCTCCTCTTCTCGTCCTTCTTCCTCCTCTTCTTCTTCTTCCTCCTCCTCCTCCTCTTCCTCTTCCTCCTCCTCTTCCTCTTCCTCCTCCTCTTCCTCTTCCTCTTCCTCTGTTTCTTCTACTTCTTCCACTTCCTCTGCTATCCTGTCTTCTTCCTCCTCCTCTCTCTCTTCCTCTCTCCCCCACCCTCTCCCCCACCCTCTCCCTTCACTCTCTCTTCTCGCGATCACCTCGTCCTCAGCCCTCCGCTGCTAACACACCCCAACCTCAACAACAACAACAACAACAACAACAGCAACAACAGTATGAACAACGCAGCGGTAGCCAACATGCACATGCACAACATGCAACATCTTCACCCCTCCCACACCGCCAACTACAATAACAACAACAATAACAACAACAATAACAATAGCGTTCATAATTTGGGAACAAATATCCATCCCCACCATCACCTTCTCTCCCTCCCCCCCACTCCAACTCGTCCCACCCGCAGTCTTCTATCCCCTCTCACGCCCACCACCTATCGTCTCACCTCATTAATCCCCTCCTCCCCACGCCTCCTCTGCTTCCGTCCATCTCTCATCCCCTCTTCTGATTATGGGTCCCAGCCACGACCCCTCGCTCCCTCTTCCCTCCCCTTTCCACGTACACTCCCCCAGCCAGCAAATCTCTTCTATCCATTCTGCTCCGTCCCCCACCCCCTCTTCTCTTCCCTCCGTCTCTCCTTCTGCCCCTTCCTCTGCTGCTTCTTCCACCCCCTCTTCTGCTCAGCTCTCTCACCCTCACTCTCCTTACGTGTCTCTAACATACCCCCTTTCTTCTCCTCTCTCTCACTCTCTCCCCCAACCTCACTCTTTTCCTCATACTCTTCCCCATCCTCTCGCTCACCCTCACTCTCACCCCCACTCCCATTCTTACTCTCACCCTCACTCCCACCCTCACTCTCACCACTCTCAATCTCACCCTTCCCATAACTCCCACTCCCACCCCCACCCCACCACCACCTCACCCCCACCCTCACTCTCTACCCCACCTTCCTCATCTTCATCCACCCCAATTTTCCCTCTCTAACTCCCATCCCCATTCCCACCCACACCCTCACCCACTTCCTTATGCCAGTAACGTCAACACTGCCACCACCACCACAAACAACAACAGCAACAGCAGCAACCAAACCAGCATCAGCAGTGCTGCTGGTGTGAACGCTGGTGTCTCATTCCATATTCAGCCGAACATTCAATCTAGCATTCAATCAAACGCTCAAGCAAACGTTCAATCAAACAGACCGCAAGGGCAGAACACGAGAGGAGTAGGAGCAGGAGCAGGGATGGAGGCAGGGATGGGTTTGCACAATCTGAACAACGGAGGATATGGGAATATCGGAGTCCACAGCAACATGGGCAACCAAAGTGCAACGAATGTATCACCATCGAGCAACGAAATCCATGGAAATAACCAGAGTGGAAGTATTATTGCGCAGGGAGGAAACTTGGGTGGAAATATGATCAATCAACACGCCTTCTCTCTCAACGGAACTTCCTCTTCTGCTGCGCATTTGTACAACAACAACAACAAAAACATCAACAACACCAACAACAATTACAACTACAACGCGAACAATAACAGCGGAGGGTACGGCGTTGGGTCTTTGAACTTAAATATGCAGCAACTGAACATCAAAGCAAACAACAGCAACAACAACAACAGCATCATGAACAACAACATCATGAACAACAACATGATCTATAACAACACCACGTTCAACACCCACAACAACGGAGCCAACAGCAGCAAGAACAGTCCAGTAATGAGTCGGGCTGGGATGGGAATGGTAGGAGGAAGCGGAATGAACAGCGCGATTGGAGAGGACGACGTGATCCTGGTGCGTTCACTGCCTCCTCCTGTCCTTTCCCTGCTTTTATCTAACCACGTTGTGACTTACAATGACATCAACTCGGCTACTATTAATACTCACACGCTCCAAATGCTCATCTCACAGTTCAACAACAACAACGACAACAACAACAACAATGCGAACAACATCAACAATAACAACAAGTACAGTAACAACAGCTACTACAACTTAAACGGTTACAGTAGCAACAACAATAACAATAACAACAGCAGCAACAACAACATCAACAACAACTTGAACGGGCCGAGCTACAGCGCTAACTTCAGACGACCTTTGACCATGCACACTATGAACCCTTCCTCTTCCTCCTCCCTCTCCCCATCCTCCTCCTCCCCCTCCTCTTCCTCTTCCACCATCTCCTCCTCTATCTCCTCCCCTTCCCATGGATTTTCACACCTCAGAGGATTGGAGTTCTCAGACTCTTCGCTTTCCCTCTCTTCTCTCTCTCCCTCCCTTCGCTCTCGTCTCTCTCCTCCCTCTCTGCGCTACCCTCCCTTCCCCTTCCCTCTCTTCGGTCCATGACGTCATCAACGGAGACCAATCTCTGACTGGAAATATGAACGATCACAATATAATGCGAGGAGATATGATCGATCACCACTCTTACGGGTACCACCTTTCAGAAGGATTCGGAGGAAGGAGGTTCGATCAAATTGAGAATTCCTTGCACGAAATTGAAAACTCGTTCAGTCAAATTGAGAAGAGCGTTGGAGTTTTGGATGCCCACCCGTTCTCCCTCTCACCTCCCTCTTCCTCGGCCTCCTCTTCCGCTTCGTCTGCCTCTTCCTCCGCTGACTCTGTCTTCTCTTCCTCTGCTCTGTACGGATCAGACGAGAGCAATAAATACCAGTCCTACTCTGCTTCCCTCCCCTCTTCCCTCCCCTCCTCCACCACTTCTTCCTTTTCCGCTCCTGCCCCCGTTGTCTCTTCTTCCTCCAATTTCTCCCCTTCCTCCATTTCCTCCTCCATCTCCTGCTCTTCCTTCCAACCCAATCCTTCCTGCTCTTCCTTCCAACCCAATCCTTTTTCCTCCTCCACCTCCTCCACCTCCACCTCCTCCACCTCCACCTCCTCCTCTTCCGCCTCCTCCTTCTCGACTTCTCGACAGTGGATGTGCGGTTCGTCAGGAAATATGAATGATTTCTCGTACGTCCCTTCTTCTACCTCTATCTCTACCATTGCATCTGCTTCCCAGTCCAAAAACAATTCACCTTCCCCTCTTTATCCTCTCTCTTCCCCCCTCTCCTCCCTTTCGCCTCATTCCTCCGTTTCCTCCCTCTCCCCTCTCACGTCTCTCTCCTCCTTCCACAACGTGAACATCCCCTTCTCCTCCTCCATCTCCACCTTCTCTTCGTCTTCCTCTTCTTCCTCTTCTTCCTCCTCCTCCTCCTCCTCCTCCTCCTCCTCTTCCTCTGCCTACGTTGCTACCCCCACGTTCTCTGATTCCCAGGTCTTGAGGTCGATTCGCTCCGAGGGACACCGATTCTTCTAAAACACCAGAGTTATTCTTCTAAACCACCAGACTTCATTCTACAACGTTCTAGAGGATTGCATAACATTCCAGAACATTCCAGAACATTCCAGAACATTCCAGAACATTCCAGAACATTCCAGAACATTCCGGAACCGCTAGGTATTAGAGAGTAGTGATCTTAGCCTGTGCTCGTTCTTATACGCTCTCTCTTTCCCCTTCCCCATCTTCCTTTCTCTACATCATCTTACTCCCTCCTACTCCGCTCTTCGAATCACTCTCTGGATCCCTCTCGCCCTCATTCTTCCTTTTCTTCCTCTTCCCCTTCTTCCCCTTTCTACCTCCTCCTCCTCTCTCCCTCCCTATTCTTTTCTTTCTCGCTCTCCCCCAAGACCTCAATTCCTTTTTCTCTCCTGTATTTTTTTCGTTCTTGGACTCCCATTTTTTTCCTCTTCTCCTTCCCCACCCTCTCTCTATCTCTCTCTCTTCTCATCTCTTCATCCTTTTTCCCTTCTATCTCCTTCCCCGCCCTCCCCTTTCTCCCTCCCTCCTCCAGAGATCACTTTGTAAAATTCTCCGCACTAAAACACACCCCCCTAGATTTTTCCTGATTCCAGAATTTGTGGAAGCCCTATTATGTGTACGGATGACAGCTTCATCTCATTCTCGCTTATTCATGCGAGTTGTGGAATGCACATGTGTGCACACTCTTTTGCGTACGATGTATACGATCGTTTGCTCCAGATATGTCTTTATTCGTGTTCTCTGCAACCCTGATATTTTTCGTTTCTTCTCGTCTTTGTCACAGTGGTTGCACGAACACACTGGTTTACTCGGTTGTATCCTTCATTATATAACTACTATCTTTGCTTCTATATGTTCTTATTTTCCTATTCATTTTCCTATTCATTTTCCTATTCATTTTCCTATTCATTTTCATTTTCATTACCGGTACTGTTTTTGTCTTCGGTTTTGCTTTTTTTTTTTTAATTTGTTTATTCATTTTTTTTCTTCATTAGCTATTTGTTTGTATTTGTACTTTTTTTTTTTTTTTTTTTTTTATTGTTGTTAGCACTACCGTTGTATTTTTGTGACATAGTTCGTTGATCTATCTTATTGTTTACTCTTGTTTAATAGGTTATATATCCTTGTTTATAGATATTGTACTACGTTTTTTTGTTTTATTCCACGCACCGCGCTCGTTATTAGTTTTACATGAAAAAAAGAAAAAGAAAAGAAAAAGAACGCCGGAGGAGGAGACGAAGGAGCGAGGGTGAAGGGAAGAGGATGCGCTCAGTTTAATCAGTGTATGTTCACCTATACTTAATTTAATTATATTCCATTGCATATTCTACAGTTCAATCTTTGTTTCATTCGTATATAATAATATCCCAGAATAATACGATGTTTATCTGGTATTTTTTCCCATAGTAATGACCTTTCCTTTTGTTTTTCATTGTATTTTCGTTTGTATTTACACTCTACTCGTATAAATTGCTGTTTTTGTTTCCTTTTTTTTGTTTCACACGCGAAGATTTGTGTGATTTCGATATTTGTTTCAAGTTTCTTTTTCAAGTCCATTGCTGCCTATTTGTCTGATAGTTTTGCTGCTTCGAGTCTAAAAAAAAAATTAATTTAAGTTTTACATCTCTGTTGGTGTGGAGTTTCACATTCAACATTATTTACGTTTCTCGTCTTTTCTTTTCGTACAAAGTTTTCTCTTTAGTTTTTTTTTTTTTTTTTTTTTTTTTTTGCGATCTTTTGCCTCGTTTTTCTCTGCTTTTTTCCCCGTTTCCTCTTCTTTCTGCTATGAAAATATCTACCTATCCATCTACTCTCTTTACTTACAACCACAAAACATCTTTACTTGTGCTACCCCTCCCACTCCTTCTCCTCCCCTCCCTTACCTCCTTTCCTCATCTTTTCATTCCCTATTATACGTCTTCACTTCGCTCCGTTCCTTCATCTTTGTCCTCCCCCCGTCCTTTTTCCTATTTCATTTCTTCTCTATACTCTTTTTCTTTGTCTTAGAAGGCCTCTTCGCGTATTTTTTCATTTTCCTCTCCTCTCCTCTTATTTTCCGAGTTGTGCCTTTACATTTGTTCGATTCCCTAATCTAAAACCCCCTTATCTAAAACTTCCTTATCTCCTAGCATTTTCTCACTTCTTTTCTATTCTGTTCTTTCCTTTCTCTTTTCTCTTCTATTCCCCCCCCCCTTTTTTTATTTCTTTCTTCCTTTTTTCCTCTTCCACTTGCTCCTTTCCTTTTCCTCTTTTCCTCTTCTCCCTTTCCTCTTCTCCCTTTCCTCTTCCTTCTCTCCTCTTCCTTTCTCCCATCTCTTCCCTTTCTTATGCAACCCTTTACTTTATTTCTGAGTTGCGTACCTTTCCCTTCCCTTTCCTCTCCCTTTCCCCTCCTTTCCCCTCCCTTTCCTTTTCCTTTCCTTTCCTTTCCTTTCATTTCCTTTCCCTTTATCTTCCCTATCTTCTATTTTTTAAAACTTTCCCACCCTTTCTCCTCTCCTCAACTCCCACCCTTTGCTCTCCTCTCTTTGCCTTTGCACCATTCTTTGTGCCGTCTGCCCTTATCCGCCTTCTCCCTCCCAGTGCCTCTCCCTCCTGCCTCCTCCTTTTCCCTTCTCACTTACACTTTTCGTACGTACTCGATTCGAGCGAGGATTCTAGGAAACAACGAGAAATGTCCCAGAAATATCAGAGAAATATCCGAGAAATATCTGTTCTGCAGGTTCTAAATTTGTATGTTTCTTTCTTGATTTCATTTTATTACTTTCTTGTTTCGCTTCGTTTCTCGCTGCTTCTTTTTCTTTGTGTAAGTATCAGTATTTCTCGTGTTTTCTTCCCCCTCTTCCGTTACTTTTTCTTCTGTTTTTGCTTTTGTTTTTGTTTCCCTGTTTTTTTTTGTCTTTTTTTTTTTGTCTCTGGTGTTGCTTGACATGTACTCCTCCATATCTATATCATTGCATGTATATATATATACCTCTATGCATACGCACGCATGTACATGTAAGTATTATCATGTGCGCCATGCACTGTACTAGTCCCGTGTCGTCTGTCATTGTGATGAGGTGTTCCGTTCCTGCGTGTTCTCTTCTCTTGTCTAGCACTGCGTTCTTCCGCTGTTCAAATCGAGAGCTAAGTCGTGTAGATCTTTTGATCAAGAATAGATCTTTCCTGAGTCAATAATGTACATATCCATATATATTTTATTATTTTTCTTTATCTGTTTCTTTTTCTTTTTCTTTCGTTTAGGTTCTTCTCGTAACATATTGTTTATTCCTTCGTATCTTTGATCTTCGTAAAACTAGAAAAAATGGACTCGTGTATGCGTTGTATTCTTTTATCATTAACATGTATAATTCTTGCGTTCATACAATAAACTTGTTGTTTTTTTTTACTTTCTCATTTCTCTCTTTCTCTGCCTCCCCCCTCCCCCCTCCCCCCTCTCCCTCTGTCTCTCTCTCCCTCACTTTGCGTTCATCTCTTTCTTGCTTGCTTGCTTGCTTGCCTTTTCTTTTTTCGCTATACTGCCAGAATTGATCAACACAGCCTGTACCCCTCTCTGGTACTTTTTGTGTATCTGCTTAATTTGTGTATGTTTGTTTGCTTTGGAGGTTTTCCTCCCTATCTTTCTAACCAAAGGCTGGGTTCGTCTATGCATTTGTAATGCCCACATGCGTATCTTTAATTCTCCTCCACGACTGCTCTTTATATTTTTGGGAAACTTTACTCTAACGTTCATATGTGTCCCCATGTTCTATGTTTAGGATATGCACTTATGTTATGTTTTGTGTGTGTTTGCTTGCTTGTTTGTTTGTTTGTTTGTTTGCTTGTTTGTTTGTTTGTTTGCTTGTTTGTTTGTTTGATTGTTCGTTCGTTTGCTTGCTCGCTTGCGTGTTCGCTTGTTTGATTGCTTGCTGGTTACGCTGATCCTCATCTTTCTCAACTTATATTTGATGTTTATCGTGCTTGGTTTGTTTTTGATTCACACATGTATGTATTATGTGTGCTGCTATCAAAGTCCCTGTGGTAGAAAATTCTATGGTTTGGTTAGTTTTTATTTTCCACGATCAAGGCGGTTCATACTTGTCTATTTTTTTTGGAAGAGTACTGCATAGTGACGTTGTTAAGGGCTTTTATTTTTCAATAAATTGTCTGTTAAAAAAAATACAGCCTGTACTCTCTTTCGAGGGGTATTACACAGTGATGAACCCCCGTAGTATTTTCATATTTGTTCTATGCGTGCTGATGTTGGGCGCAGGGACATTTTTATTTTCTCAATAAAACATATCAGGCATTAGAAACAAACATTTTATCTGAGCCATTCATGACAAGGTGGAAACATGTGCGTTAATGCCTCTCATACATGTAGTTGCACTCTTTCCCCATCTCCCTAGCTCACCGTATGTGAACACGTTTAATTTGTTGTGCGTTTGACTGCTTGTATTGTTTGTTGCCAACTCTTTAATAACTGGTCTTTGGTATTACATTCGCATACGCAGAAAGCGCGCTTGAGACTCTCAAATCTCTTCGTATTGCAATCTATCTATACATCATTCAGGAAAACGGCTTTCACTAAAGTTTATATGCGCCCTCGTGTTCTTTCCTTCATCGAATGTTTGCGCTTCTGTCAATATAATGCTTAATAGTTTGTTTGCGAGCTGATCTGTTTGTTTTCCAGTTCGCTTGTGAAGCTGTCAGCCTGTTTGCTCATTTTTCTTGTTTTCTTTGCTATGTTTGCTGGTTCGATTGGCTCTCCTAGTATGTGTATGTATGTGTTCAATGCTTATTGTGTTTAGGGTACCCTTGGTTCGTACACATGCATGCTGCTGTCAATAACCTCTGCCAGTGAATTATTTCCGACCAATCAGTTTTTAATAGGCTCTGTCAAAGCGGTTCGTACTGTCTTATTTATGGTTAAGTATCACTTAGCCATGTTTTTAGGAGCCTTGTATTCTGTATTTTGATTTTGAAACAAATCTGTCAGTCAAAAAAAAACAAAAACGCAAGCAATAAATGAGGCCAAAGAGCTACTGAGCGCTAACATAGGGTAGGATGCCGTATGTTAAAGATAGTTTAAACACATCCTTGAGAAAACAAAAGAAACCACGACTAAGTATATACTCAATTAATTTAAGGAGTATGGCCTTGTAGCTTACTTTACTTTTACACTACTCTAGTGCTCTCTCTGAAGGAATGTTCTCAAGTTGAAATTTAAAGCCATTCAGGTTGGTGTTCTAGACCTGACTACTCTTCATTCATTCTTAATTATATTCATTTTTACGTTCATCCATCTTGAACATGCAATAGTTTTGAATGTATATCCATATAGACTGGTCCCGATACATGCACATATCGGCTCTACTTGCTTTGTAAGAGGATACTTCTCATGGGAAATATTAAAAAATCAAGAAAAAAATCATTCTTCGAACAAGAGATTATATCATATTTATTCAAAATATTTATAATTAGAATTATATTCCTTCCTTTTAAGGAATACTGACCCTTGTAATAGGAAGGTTGTTTATTATGTCCGGAACTGTTCACGTCCGTAAGGTTCTCCGCAACCCCCTGCTTAACCGCAGGCAGATGGTAGGTTTTTTTTTTTTCTCCTACTGCTGTTATATTCTTCATTCTACACACAAAATGCAGAGAAGAGAGACGATAAATGTCGAATGCAACGGGGCTCAAATAGCTTGTTAACATTCCATTGAGCGTTCTACAAGAGTTACACATTTGAATATATATATTTCTATTCACGTTTAATTTTTTGGTTCGATGTGGTTGGATTAATCAATGAAATACGTATTATCATTGTCTCTTCCTCAAACATGATTTTCAAAGATTGTCGATGCTATCCACCCCGAGACCGCTAACGTCTCCAAGGCTGACATCACTGAGCTCATTGCTGCTAAGTACAACGTCGCTGACCCCAAGACCATCTTCGTCTTCGGATTCAAGACCCACTTCGGAGGAGGAAAGAGCACTGGATTCGCCACTGTCTACGACTCCCTTGAGGACGCTCTCGCCATCGAGCCCAAGTACCGTCTCGTCCGCACTGGACTTGCCACTTCCGTCCAGGGATCCCGCAAGCAGCGCAAGGAGGCCAAGAACAAGCGTCTCAGGGTACGTGTGATGATCCATCGTCGACTCATATGCATTCTATTCTATATACAACTAATCGTTTCATTGGAATGCGCAAGCGCTTTAGCTATTT
The DNA here is from genome assembly GCA_035043665.1 of Drosophila quasianomalipes. Classification (NCBI taxonomy): domain Eukaryota; kingdom Metazoa; phylum Arthropoda; class Insecta; order Diptera; family Drosophilidae; genus Drosophila; species Drosophila quasianomalipes. Next base: position 36,694 of record JAWNMU010000409.1, read on the forward strand.
ATATATGTAAATAATATACATTAATGCGCCTTATGTATTGCCTATATTTATTTTCGATGTTCGCAATTCAATTTACTAACGTTATACATTAATTTATTGCTATTTCCACATTACTTTCTTTCCATACTTTTCTTTTTAACCACAGCTTCGTGGAACTGCCAAGGACAAGGGAAAGAAGAAGCGCAAAACCACTACTGACGACGAGTAAGACTGATGCCCTTTTTGGTTCCTGCCTTCTTTCAATAAAAAATTATGTGAATAATATAAAACAATTTTTCATCTTTAGTTGTAGATTCTGTGAAATCTGGAGCGTTGTGCTTCACTAGTTTTCAACTCTTTTTTTGGTGCGATAAGTGTGAACACACATCAGAGTTCAAGTAAACCTAACCTTTGCACAGTCGCTACGGAGCGAGCTACACATAGAAGCTGTTGCACGGAACACATTGACTTTCAAGGGCCTTTGGGTCTCGACCACGCGTGAAGGGGCAATGATTTCTCATGTAGGGAGAGAGGGAGATGTACATGTGTACGTACTCTCTACTGGGTACAACGTGCATGTGAGTGTATGCGTTACGTGCAAGTATCGATCTGCATCATCTATGCACTTGCTTATTTAGTTCTCAGGATTAGGCAGAGGAGAGGAGTAAAGGGTTATAGGAGCGTATCATACAGTACAACATAGTGCACTGATATTATTTCACCAGTGCTTCGGTTCATCTACACAGCTTTGACTTAAAAAAACATGAAAGAGAGACGCAAAGAAATAACAAAAAAAGCAACAAGAGATTATGAAGGTAATTTTATTTTTAGAAGTCAGCAAAAGAAATTCTGCGTACTAAGCACACCACTTAGCAACAAAAAGTGAGGTCCCTATCGACCAACTTAAGCAATGGGGAAGAGGAACTCAACGTTCTTGTGGGCGAGCTTGGAGTAGACGGCAGCGAAGGTCTTGAGCTTTCCCTCGACGTCGTTGGCGTCCTTGGAGTCAAGGTAGACCTTGAGCACCTTGGAGAGGTCCTGACGGTAGACGGTGCGGCGTCCAGTGATCTTGGTGGGGAAGACGAGGTCGTCGAGGATGGCCTCGTTGATGGAGGTCACAGTGCGGGACTGGGGGATGAGTCCTCCAGCGGTCTTACGCACGTGCTGGGAGGGAGGCAAGAGTGAAGAAGGTAAGAAGAGGCAGACGAGCAAATATACTTATTAACAAGCTGAATTAAACGATGCACACACAAAACATTCAACATATCGACAAAACACAGACGCATACACGAACACTAAGCTGCAACTCTTCCCCACATAAGGAGCTACGGATGATACGATATTGCGACTGAAGACGACATGATCAACATGACCAACGAACTCAAATGTTCATTCATTCGACCCCGTTGTACACTGGTATATACCATGCATAGTCATGTTACCAAATAAACCAGACAAAGAAAATTAACTTACGAGCTTGGTGAGGAGCTTGCGCTGGGGAAGGATGATGACATCCTTTCCAGTGAGTCTCTTCTCGAGCTCAGCAACAACACGGGAAATGTTCTTGCGGACAGCCTGGTAGATGCGGTAGTTGATGAAAACAACGACAGCTCCCTTGTTCTCGTCAACCTTGATCTCCTTAGCAGCAAGGACCTTAGCGTGCTCAAGTCCGAACTCCTGGTGAGCGGTAGCAATCTCAGAAAAGTACTTGGTGACAGTGACTTCCAAATCCGACATCTGAACAGGTTTGAGAGAGAATCAGAGAGAAGAGAAAAACGTGGAAAAAATAATATTAACACTCGCTCAATAGCTAGCAGAGAACGGAGAATAAAATAAGAATACATGCTCGGTACATATATGCTTCAAACATAACATTTCAAATAGTGGATAACACGCCATTAACGTGCCTGAAGAAGGCAGGAGTAGATATATAGGCAGAAAAAGAGGATAGAAGGAAACACTCCAAAACCAAACCAAACGCTAAAAACTAAATTAGCAACACAGAAAAAAAAAATTAAAAACAACACAGCTACATTATATGTGCGTTATTACATTCATAATATAATTATTGGAGTAAACAACAGCATTATGCCTAGTACGCTCCTTATACATCTTACAAAATATAAAGGATATTTATACGTTGTGTGGGAAATGAACAAAACAATGAAAACTTTGAAATATAATTTGTTATTTCTTTTTACACTATATATGTTTCTTCTTCCAAGCCTACATTAACTTTATTTACATTTACTGTTTGTAAACACACATTGTTACGAAATACAAGTTCCTGATGTTTTTCTTGCAGGAGTTTTGTATGACCGCTTGTAAATTAAACATTTTCCTGAATTTATTATACTAATGAATCTAAGGATGAAAGCAAAGATGCAAACAGAATGGATTGTATATTATCGCTTTCTGCACTTTGAATGCGTTTTGCTACCCCTTTGTACAAGTTCTTGCACTTTTTGTTCAAAGGGGGAAATATGATTTGTTTGTCACTCATTGGATTTTTTCCTGAAATGTAGCACATTTAGGTTCAACATAGTGCATATGATTAGCCAGTTAAAGACGACTTTTAAGTCTCTCAGCTCCATACATACAGTTCTATATACATGGATACTACTGGATATGCAGTTTTCATTTCTTTTCTTTTCGTGATCAACAGAGTTGGTTTGAACATGAACACGAAGCTCTCCCAAATGAAAAATACATTGTATTTACCACAGTGGTGAAAATAGCAGTAAACAACTGAAATAATTAGATGCAACATACTGAATAAACAACAACGTAAATACGGAATAAATCATAACAGATGATGCATACCGAAAACATTTTGATTTTTTTGTTTCTTTTGAGTCTCAATGTTCATTGAATCCTGAGAACGACAATCCGGAAGAGGCCAGGGCATACCAGAGGCAAGAGGTAGTGCACAAGAGACAGAGCCAAACAGAAGAGGAGGAGTCCCGAGAGAGACTGAGGCAAGCGGAAGACAACGAAGGAAAGAAAAGTGAAGGATGGAGGATGGAGAGGGTGGAGGGGAAAATTAGTGTGTGAGAGTGAGAGCGTGAGCGGGAGCAGGGAAGTATAAGCGAGGGGACTAAACATAGCTTTCCATGAATGCGGGGGTGGCAGTTAACTTAAAATACCCCTTTATGACCTTCTGGACGGTGTCAAGGGGGTCCTGTTCAGAGACGGTCTTCCTCCTTCCTCTGATGCAGAACATTCCAGCCTCAATGCAGGCGGATCTAGGCTCAGCCCCGATAGTGAGAGAGCAGAACCTGGCGATGAACTCTGATTTGATGCATTTCTCGCACGAGAGCGACCTGGAACAGATCTCGAGGGTCCTGGTTCTTCCCACCAAATCAGGAAGTTCGAGCCTAACCTTTCTGTTGAGATGACCGAGAGGGAAGAGGGTGGGGCCTAGGGTATCGGGGTGGTTGATGGGAATGAGGAACGTAGTGTTTCCTCTAGTGCCGAGTCCATCGAGCTCAGTCATGATCTGAAACATAGTCCTTTGAACCTCGTTGTCTCCTCGTGCCCCGTCGCCGAATATAGCTCTTCGAATCGCATCGACCCCATCGAAAAAAAAATGATACACGCCATCTTAGTCCTCACCATCTTGTGCAACTCATGCGCCACCATCGCTTTCTCTCCCAAGTAATCCTGCACTAGCTCATATCCAACTACTCTAGTGAAAAACTGCCCTGGAAAACGAACAATGAGCAATGATGAGAGAACAAGTGGAAAAAAAGGGGAAAAAAGAGAAAGAAGTGAAGCAGAAGAATCGATAAGGTCAAGGGAGAGAGACAAATAGCGTGATAGAGAGGGGATATGGGAGAGAGGAGAGGGGGATGAGAAATAGAGAAAAGGCCCGAAGGAGAAGAGGGAGATGCCAAAAATTAAGAAAGGGGATAGAGAGGGAAAGATGAACAAGGAGGGAAAAGATGGACAAAGAGAGGAAATAGGGGGAAAGAGAGGAAAGAGGAGGGAAAGGAAGAGTATGCGGAGAGGAAAGGATGTGAGGAAGGGAAATGGCGAGAAGGGAAATGACGAGAAGGAAAATAATGAGAAAGAAAATAAGGTTGGAGAGAAAGAGAAGGAGAAGGAAGTAAGAAGGAGAGTAAAATGAGTAGAAAGGAAAGACACGAAAGAGAGGGATGGGCTGCGGAGAATGGATTGTACACACATAAGAGGGAGGGACATAAACACATAGGAAGGGGAGACGACACGTACGAGAGAAGCAACGACAGAGGACATGACTTGGTACAAATCATGCTATTCAAATCATTCCAATGATAAGATATAGCAATAGAGTGTTTGTGATCTCATATAGATATGCAAAGTATATAAGTGTGTTTGTATTGTATGTATATATATATATATTAGTAATTGTCGCTCGCTAGCAATTATCTTTTTTTTTCTTTTCTGAAAAATATCTCTTCTTGCTAAGTAGGAAAAGAACAAACCATGCGCGCCTTAAAGGGTTTTTATGCCATATATTGCGTTTCAACTGTGATACAATCCATTTACTGAATGTATCGGCTGTCTTAATATAAAATCATATTTTTGTTTCAAATTGAAGTGATTTGAAGAGAAGGTTTGATGGGTAACATATCACCAATCCTTTTCTTTAATTCACTTGAATTGTCTTTTTTTTCCTTGTCTGTTTTTTTCCTAGCCCTTAGATTTTTGTTTTCCTTTGTTTCCTTTACATTTATAAACGTCTACATTAATAGGTTGGCAAACGTTAACCTTCTTCTCCTCCATTTAAAACTGACTCCGTTTTTATATATACACATAAAAAAAATCGTTTAACTAAACACAAGCCTAGTACAAAGGCACGATGATTACTAACTAACATTTACATTTACTTCGTACATTACATTCTCTTTTATTCTGATTTGTTTTAGGCTGCTAAGTATGGACTGGGAGAAGTCTTATGGGGACGAGGGTAAAGAATGTGAAGAAAAAGATTGGGATGAGAATTATGGAAGAGATACATCTCCGCGCGACACAAAGAGAAGAAAGTTGACTAACACGAAAAACCCTAAAGAAGCGATTCCGAAGGAGGTCAGATGCCAAATTGTTAGTCTGGGGAGGACTCATATGTCATTCAATGAAATAGCAGACAAGTGCAACGTGTCCAGGAGGTCTGTAGTGAGGATCTACAAGAATTCAATAGCAAGTGGACACGTGGTAGAGCCTTCAGATGTAAGAAAACCACGTTCATTCACAGAGGAGGAGACCGAGTATCTAGCGGAGTACTTGAAGGACAACACGGAGAGTATGAGTGGGTTGAATAAGACAGAACGAATCAAGGACATGCAGAAATATGTGTTGTGCAAGTTGCGCAGAAAAGTGTCTTTTAGTACCGCGAGGACCTACTACGAAGCTGCGATAAGAACGATACAGGTAGGTGAGACAGCACAGGGGGATCAAGGGGATGAGAAAGCAGAGGAAACGCATACATTGCGAACAGCAGGAGTAGTGGGAACAGCGCAGTGTCCCACTCGCCCTGATACCTCTGCATCCTTTTCTTCTTGCCCCCTCCCTTCTCTCCCTCCTCAGCTCCCCACTCGTCGTGCTCCCTCTGCGCTCTTTACTTGCGCCCCCTTCTCTTGCTCCTCGGCCCCCTGCTCGCCCTATTCCCTCTGTCTCACACTCTCCTTACCCCCTTCTTATCTTCCGCCTCAACCCCCCACTCGTCCTAGTAACTCTTCTCACCTTCATTCTCCTCTTCCTCCCCAGTCCCCTACTTATTCTGTTCCCTTTGTCTTCCTATTCTTCTTACTCTTCTCTCCCTCCTCAGCTCCCCACTCGTCCTGCTACCCCTACAACCTGTTCTTCTTACCTGCCTTCTAATATTCCTCCTCAGCTCCCCTCTCGTCCCACTCCTTCATCATCCTTTCTTCTTACTCCTCCTCTCTCCTCCCCAGATCCCCACTCGTCCTGCTATCCCTCCGACCTGTTCTTCTTACCTGTCCTCTAAGATTCCTCCTCAGCTCCCCTCTCGTCCCACTCCCTCTTCTTCCTTTTCTTCTTGTCCCTCTTCTCTCCCTCCCCAGCTCCCCACTCGTCCTGCTACCCCTACAACCTGTTCTTACCTGTCATCTAATATGCCTCCTCAGCTCCCCTCTCGTTCTGCTACCCCTAAGATTAGTTCTTCTTACATGTTCTCTAATGATCCGCCTCAGCTCCCCTCTCGTCCTACTCCCCTATTCCACGTCCTCCTTACTCCTCTTCTCTCCCTCCCCAGCCCCCCGCTCGTCCTGCTCCCTCTGTGACTTGTTCTTCTTACCTTCCGTCTAATATTCCTCCTCAGCTCCCCTCTCGTCCTGCTCTCTCGTCCTCCTATTCCTCTTACTCCCCTTCCCTTCATCCTCAGCCTTCCCCTTTCCCCGCTCACGTAGTAGCTAATTCTACTATCTCCTCGAACTCCACTCGGTCTTTGCCCCATCCCTCTTCACCTGTCCATAGCCCTCCCCTCCCTTCTTCTTCCATCACACAGGAGCACCAACACGAACGCATTCGCATGCATCACCAACATCTATTTTATGAGGAGAGTGAGTCCACTCCCTCCATCGCTTCCCACTCCCTTACCTCTAGTGAGGTCCCCTCATCTATTCCATCCGATGACATTCTCTTCCCTCTTCTGCCCGTTTTCTGCCTGTCTCTCTCTTTCTTTCCCTCCTCTCTCTCCTTCTTCCCCTCCTCTCTCTCCTTCTTCCCCTCCTCTCTCTCCTTCGTTCTCTCCTCTTTCTCTTTCTTCCCCTTCTCTCTCTCCCTCTTCCCTCCTCTCCCTCCTTCTTCCATTTGTCTCTCTCTTTCTTCCCCTTCTTTCTCTCTCTCTTCCTCTCCTCTCTCTCCTCTCTCTCCTTCTTCCCCTCCTCTCTCTCCCTTCTTCCCCTCCTCTTTTCCCTCTTCCCCTCCTCTCTCACCTTCTTCCATTCTCTCTCTCTTTCTTCTCCTTCTTTCTCTCCCTCTTCCCCTCCTCTCTCTCCTTCTTCCCCTCCTCTCTTTCCCTCTTCCCCTCCTCTCTCTCCTTCTTCCACTTCTCTCTCTCTTTCTTCTCCTTCTTTCTCTCCCTCTTCCCCTCCTCTCTATCCTTCTCCCTCCTCTCTCTCCTTCTTCCCCTCCACATTTCCCTTCTGCACATCCTGCCTCCCCGTCCTCACCAAGGCAGACGGAGACTCCTCGTGTCGATCCACAGCTAATGCAAGTATTTGACTATGACTCAGGCATCGGCGATGGATCTTCCCCTGCTGGACTCGATGAAGATAACTACTACAAACACATCGAAAGTGTGAAGGTGTTCGAATCCAGAGAGTGCCGAAAAGTATCCAAACAGACCAAGTTTCCAGAAAAATGAGTCCTCTCTCAGTGAACAGGGGCCTCAAGAGGAGGTAGGGGAAGGACGACAGAATGAACCAGCCGAAGATTCCATCAGTATCGTAAAAAACCTACAGGCCGACAATGCCCCCTTTGAAGGTCAGTCCTCTTCTCCCAGTGACCACTGATCCGCATACTAGTAGAAGAAAAGACGAGGAATACCACTCAAACGATAAGTTAAATCCACGCAAGTTGTATCCCATCAGATACGACTTCGACGACACACCCTTCTTTCTTCCTCCGTCCACGACCCACCCGAGCGAGTTTTCAACCAACGAACTACCGTTGAATTCTGTCCCCACTATCGTGATTACGATAACGCTTCATTCGACACCGTATCGACTGTCATGTGACCATTTCCGGGATGAACTTTCCCCCCACGTCTTGATGGCGCACTTTGATCCCCAACCTAGTCTTTCCTGGCGTATCCGGAGCCAGGCGATTGATCAACACATTTAGCCAAACAAAGGAGCTAAGGAGCAGGATGAATGTGCGTGGCACACCATTCTACAACTTTGCTTTGGATCGTTCTACATCACGCTTCAACACCTCCTCTTCTTTCGTTGTACCATGCTTACATTCATACCAAAGAGAAACAAGTGGCGTATGGGAATATGTGAAAGACATGCACATCTTATTTCTGGCTATAGATGCCCTTATTTGATTTGTACCGTGCCTCTGTTTTTTCATCCATTGCCCGAAATGTGAGAGACGCTCTAACGTCCTGAACTATCGTTTTGTGTGACTTACAAGGGGTCTAAAATCTGATCTGCTGTGCCATATATTTTCAGACCTATTTTAGTTTGCAATAAACGCTGTGCTGAACATAAAATCTAAATGTTGTTTGTTTAAAATAGAATAAATTGTTTATATACTTACAAGAATTCAGGTGCGCACAAAAAAACCTGCTTTTTAACAAATTACCACTTATTTATCCAAAACACAACCGTTCGCAGCAGCGTACTTCTCAAAGAGCTTACGATAGTGCTCAAAAATGCCTATTTGCAGTCTAACGCAGGCCACATTGTACCTCGATACCACAAGGGATTTTTTTTTTTTTTTGAGCCAGCTGCTGTCATATTCGCATGCTCAACAAACTAAGGGATACCTATTCTAATCTCGAATGAAACATAAAATAGAACTCCGTATTAGATGTGTGCAATAAAATCTATGCAGAATTTTATGAGTTAACATTACCCTTTCTTCGTATGGGACATTCAGACGGTCAATGTTCCCATGTGCCACGTTTTCTAACCACGTGCTTACCCAAACTAGTACAACAAAAAGTCTGATTCAAAATTACAGTGTAACAGTCCTTGACAACGCCCCTTTTATTTTTAAAGTACAGTGCTAAACCTTTGCAAAAACGAATGGGCACAAACGTTCCTTTGTTGAGTAGTTCATTCATGTATGTTCATTTGAAATATTGCTATACGTCAATGCTACTTGAGAACGTTAGTTCGGCGAATCCTTGAGCGTTCAGTTAGTCAGGTTAAAAACGTGATCTATCTTACGACAAAGAAGCTAGACGAAATGGTTTAATGGATCCATCTCGGAAATCGTTCATGTTCCTCACTATACGTAACAGAGAAAATGCCAACTTCCTCGTTAGTTCACATTATATCTTCATTCTGAAGTAGATGTTGCACTGTTGAGGTTCATTTGATCCCTTTAGTTTTAGAATGTCCAAGTCTTGGTGTTGACAGAGCACTATCACAAGAAACCATTCTTTCCTCATTGGGGTCATTTATTCAATCCCAGTGTTCAATGCACGTACGCACGCACTGTACATGTAATACACACTCACTACTGGTCCCCATCGAACCGCACGTTACGACTTTCCAACACTAGTATTTGTTCGGAAAATCGGAACCCGATCTAACACAATATACTTTCCAGATGTTAAAACTGCAAATATTCGCCAGCGAGTCAAATTCCCACGATCACTCACTGCCGTGTCTATCTCAGTTGTGGTCAGAATCGTGCATCAACAGTTACAATCATAAGATGACTTGCATACACCACAGTATATTCAACTTCCACTCAGAAATAAGCAACACTAATAAAATACGTTTATGCTCATACCTGATTGACATAATCCTTAACTAATCCTTAATCGTGTTCATCTTGAGTGAAAAACAGTTCACCAAACATGCCCATAACACGGCTGCAACATCCAGTTGAATCCCAGAGATGGCCTCCATTCACTTCTAGCTTCGAGACAGACTTAAAACCGAAGATACCCTTCGACTTATGTTGCAGATTAGCTTGATACGACTTTTTGTGCTATAACGACATGAGTTTGCACTATTCACTCGAGTATTGAGTGGTAGTCTCCTCTGCTTGGAATACACATGCATATGGAGCCATGCTCAAATACCTCACTCCCAAACACGTCAAAATTCGACTCTTTCAGCATTGACAAATGACAGAAATGGATAGACATGTGTATGAGGCACCAATGAACGATAAACTCGGACAGACTACTTATACAGTTACATTACACAGATTTTAAATACATTACGTCTTGAAATATAGAGATTTTCTTTATTTAACTCCAACGCGCAATAAGTCCATTATAAACACACTTCTGTTACAACAAGCAAACCGAATGGGTTTACTTCACACGGCAAAACGAAAAAGAGCCGCATTGCAAGGCGCAGACAAAGGAGACTTCATATAGTTTGAGCTAAACAAGGTCTCCTTGGAGGAGGATGAAGAGGTAGGAAACCAACTATAGCTACGACGATGCACTTTAGTCAGAAGAGGAGTCGGAGTCGGAGTCAGAGTCAGAGTCAGAGTCAGAGTCGGAGTCAGAGTCAGAGTCGAGTCAGAGTCAGAAGGTCCGGAAGATCCAAGGAGGATAGAGTTCAAGTCCTTGCCCTCGAGGAGGGTGGCTACAGAACGAAAAAAACAAATACAAAAAGGATAAACAACAGGACCAGACATGGTATAACCAGCAGTCACAGTTAGAATACACGCAAAAGAATATATACAATTCGACATTATCTGGAATAATACAATACAAGAGTAAAACAATATCAGGAAAGCAAAAAGGGGGACATACCGAAGAGCTTGGGGTAGTAAGCCTCGACCTTTCCTCCAGCAGCGTCGATGAGCTTCTGAATGTTCTCAGCGTTGATGGGGGCCTGAGCATCCTGAAGGATGAGGGCAGCGTAGGTGCAGAGGAGATCAGCACGGTCTTCAGCAGCAATGGTCAAAGGCATGAGGACTAGAGAGAGAACACAGTCATTTTAACATACCAGAAATACAAGAGGATTAAAACTAAAACATGAACAAAATGATGTAGGTACATATTGAAAATACACGTTGTACACTAGCAAGTATCTAAGCAACTACTATATTCAATAATAATACTATAACGCAACTCTTTATAATAGTCTGTCTCGCCATAATCAATGCACAATGGAGTTGTAAATCAATCAAAATATGTGCATAAAATAAATTTAATACAACATTATCTAGGAAAATATACAGAATATACATAATGAACCCACAAAATATATAAATATTCCACAGAAAACTAGATTAACATGATTTTGAGCAGCTTTAAGAGCGTATGAGTTTTTAAGATAATATTATTCATATTTCCGTTATGTCAAATGTACGGAAATATGATTTGTCAATTACACAAATGACAAAATACCTTATGCCATATCATTATATTACAAAGAAATGTGTGCATTGCTGTTTGTATCACATTTACATACACAAACCACACGCACAAATGATTTGTAAGTTCTGTTATTACTTCAATTCTTAACTTTACGTTCATAGTTCCACTTGATGGAAGAAACAAGTCCTTCAACATACACTTTATGATTACGAACCATAGCATTCAATCAACTATCTACTCGATCGAATGTATTCAAACTCGCTTAGAAAATCCAACATGTATTGTATATACACATATTCCAGCTCGAGTTTGACCGATATTACGAGATATCGACCTCGACGAAAGCATCGAGGCGCACACGTTGACACACAAAAATACACTATACAGTTCACATAGTTGCATGCAAATTTAGTATAATAGAGAGAAACCCCGGCATTATTTTGAAAAAGTCCGAATGCTACCATCTCATATCCATATCCCTAAAGGGAATAGTCTAGAACATAGTTAAAAATTAAGAGAACATGACATTTGATAGGATTTCTTCACTGGACTTGTGGAGCCTTAAACGAAGACAGCATTTTATTTTTCTCGAACAATTTCAACAAAAGTTAGTACATGAGCATAATTCATATGCGTTGGGCCAAGGAATGACTAATTTCTAATCTTTAAGACAGCTGGTAACTCTTTGCGAAAGTTTGCGACAGTATTACTCTGACTTTCACGCAAGCGCTTAAAATCTATACGCGTATCAATACAAAATAACGCTTTTACGATACAAAATTGGAGCTATCACTGTCATATTGACACACTAATATATATTTAGATGAGTATTCGATAGAAGACGTGGTCTCAACGAAACAAAACAGAAGATGCTCCACACTTGTATATCCTGCCGCAATTTAGCGTCCTCTGCAAGAGCTGAATTTCAGTAAAACTGCCGCTTTACTGCATGCAGCGAGCACACGAAAGTCAATTCCACACGCCGTTCAGTTTATACACTATCTATATACAAATATGAGTAACCAATAATTAAGTATTTTAGAATGTTAATCGATTTCTATGTCACCCAGTCGTCCTCAGAACAGGAGCAAATGCCAGAATGCCAAAAAACTTAAGAGCAATGCACACCTTCCAAACTTCATCATTGACTGCATCAACAATATCTCTCAACTTCAACAATAGTACCCATATTCTCTGCAACATTAACACCATGTTCCCTGATGAAGCATAGTGATGATGAGGTCATTCATAAATCCTATTCAATAAGATATCACTTGACACTCTTCCAACACGACAAATTGAAACAAACTACCTACATCGACGACAATTTTAGGCCATCACATACATAAGTAATGAGTTTTTGTCCGTCATTTATAAGTACTCTGGTACATTACCGATTTACCTGTCGTTTACGTGAACTTGAAGAGATTTTCGGACAAAACACCATGACAAATTAAGCGATCCACATGTACACTATCGAAGACAAGGAAAGAAACGATGGTGAATAGACTCACAGACAAGACGTGCATTCGTGCCACCACGAGTGACGTCCTCTCAAGCCACTTTGTACCAAGTAATACACTGTTGAATTCCACCATTTGCGAGATGGAAGTCATCAAGATATTTTGCTATCTCTGCACATTTTTTCTATTTTATTCAAGCAAGAAGAGATTAACAAAATGAAGCAAAGTATACTAAACGATACCGCTAATGGAAACGCAGACGTTGCACTAGCAGATACTCCCACTGGAAACGTAGCATATTTCCAAAATGAACAGTTAGAAAGGAGTTCTCTAATCCAATGAGTCATTTCCCTTCCTGCATTTAAATTACACATTCAACAGCGCTTCCCGTAAGAGGAGGCGCGAAAAGAGCTAACGACACCATGTTTACAAAAAAAACCTTTTTATTCGCTCAACACTTGTGTATTTCTCGATATGACCTTAAATAATGTAGAAATCAGGACTTTCCCCCGCCCGACCCATAGTTGAGAAAACTCAAAACTCGTTTATTTACACACCAACCTCACCAACAAATGGGTAATTCATATATTATACCCAAAGAATACCGTTCTCGTTCACCCTCTCTGGTAAGTTGGATATCTATTTTACGCATACGATAACACTAAAACAGACATCGAGCATCACAATCAAGCAAGCCCCATTGTTTACGGCGATCTCTGTTACTTGGTCTAAATCCTCCGAAGAATTCACTTTCTCTATCCCAATAAGGTATTTACATGTATACCCTGGTCACACATGCGTGTTCTCACGTTACACACAGTGCACACATGCTTCCCTCTTAAATGCCACAAACCCTAGATTTCTAGAGAAAAGTCAGTTTCGAAAAATATCTTAATATAATAGACCAGCATTACTTCTAGACGCCCATTATATCCATTCCAACCAAATTTCAAGACCAGAAAACACTGAACATAAGATGCAATAGTATTTACAGAGTGTAAGTCACACATATTAACAGGTTTCATCGAGTTGAAACAGAATTTCTCACAGTATAGTTTGCGAATGTGATAGGTAGCCTTTTTATGCTCTTCCTGCACCTCACTGACTAAACTGAGTCTTACATCCTCCAGCGGTAAATGAGGCATGGAATGTTTGATACTACCGTGAGTTCATAAACACTGCACATACACGATACTCTTTTTTCTATTTCATTTGCACATGCGACCATCGACGCGTGACCTTTTCTAAAGAGAACAATTGACAGTAGGCATGAGACACACCCTTCCACGCTAGTTCTTCTCCTCTTTATGGGGCGGGACATGTCAGCACTCTTTCCTCACATCCGAATGCTACTTGTAGACAGTAGAGATCCATGCACATAACTAATGTTCTATAACTACTGGGTCCACATTTTCTGTTTACCACAACTCACTGTGTATGAATTTAGATTTCCTACGGAGGAGCAAAAATATTACGAGCGCTGCTTCGCAATTTTTTGGCTTAGAAAACATATTTTCTAGCCATTTGAATGCTTTAATACAATTGAAAACTATAAGAGGAGGAGTTTAGCGTGGTATGAACATTAGTTGGTAGAGAGTGGATATGAAGTAAACGATCGTAACGCTTTCTTAACAGTAGCTTGCATATAAACTAACCCGCATTATTCGAAATAATAAACTCGGTGAGGATATAAATATTATGAATAGAACGGAAGCAGAACAGCTAGGATAGACAGAAGTAGAAGTACCATTGTTAATTCTTTTTTACAAAACGTTCGAATCTGTCTTGTCCTATTTGACTATTGACTAATATATCATTCAAAGCGTTGTTACAATTTCGATTGACACAAAAAATTCAATTGACAGAAATAGTGAAAATGCTGATACCAACCCAAACTTTTTTTCTGCGTCCGATTAGATTAGGCAATATGCCTTTTCTTTGATATATTTCGTTTTTAAGGCATACATAATTATGCCTGTTTAGGTTTTACATAATGCATGCATGCAGATTTACCTATATTCAAACTATTGTGTGTTTTTTGTTGTACTCAAATCCGGAGTAATCAACTATTTGTTTTTGCTCACGTACAACATATCAACTCTTGCTTCACCTTTTTTTCAGACAATCCGACTTGTTTATGCAACAGTCTCTTTTACCTATATTTTATGGTTCTTCAATTTTGTATATTTCCACAATATGCTATCGAATATTTAAATTGGTTGCTTTTATGTGTCTCTTTGCACATAACTTTGTGTGTGACCTGTTTCTCATTTTGCTTTTACTCACTTTTTTGAATTCTTCGTTCCACATATGTTGCACAGGCGAGGGCACACACACAAGTGAGACATCATTGACGTCCGTACTAGGCGCGAACCACTAACCAGCGAAGATATAAAAGGTGTGATTAGTTGTGCTTTATGTTTTGTTGCGCTTTCTTACCGTTAACAAATAGATCACTTGTCCTTTTTCGTTTTTTCTTGTCTTTCTTTTTCTATCGTTGTTTTCAACTCCTTGCTTCTCAGTTTGTCATGTTCGTTTTTTTTTTTTTTGCATTTTCTTTAAAACCTAATCCTTGCATTTCTCCCTATCACTATTTTAACCGCTTTGTGAATAATTCGTGTCGTTGGATGCATATTTCTATGCATGTTACGGTATTCTTCTGCTTTGCGTTTACTTTAATTCGTCAGAATGTCCAATCTTCGTCGCCCTGACTTGCCTGAGGATTCTAGTTCTCTCAATGAAACTCACCTGCCTTTCGAACAACTTTCCCCTGAGCTGCAGCAGCAACTGCTCTTGCAACAACAAATACATCAGCACCGGTATGCG